>VFFE01007998.1:3084896-3302577 GCA_008921705.1 Burhinus oedicnemus | reverse complement strand
CCCCCCCACACCCCCTACCCCCCAAGAAATGAGGGGAGTCACTTTTCTAGAGTTTAGAAGATCAGTTTTTCGCCAAAACAGATTTTCCAGTTCTTGTATATATCACACCCAGGGAGGCAGGAGTGCTAAAGCTGAGTGACTAACTCCTACTTTCTGTTCTGTTTGGAGGGGAAATTGGCTGGTACTTAGAGATTTCCAGGTAGAATTTCTCTTCCCTTTTCTGCTGTGCAGCCCATGGTTGGTGCAGCATTGGCAGCCATTGCTGGTCCTCAGACCAGATTCTTTTGTTCTCACTATCTGCCAGCTATGAAGAAAGCAGGGCTGTGGCAGAGCAGGTTGTGGACTTTTCTCTTAGCTTGGTCCCAAGGTGGTCCAGAAAAGTTGACCTCTGAAGCTACATCAATAAACGGCACTACTGCTCTGCTTGGTACTACTGCTGCTAGCTTGTCCTTCCCCCTCCAGCACGTTCAAATCCTTCTCCTTTCTTCCTCTCAATATTTGGTTTTGTTTGTTTGTTTTGTTTTATTGTCACTTTCCCCTCACCACCCCCGACAGATGCAACTTTTCCTTTTTGTTCTCCAACTCTTTGCTCCTTAAGGGCTCTGCCTGGATGTACAGCCCTTCCTGAGGAGAGCTGGCAAACCAGTACTGATGTTATAAATAATGTTGGCTCCTTTCCCCGCTCCTTCCCCTCCCTGGATGGAGCATGATTGGCTTGATTACAGAATTTGCCCTGTTTAATATCACCAAGACAATGAGACACCTCCAGCCTGTTTAGCAGAAGCTTTCAAATATTTATGCTTTAAAAATTGAAATGAGTACTTTTTCTCTTTTGTAGGCTGTCAGCTTCTCTATGAGATTCTGAGCTGTCCTTACGGGAAACCTCTCCTTTGAACACATTCATTGCACAGCTTATGAACACGCTGTACCAAAGGAAGGTCTGAGAGTTAAAATGCCTTTTATACGCCTACTTTGAATCACTGATTCTCGTTACAGAGCTGTGCTGGCAGCAACCACTTTGCAAAATCTTATGTGCTGTGGTTTCTAGATTCTTAATCTATGTTCTTCTAACATTTGCAAGAAAACAATTATTGCTGTTAATTTAAACAACAACCAGAAGCCCCAGGTTCTTTAAACAGAGTCAGGAAGAGCTGAATCTGTCTAATCCTTGGAGCTGGTGAATCTCAGGCTTGCAGTAATTGAATACAATATGCAATGCCAACCTGGTTAGGAAACTCAAGTACTTAGGCTGACAAGCTGTAAACACATTCAAAACAGCCATGGCTCGGGGCCAGTGTATGCACGCTCTCTAATATCTCCAGTGCTTCTAACCACTCTGACTAGCCTTGGTTCAGGTTGCAAGATTGTGCTTATGACTGTGACTCAATCTTTTAGTTTTTAAGTCTTTGTGGAATAGCAAGAAGCACCACCTAGTTGAGAATAAAACACCAGAACCTCATAGGCATGAGAAACCTGTGAAACTTTCTTTATATGGCTTTCCATCTTCCTTTTTCTTTCATGAGGAGTGAGAGCAGAACACTGATTTCTTGCTTGCTTGTTCAGAACTGGCTGGGTGTTGGGTCCTCACAGCTCCCATGGCAGACAGACAGGAATGCTCTGGCTGCTGCCCTGTGATAATCTTGTAACACAGATTTATTCTGAAGCGTGTGGTTAGGGAGGTGGCCAAAAGATGGAAGGGCAATGGAGAAACGCTAGAAATGGATGCTGGCATCAAAGAGGTAGGGACAGAGTCAGGACATGAAATACTGGTCAGACTTGTACAAGTGAAAAATGGGCTAACCAAGCTGGGTAGGAAGCATGGGACTGACTGCTGACCACCTGGCACTCCCTGCTGAGTGGTTCGAGTTTGCCATACAGGCTGCTGCCACATCCTGCTGGGAACATCCCATCTGCACTTTGGTTAATAGGTGTATTTTCCCCTAGCTAATGTGGTCTGGTAGATGTGGTACCAGCTCCTCCCCTTGCCACAAGCAGCTCAAAGATTTCTGACTGCTTTCTTCTTGCCAGTGTAGGGGAAAGGCATCCTCAGCCTTGGCAGGTCTTCCTGATCTGGTGGGGAGCTTGATACCTATGCTGAGGGTGTTCCCTCTCTTAACTGCCCTTCTGCCTGGAGTGAAGAAACGGAGCAGTCAGCGAGGCTATTGTGGTCACAGCGTTGCTCTTTGTTTCCCTTTTTTGTCAGATACGGGCAAAGCAGAAAATGCCGTTGGCACTGGGTGCATCACATCTTCGCGTGCTGTAGGGGGAGAGTGGAAGGACAGTCTCGCAGTATCTCTGCCTACTAATTGCACTGTCTTGTTTTGGGTGAGCAGGTGAGCCTGTTCCCAATTCTGTAAGTGAGGAATGTTGTAATACCAAATAATAAACCTGCTCCTCTTCTTCCTGATGTTGGCACCAGCTCCCAGTGATTTTCTCAGTCCTGGAGTATGTTTCATAACAAGTGTGACTTAAAAAGCACCCTGAGGCTGAAGAAGCACAGGGGCTGTTTTCCAGATGTTCATCTAGCAGCAAGAGATGCTGCTCAGTGCAGCCCCAGATGACATTGTCAGAAAAGGCCTCCCTCAGCAGGAAACTCTTGTCAGGGCACTGGCTCTCGGGAGGAAATACAGAGTGGCAGCACAATGCAGACAGCAGCGCCATGGTGTCGTATTGATCCCTGACACAGCAGGAGCAGCAGGAGATCATCTTTTCATGTATAAGGAATCTGTATGTAAATTTGACGTACTGCATTGGAAACCTTGTAATGTGCTATGTGATTGTTGCATAAAATCCCCTGGGGGTTTCTTCAGTAAATGCTGCACTGTAGCTTAAAGCAGCCAGGCCCTGCCCTGTCTGGTTGCATCTGAGGCTAGAGTTTTGCAAGCATCACACTTCGAAAACGCTCTTATTAAGAAGGGTTAGGACAATACCATGGACTTTGCAAAGTGACCTTGTGGTAATGGCCAGGAAGGAAAGCCTCTAATGTGTCCTGGGAGATGTTTGTCTCTCTGAAAGCACATCTCTTTTAAAGAGAGGTTATTAACATTCAGGCAGAAAATGCTGTCTCTGTCAGCTGACGATGCCCAGCAAGAGCTGGCTTGTAAATTAAAGCTTTTATTCGTGAAGAGGAAAACTGTTCTCAGTGCTACAAGGAAAACTGTTGTGCCACTGTCGTGATGGGGAAGTTTGAATCATTTAAATAACTTGTCATTGTGTGCTGCTCTTTACAGATGTTACAAACATACCCAGCTGGTTTTTAAATCCTCACCTCCTCCAAGAGAACCTGCTAAAGATAATTATAGTACTGTGTCAATATTGACCAGTTACCTCATCCTCAGCAGCGGGGACTTTGGAGCACTGTTAGTTTTTTCTCAATGCTTCTTTGTGAAGCTGCGTTTTTCTTTTCTAAGTGCTGTAAGAAATCTTTGGAAACCAAGAGGTATTGTGTTTTTCTTGCACCAAGGCTGCTACGTCCCTGCCTCTTTGGATGAAGGCAATCTTTGTTAAACATCTTGGGGCTATCTGTCTTGATTACATGTACGTACTATGCCTTACAAAATGGTCCATGAGGTGGACATCCAGGCAGTACCGATACAGAAATCAGAAGGAATGGTCATAACGTTGCACATTTCTGTCTGAGCTGTAACAGGTAGTCACACAGGTGCTCTATAGATGCACAGAATCTGTTGCAATATTCATTTTACCGTGTAGTTTGTTACTGGTGTTTTTCTGAAATCTTCTGAACACGACTGCTGAATTACAAATTCCTACCTTCCTTGAGATGCCCTTTCAAGATTTTAAAAGGCACTGTGGTTCTTACTGAACCTTACTGAAGGGTGGAATACAAAGACAAGTTCTTCTTTCCATGTAGTACCTGACATGCGTGTAAATTTTACTTATTTCCTTAGAATAGTGTCTCTCTGCCACCTCTATTTAAGAGGTCATGGCGGTATTTGATGCCTTACAAAATTTTTGTAAAGTAGTTGCTGCAAGGTCTTTTAACCTAGAAAATAGCTTGTGAAATTTAATGAAAGCGTTCAAAAGTCAGGATGGTTATTGATGAGACTGAATCCAGAAATACCTGGGAGCGTGAGGATCCGTTTCTTTCTTCATGTGGTGCATAGGCTCAAAGACACACTCAGTGATAGTTACGGTAAGCTTACCTATAGCCAAGATACCTTCTCTCCATAATGAACCTCATGTATACACCTCCAGGATTCAAAGCGTAGGACCCTAAACTAAATGGAGCTTTTTTTTTTTTTTTTGTGAGCTATAGGGCTTTTTGTTCAGTCAATAGAGTGGAGCATACTGCTGTTTCCTTAATCTCCTGCTGCTGAAATCAATAGCTGAAGATTCCTCTGGACGTTAAGAGGAGCAGGATGGAGCCTCAAGCAACCTACCTAAAGCCCTTGAAAAGTATCTGCCCTTTCAGATCCCAACTACTGACTCTATTCTTAGACACATTTAACAACATAAAAAGGTTGCAAGAATTGTAAAAAGCCATTTCTGTGAATGACAGAAATAAAAAGAACTGGAAATAAGATTCTGCAAAAGGGAGGTTTCTCATTATTTATAACCTTCATTGTTCAGCCACGCTTTTTTCAGAGTTTATGGAAATACTGGATTTCACTTTATCAGGTTAAACATTTTTCAGGTAACAGTTTTGAGAGGAAGGATAATTGAAATTCAACAGAGGGGATTACTGCTTCTCTGAACACATGATGTTAGTCTTCTCTTGATGTGTACATTTGCCCGTGAATGTTTTTTTCTTTTTCTCTCTTTCTTCAGTTGTTTTGGTTAAGAACCCCTTCATAGAATCCCAATAAGAAAATCAGCATGTGTGTTCCAAGCAGCGCTGATTATTCCATCCTGTAACTAAAAATAGACATTGTGCAAGCTGGCACTGAAAAATAATTTAGTGAATAGTAGAGAGTGGGAGAAAGAACAGCCATCTTAGCAGCAATGTCAGGCTGTAACTGCTGTATATTCATGCGCATCTGTGTAGTTGCAGGGGAAGTGATCCTGTCTGCATAGAGAAACATGGTTTTGGAGTAAGATCATAGAGAACTCTCATGGGAAGGGGAGTGAATTCTACATAACCAAGAATCTCTAAGATTTGCTTAGGAGGATAAATTCTCATTTTTAAATTCTGTGTTTTGCAAAGAAGTCCGGGCACCTAACTGAGGCACCAGAGTTGGATGACTAAGGCTAACACCTGTAAATAACCTAAGTGACGTCAGTTGCTGGTAAATAAAAATTGCTTTAATGTTTTATGTTTGTGTTTTTCTAGAAACAGGACACTGAGCACAGGTGGTGTTTTTGTTTGATGGTTTTTCTTAGTCTGATAATAAACCAAAAAATCAAGTATGCTGTGGTCAGCTGAATTATATCTTTTACTCTCCATCCTCATTCTTGTTTCTTTCTTCCCCTGCCCCCCCCTTTTTTTCTTTGTTTTTTCTTTTTTTCTTTTTTTTTTTTTTTTTTCTCCTTAACAATTTATTTGTAGAGTGAGCCAGACCTGGAGAAAGGCCTGGAGATGAGAAAATGGGTCCTGTCAGGAATCCTAGCCAGTGAGGAAACCTACCTGAGCCACCTGGAGGCTCTACTGCTGGTAAGCGCTGGTGGCAGATACCATTTTGAACAGTGGTACTTGAATTTTCACTGCTGCTTCCATCCAGAGTTTTCCAGAACTTCACATACGATGGGTTACAAGTCCCCGGGTGCAAAGGGTACCTGTTAGTCCTCTTCTCCAGTAGAGAAAGAGAGGCTTAAAGAAAGGGCTGGATATGGTACAACCAGGGAGTTATTAGTGTGGTAGTATCCAGGAGCCCTGTCTTTCAGTATCCTGTGCTAATTATTAGACATGTTGCTGTACAGTTGGACAGAGATTAAGGAAAAGGAGTGCAAAGGGATTTTTATCGCACCATTAATATCCTGGGAAAATCCACCTACCAGGGGTGGCTGATCCCCATGAGAGAACTTGTTAACATCTCGCTTTCAGGAGTTGTGCGAATGCAAATATCACTTATTAATAGGATGAAAAACACTCTCTGGAGGGATGTGTAATGTGGCAAGGGTGAATGTACTTGGTTTGCATGATAACAATTTCCTTCTTTCCTCATTTCAGCCTATGAAGCCTTTGAAAGCAGCTGCCACCACCTCTCAGCCTGTGCTGACTAGTCAGCAGATTGAGACAATATTCTTCAAAGTGCCTGAGCTCTATGAGATCCACAAAGAATTCTATGATGGGCTCTTTCCCCGCGTGCAGCAGTGGAGTCACCAGCAACGTGTAGGGGACCTCTTCCAAAAGCTGGTGAGTCAGCTACCATCACCAACGTTTCTGTTACGTCTCATTCGTCTCACAGGTGCTGGTACGATTCCCTTTGGTGACTAGGCATAGACCGAAGGGATGAAAGCCCATAGCTGGATTAGATAAGAGGCTTCTAGCTTTGCCACTACAGTGGAGAGCCTATAGTAAAAGTGGCTGTTTCATTGCCTTTAATTAAAGACTGCAGCAAGCTATGCTACTAATACAAATACCATTTCACAGAAATGTTGAATCTCCAGGGTGTCTGCAATGTCATCAAACCATTTGCTGTAGAGGAAGACGGGAGAATGGCATTGTTAAAAAGCATACTTTTTAACACCAACAGCTAAGTGTTTCTCGTTATTGCTGAACTCCCTCACACATACTTCCTTCTCTCTGTGGTGCTTTGCTCTGTCTTGTGCTGATTTTCTCTGTTTTATGGTCATCACCTTTGGCTTTGCTTTTCCACCACCATCCTGGCCTTGATATGCTGATGCAGTCAACCTGCTGCTGAGAATCCTCCAAGCAACCTTCACAAAATTCTCTGAGTGCAGAACAAGACAAAGACATATACAGCATATTCCTGAGGCTGAATTAAAATTGCTGAGTTTCTGAGCCAGATGACAAATTGTTTGCATTCTAGGAGATTCCTTTGGCCCCTTTAGCCTCTCCCCTAGCATGTGCAGAGAGCAAAGGATTAAAGGAACTGTTTTTTTCCTTTTTAGAAAAGAAAAGAATCTCTACATTCCTGAGGTGCCTCTGATTCTCAGGATAGGAGTGACATTCCAGTGAGGGGTTTATTGGATGGGGGAGTATGCTTTACCAGGGTCACTCAATTGTTAGCAGCTGTGTAGCCGCCCAGCGCGAGCCCCATGCCCTATGAAGCAGGGGGAGGTGGGCCTGGAAGATGATGTTTTCCATCCACAGCAGCAGCTCAAGATCAAAATATGGGAACCTGCTTTTCACTGCCAGCATGTTTTAGTCAGGAGGGGTCAAGCTGGTGCTTTGGTGAGTAGTTCATGGTATGCAATTTGAGCAACTGGTTTCAGAAGACAAAACCACCTGCTGTTGGCTGCTGAAGCAAAGATACAGAAGGCAGCTGAATGGAAGCCTCACAAACTGTATTGAAAGTGTAGTGCAGCAATGAAGATAACACTAATTGAAGATGACCTGAATATATTCCTTACCACTGCTGGCTGTCAAGCAAGCCTTCACTCACCGTACAGCTAGTTAGGCCTTTGTTTAAGACCATGTCTGGCTGGTGGTAATCGCAGGTCCAGGAGTTAAGCCCTTCCAGCACCCTGTTTCTATGTTCCACTGATTTTTGTGTATTTGTAACAGAATTGTTGATTTTGTTGGGTTAGTATTAGAAGCAAAGGAGCAAATTGCCCTAGTGCAGGGAGCTTTGAGCTAGCTTAGCAGTTTCAGTTTCTGGTGGTTTGGTATCAGTGGGAATTGTGAACTCTTTGCTCAATGAGATAAAGCTAATAATTCTTGGCAGGCAGTGGGAAGCAGCTAGGTGAGAGAGATGGCAAGAGCACCAAGCGTTACAAGACATCTATGTAGCATGTACATCAAATCTTCTGGAGCAGACTGTTTACTTGTGTTATGTCATGCAATCTGATGATAAACACTGGAATCCTTGTTATTACCCTGAGGTCCCAGGGGACATTAATTTTCTTAAATAACACGTGAAACAAAGCACCGTAGATTGAAGTTATAGATGGTGCATGCAAGGAGTTCTAGAATTTCGTGTAGTCTGGCACAAAGTACGATCCATTTGCAACATTGGTGACTGTTATTCCACCTTTTTCCTGTGGAAACCAAGGAAAAGAAAAAAAAGACGCTAGGCATGAGGGAGTGAAATATGCTTCTCATTCTTGGGGAGTATTTTGTATGTATTTTTTTTTATAACTAGAAAGAAAACACTTTAGAAATGTTTTCAGAAATGGAGAAATATTTAGTAAATGTTATCACTGATAGTTTTCAGGAATGGAAAGAATTTTAACAAAAAGCCAATTATTTCTACCAAAGTTTGTTTAATTTTCAGTATGTTCTTTTTAATTGAAAAAGAGAAAACTTAAACCAGCATGAATTACTTTGATTGGAAGCTCAGTTTTTAATGAAAAAGATGTTTTCATGACAGCATGTTTAGAGGAGGAAAACAAAAGCTTAGAAAGACTGTTCAGGAGTTAGCAGGAAATGAAAGAGCCGCACAGGAATGGAGAAACCTTAAAGCTCTGCTGCGTTAGCTGGCATCATCCAAACCCGAATGTCATAAGCCCTACAAATGATCAGTAATTCTGGCAGCAGCAGCTTCACAGAATTGTGCCCCAGTGGCAAATACAGATTTTAGTCTCTCCCCATTGGTCATCCCTGGCATAGGTGAGCCTTTAGCTTCAGCTATAAACATGGTATTTTGTATGAGGGTTGAGATTGGTTCCTAATCTTTCAGTAAAATGTGCCCTAGGAAATAGCTTGCTGTTTCTTAGCCTCTGCTAGCTAAAGAAATTTGTGCAGGGAATGTTCTCCTGAGAGCTGCTTTTTCTCTTCCATCATCTCTTGCACAAAGCTCCATAGAGAATGGGGAACACAATGATTATGAGAGAGCAGGAGAGGAAAAGAGCACTGGCTGTGGGACAGTTAACTGCTCTGCCTGTTGCACATCTTGGGCAGAAGTGTTAGGGAAGTTGCAGAAATAATAAGGTAAGTGCAAGCTCTTCTGCTAACAAATTTCTCTTTAATGGGGCTTTTTACAGCACTCCACCTGTTGGCTCACTACTGACCATGCACCTGCAAGCACGTTCAAGCTGCTGAGGTGTTTATAGCATAGCCTGTGCAGCTCTGGAACACAAAACCAGCTCTGCAGTCTAGGCAAGCTTGGAAGCTACCCTGGGATTTCCCAACCTGGATCTTATGTTCTCTGGCATGAATATAGCTGCAATTCCTAAGTCAGCAGACGGAATCAGTGCTAAGACTCAGTGATAATAATGGCTCATTGCTGCACTCTGAGGCCTGCTCCATCTTCTTCTGGAACAATCGTATATTCCTTCTTCTGGAAGAACTGCCATTTTTTGGTCACCTAGTGCTGCAGTCACTGCCTTCCAAACAGATTGTGCTCTAGATCCCTCTTCTGTATTTTCAGCACTCTGCTGCCCTTTTAATGATGTTCACTAATGCAGATATGGGTTAATGTCTGGGTTTGAGTTACTGTGTCCATCATGCAAAAGCCAACAAGTAGCTTACTGGGGTCACGTTTGTGCTGTTGGGCTGAATCATTCCTGTCTGATTCATGTTTTGTGGCAAATAGCCCACAGCTCCAGTTACATCAATGAGCTAAAATATGAATAGATACTGATCTGGCAGTTCAGAAGGGAAAATAGATGGCAATAATAAGGATGTGTCATCCTTGCAGGCTTCCACATCCTTCACAAGTGAACTTGTTCAGCATAGATGGAACTGGGTGCATGGGAGCACCTGCCCTGGTTAAGCAAAGCTGACGGGTCAGAGGTGTCTTTCTGGGCCTGCTCAGCATTCCCTGCAATTCACTGGCATGAAGGAACATGACCTGATTGTTAGATACTGAGGCTGGCCATCCCAAACTGTCGTCTTCCCCAGCGTTTATTTTATTTTGTTTTGCTTCCTGCAGGCCAGCCAGCTGGGAGTGTACCGGGCCTTTGTGGATAACTATGAAGTTGCTATGGAGACAGCAGAGAAATGCTGCCAAGCCAATGCTCAGTTTGCTGAGATCTCTGAGGTAACGTCACGGTATTCAGACATACGAGCCGTCTGGATCTGACTAATACCCGCGATGTCACTCCTGTCTATCCTCTGAGTATCTTTGCAGCCCTGACTTCTGGAGGAGCTGTGAGCTCCCATAGGCTAGCTGCTTCAGCTCGTGTTCTTACAGTGATTTATACTTTGGGATAATAGAGGTGATCACATAGACAGCCTTCATGTGCTGTCCCCACCAAGGGAATCTTGTAAAAACTGGCATTGCTTTGAACTTCTCAGCTCTGTGCCACCTTCATGCGTTTCTAGAAGGGAAAGCTGTATTTGAGTTTCTCAGATAATTCTCTTGCTAACGATGATGCTGACAGTGGTGTAAAAAGCCATCCTTAATGGCTTGAATTATGGCTGTCAGTGGAATTACAGGTTTCACTGGTGTGGAGAGGAGGAGAGGGTAGCTCCCTCTTTAAAAAGTCAAGTGTGTCAACCATAATCTATAATATTACTCATTGGGGTACTCTGATTTCCCCTCTTTAAGAGGAGTACCTTGTGTCAAAGCATTCTGAATACGTTTTCAGGCTTCCCAGGCCACCAGCTTTGCCTGCAGTGCATGGTCTCATTGACTCTTTGTATTGTGGTGATTATATCTTGAAGAACTCAGGCCAGGAGAACATGAACTTCATATGTGTGTCCTTAAAAACAGGCAGATAAATAATCAGAGCTGAATAATACTGGGGGCGTTTATTGCGCTGAAAAAAACTCCTGAGTACATTCAACATTGCACGTCCCTTTCAATTTTTATGATAAAGAGGTAAAATAAAACATGTTCCCTCTGTGAAATGAGGGAAGCAAGGCTTGCCTTTTGGGATTTGCTACACTATTCATCAGAGTGCAAATGTCTTCTATTCTCTCCTTTCCTGAGGATTTCCATCAGGTTCTGGTCCTTTGCCTTACTACTTCTGTGCTCTAGTGGGATCAACTCATTAGTAAAGTAGCTTCCCCTGTGCTTGCTTTTCTTTCAGTACTAAAATGCATTTCATGGACTTTCCCATTTATTTATAGTAATATGTATAGATAGTGTTATTGTAGTCCCTAGAAGACAGGATAGAGATTAAGGCACCAGGGTCCTGGGCTCTGTGCAAATGTGATCCCTCAATTTTGCTGTTTTCTGAAGGATAATTCTGAAATCATGCTAGTAGCTACTGTATTTGGAATGATGGTGATGATACTTTTGCATTTGTGCCCTGGTGAGGATTTCAGAGCTCAGCACATTAATGCACATAGCTTCACGGTCCATGTACAAAGAGAAGAGTCACAGGCATTGTTCCTTTTCTGCCATGAAAGAGCTGACTTGTCTAAAATCACCCAGCTCTGAGTACAGGTATAAGGAAGTATAACTTGGGGGTAGTGAATCCCAATCCTGTACTTTATTTTTTGGTGGTGTACACGTGCTGTGATAACAGCTGCACCCTTATGGACATGTCTTTCTCCTGCAGATGATTTAAAAACTCCGCCATCCCTGTCGCTATAGGTGGTTCCCTGCTTTGCTGCATCTCTATTGACATGCACTCCTAAGAAAATTGCTTAATATTTGAGATGTGTGGGCACACCTGTGACATGGCTATGGTGGATTTACCAAGAAGGAAAGCACATTTTTCCTTCACTGACTTGAACTGTGATGAGGTTGTCCTGCATTCACACTTAGGCCCTCCCTTGGAGGACCAGATAGTCTCTTATGTTCCCATGTGATATTTCAAGGTGATTGACCATCTGCTACATGGGTTTTCTTTTTCTTTTAGAATCTAAAGGCTAGAAGCACAAAGGAATCTAAAGATCAGACGACGAAAAATTCCTTGGAAAGTGAGTGATCCATGCAGAGGAGACTGTGGTTTGTCAGTACTGTGTGGAGGCTGTTGCCAAACCTCTGCTCGCCCTTTTTCTTTTTAAATGCTGGGAGTCTCTGCTGTCTCTACCTGGGAGATTGGTTCCCTTTTGCTAAGTAGCAGAGCTCATGCATGCATGGGGAAGCCCCTGCCCAGCTTAAAACCTCATCAGTCCCTTTGGGCAAAACCAGGCCAAGCAAAGGACTGCTGTGATTTTAAGAGAACGTCTGCTACCCAGTGATAGCACAAATGCAATCCTAGCAGTTACTGTTATACGGTTTTTGCCTTATGGTAGCATCTAGACAGCCTGATCAAGATCAGGTTCCATGGTGCTTGTCTCTGCACCTAAGTAGAAGACAACCCATGTTATAAGAAGCTTCCATACTCACTATATAAAAGCCAATCCCCTTCACACTTTGGCCTGTTATTGGTATTTGGAAGCACTAAACATGTCATGCTGAACTCCAGGAGGAGGGTTGCACTGCCAACCTTTCAGGGACCTCCTTGGCAACTTGAAGAGTGCGAGGCCCGATTCTGACCTGTGGGACCAGGCAGGTTGCCAGGGAATTGTCGGAAGTGTGCTCTGCTGTGTGCAGTTCTGTACTACCTTGTGTGCTTCTCATCCACTGTCTGGCAGGGCATGCTCACAAGTGGGCATCTGTTTGCTGTGGAGCATGTTCATTTCCTCTATGTGTTCATGTGTGTTTTATTGGCTGCGCGGCACATTAACTTTAGAGAAGGGAATTTTCCAGGAGTTCATTGGTTAATAAACCTGTGCCTGTACATTCAGTTGCATTGGACAAGTTGCTCTGTAGGGGCTGTATTTAGGTACCTCTTCCTTATGTTCCTGCTGCTTTTTTTTCCCACAGCTCTATTATACAAGCCAGTGGATCGAGTGACTCGCAGCACACTTGTCCTGCATGTAAGTATCTGAAGGGTAGTTTTCAAACTTTAGGTCCCTTTCCTATTTTCTTCGCCCTTCAAATTTTCCATGGAGCTGTAGGACTGCAAAAATAAACCTGTCATACTGCATAAGAGCCTATTCCCTTTACACTAAGAGGAGGGAGTCCATAGATAGGACCCTGCTATCTCCGCAGTTGTGTAACCAAGAAGTGTGCAGTATTATCCTCTTCCTCAGGAGATAAAGCCTTGCTCTAATCCTTAAGAAGAAGCTGGAGCATCTTGTCCTACAGCTCTAGTTAGGGGCCCTCAGACCCTTCTGCTTTCCAGTGCAGCTCATGGTTCTGTTCTTTGTGTTCCTTGTGTCAGGATTTGCTCAAGCACACTCCAGTGAGCCACCCTGATCATCCACTCCTGCAGGATGCTCTGCGGATCTCGCAGAACTTCCTCTCTAGCATCAATGAGGAGATCACTCCTCGTCGGCAGTCCATGACTGTAAAGAAGGGGGAGGTGAGTCTTCCTGCTTTCGTTATTTTCTCAGTTTCTAAATATTGGTTATGCCTTTTCTGTAGAGCGGACTAGGAAGTTATGCTATTAATTCATTTGTTGCTAAGATACAGTTTATGCAGTGTCCTTGTTCTCTAAAGGATGTGGTACAGCTCCTCGCTGTTTTCTGTCCAGAAAACAGTTTGGAAACCCAGAGGAAAAGTATGATTAGAGTTTTGTCCTTAGTACTGTTATAATCATTTGTCATACGTAATTTCTATGATGCATATTGCTATGCACTGAATAGATTTGTATTTTGCCTGCAAACTGAAACCAAATGGGAAGCCTGGGAGGAGACGAAGGTGAGGAAACATCAGAAATCATAAAAGATTAGGAAAAGCTGTTTTCCAGAATCTTCATTCTCACGATAAAACTCTTTTTTTTTTTTTTTTTTTTTTTTTTTTTTTTTTTTTTTTTTTTTTTTTTTTTTTTTTTTTTTTGTGTCATCATTTCTAAAGAAGAATGTTGTAAATGGGACTAGGAAGCAAAAGAAGTGAAGTGGGTTGGGAAAGCTAAGGGAGGTGTTTGACTCCTAAGGGTGTAATATAACTTTTCTCAGCTCTGCTAGGAGCTGGACTACACCCAGGAAGTTCTAAGATGCGCAGTTCCTTTACCTGCATGCAGTGTTGTGCAAGGAGGGCATAGAGCTACACAACGGTAAAGTCCTGCATGCCTCAATGGGCTTGATTCATCTGCCCCGTAATTTCAGTAGAAAGCAATTCAGTCCTTCCTGATGAGGAAAGGCCAGGACTGACAGGAGTATTAGGAGAGAGAAGGATGTAGGAGGTAGGACAAAAGAGAGGTGCAGCTCAGATAGCGTATGTGTAAGAGGAATTGTGGCAGTATGCCAGAGACACTGGCTGTTCAAAAGTGACCCAAATCACCCTGTACAAAAACATCTCTTACAAAGCCCAGGAGATTGTTAAGACACCGTGAACCTTCATGATGTATTCCCAAATCCTGTCAGCTAAACATGCTTACTTTTAGCTGTTAAACTGATTTTCAGCTGACAAAGATTTGCTAGAAGCTGCAGTACTGGGAATTTGGTGCACTTTGTCCTGCGAGTCTTGCTCATTGTCTCATTTTGTCAACCGAGGAAGTCTGCAGCTGAGAAAAGAAGAGGAGGGGCTGAGCAATTGGAGGCTGAGGTAGAAGCTCAGACATCAGTCACCAGGGCCTCAGCGATAGTAGATGGCCTTGTTAAAGTGGATGCTGATTGAGTCGTAGCAGAAATTGGAGGCTAGAATGCCCCCTTGCAGAGGAGGGAGCATTTTGTGTTTTCCAGTTGTCTGTCAGCATCTCAATGAGGGATGCAGGCTTTGAAAAGTGTCATGCAGAATCCTAATGAGGTGCCAGAGCCCAGGCAGAGGGGCAGGCTCAGGAGGATGATCCTGGTGATGTCTTTGTGGAGTGGTGTATTTGTCAGATCTTAGAAAGCAAGAAGAGGAGGTGTCTTTGTCAGGATTGGGCTCAGCAGGCTTGTTCACATTCTCACCGGTCCTGCAGTGACTCTATGTATGATGTGGGGAGGGAAAGAAGGGGACATAACCAAGGAGAGGGTTTTGGGTGTGCTGGAGGGGACTGGGAGCCCTTTGTGCTCTCCCTCACTGCATGTAGCTTGCACTGAGCCTAGGGAAGAAAAGGACTTGCTTCTGATGCTTCCTAGAGTTTGCCTTCCACTCCAGGAGTCTGATTGTGGATACTTTCTTTAGTCATTTGGCACCAATATCCCACTTTTTTCAAGGTGGTGATGCCCCAGATGACACCACTCTGTGTCTAGAGAGAGTAGGTATGTTCACTCTCTGCATAGTAATCCAGAGACACAAGTATGCCCCCAGCTATTCTGTGTGGGTTAGTGATGGCTGCTCCTTCCTACAAGCTACTCAGCTTGGGGTCATTGCTGGGTTTTGTTTATGCCTGTAAGTCTTTCCTTTTCTACTTATCCTTTCCTCCCACTCGCCTTGCTTGTGCTTCCCCTAGGGTGACAGGACAGTGTGCAGTTTGCATCTCCTAATTGACTGCTCTCAATGCATAATGCATTTTTTTTATTTTAATGAATCACCAGCTTGCTTTGATGGCTTTTTTCATTATTTGTCTTCCTCCCATTGAAATTTCCTTGGTGGAAAGGAAGGAGGGAAAACAGCCCTTTCCCCTCATGTATTGCTTAGGTGCTGATCTCAGTTATCTTTTTTTCCCAGTCCTTGCCTTTTATGTGGAATATTTTTCCCCTTTGAGTGCATCATGGGGAGGAGTCAAATCTCCTTTGCCAGCCTCTTGCTCCAGCTCTTTTTTTCAGGATTGCTTTGAACTGGGGAAAGCAGCCAGTTGTTAATCTCCCTAGTGACAGGCTGCTAAGGAGAGGAGTGCAGGTCAGAAGAGAGTACAGGCTCATCAGCACAGTATTCCTCCCTTTTGCAAAAGGTGATTCCCTGCTCTGGGAGCATTGACTCAGTCTGACCTGCCTGCTGTCTTCCTGTGTGATGTCAGGTGTCCCTCCTGAGCACCAGCCCCCTGGTTCTGCTTGGCTCAGTAGGCTTTTTTCTAATTCTAGACTTATGCGTATAAACTGTAAGTTTTCTGTAACGTGTAGACCTGGTTTAATTTGCGGGGCTGAATGAGTATTTCAGGTAGTGCAAGGAGATGGGAACGAAGCAAGCAAAACCATTCACCAGAGGGACAGAAAGGGCTACAACAAGGAAGGCAAAATTGGTAGGTTGAGCCTCCGAACACATAGTTTGGTCCTTGCTACCTGCCAGACTGACTGTAGCTGGTCTCTGCTTTGTGGTTTGCTGAGGGCTGCGATACAGAGGAGCCAGGAGAGCACCAGCCCCAGCCTGGCAATGCAAGGGAGCCAGGAGGGCTTATCTGGGCTCTTGGTTCTGTTTCCATTCAGTCTGATTTGCTGCATTCTCTTGCCTCCCTCCTTTTCCCATCATTTTACTTCTGTGGTTTTACTTTTTAACCTTTTTGATGGATTATCTGCAAGTATCCACTTTGCCAGCCTTCTAAATAACCAAACAAATGCACGGAGGGAAAGGGGGTCTGAGTAGCACTGTTCCTTCTGGCACAGAATGCAAGTGGTGGAGAATCTTCCACCTCTTAGGACCATGGAGCAGGCATCTTATTTGCTCACTGCTGATCCTTCTTCACCACTATCCTCTTGGCTTAAACAGGGAACGTGTTTAAGGTTCTGCAGAGGATGGTCCCTTGGGGAAGCAGGAAAACGAATGCTTTGAGGTGAAGGATGTGCCACTATTATGTGGCAGAAGGAAGGGAGTAATAACCTTTCTAGTTTTATTAACAGAGCAGCTAGATGGACTGCATGGGTTTTTTTCAGCTAAGCCTGGATGCAGATGACTGGAGCTTGTGTCATCTTTCCCTGCCAGAAATAAAGGCTTGTGTTTCCAGCTAATTCAGCCCATTCTTGTAAAGCAGGAGTTAATGAAACTGCAAAAAATGGCAGAGTTCATTTGGGGAGATGGTGGTTCCTTTCTTGACTGTTGCTCGTCCAATGCTCTTTGCAGGTTGTTGTTTCAGAGCAGTTCAGACCAACCTGAGTGGTGGTGGCTGCTATTCTCCCTTGCCCCTGGCTGTGCAGTCCTACCTTCTCTGAAGTGTTCACACTGGTATTTGTGTGATCCCACAGTGGCATGGAGGAATTGAGCTGCATAAAAATGAAGCCTTTTTGAGTTTTGGGTCACAGCGCTGTCTGAGTGACTTAGTATCTGGTCTCATCAGCACCAGTCCAGACAAAAGAGTTTCTTCTGGGGTCAGGCGCACTAAATCACCTGTTGGATCAGCTTATGCTACTGTGCACCTTTTCCCTTGCCCTGGAGAGAAGAGGCTGCTTGGCAAGCTGCTCTACCATGTTTCTAAATGTGGTTTTAAACTGCAGTCAAGGGACCTCGGTATCGTTGCCTTAGGCTCCTGTTTAACTTGGTAGAGACCAAGTGTGCTAAGGAAGGGAAAGGACAAAAGACATTTGCAAGGGAGCAGAAGTGCAGATTAAACCCTTTGAAAAGCTGGGAGCTAAGCTTAGACACAGGCAGCCATGCACAGCTTGAGACCTGGTGCCTACTGCTTCTGGAGGCCTTGGGGAGATGTTGGCAATAGAGCAATCAAAAATGATCTTGGATGCTTCACACTCTGTCTTACAGCTGGAGTCAGAGAGCTCCTGGTGACAGAAGCTTTGGAAAGAAAAAAGAAAGGCTATTAAAATGCTCAAAGAGCAGCCAGTTTAGCTCCCTAAGCAGAGCATCCCTTTATTCTGCAATGCTGGTCTTGCAACACACGCACACAAGGAATCATTTTCTTCCTACGCTCTGCAGAAAGCCAAACCACCTCTTCCTCACTGACATATGCCAATACCCATCTCCTGCTTTTACCTTCCTCCTCCTGCATCACACATGTTCCAGTCCTTCCTGGGGCTCTCACCCACACGCTGCAGCCTCTGCTGTTACCACATTGGATGAGCTCTTTCCTCGGCGCATAAGTGAAGAGACGGCCTTTGGTACAGCTGTGGTTCTGGATGAGTAGATTTTTAAATTCTGCTTTTTGTAACGTGTCTCAGAAAAATTGGTCTTCTGCCACACTTCCTGGAGTTAAACAGTACGTGACAGCAGCAGGATTTATCATATGCAAACAGCACTAAAACACTGTAGGATGAATAGATGAGCACACAGGTAAGTCGTGAGGTTGGTAGCGGAGGAGGAGATGCTCGCTGACAGAGCTAAGAGGAGGAGGACAATAGGCAATCCAAAGCGGATATGCAGGCACTGAAAAATGTACAGGGAGAGCTCTTTTGTCCACAGCGCTGAGGTGGATGAGAGAAGAAGCAGGTGAAAACATGCAAAGGAAAGTAGGTCCTAGAAAGAAGGCTTGGGACTTACACTGCACCAGTACAGGAGCTTTGCAAGAGCCACTGAAGGTAACGGTCAGCCCAGGCCCTGTTTGAGAGATTAAAGATGATCCTAATTCACTCCATTATGATGCAAAATAGGAAGATTTCTCCCAGGCCTCATGGAACATCTTTCTATAGCTGAGCTGAGCTCCTGTGCTGGACGCCTGACAGTCTTGGGGCTGTCTGTGGGAGAGCGGGGGACACTCTGCCACTGTGCTGTCACTCTGATCCTAAGCTTATGTTTTCTTGGATGTTTATTTGGTGTTTCTGTAGTCTATATGTCATTTCGGGGTATTTCAGGAAACCTTTAGCATCTTTGGTAACCTTAGCAAACAGAGTAACTTTGGAAACAAAGTAGAGGGATGGTTTCCCACACATAGGCTGTTTTATGTCATGTACAGCAGGATCACCCAGCCAAAAGACCTCATGTTTCAGGAGACCCTGTCTAACAGGAGGCCACCAGAGGAATAGCTGTTGCTGGCCCTAGGTGGAAGGAGTTGACCAAAGTGGGCTTTGGTTCCCGAACTACTAGAGAAGGCCTGTGGAGCTGAGGTGGCATGGGCATCTGACTGGCATGAGCCCTGTCTGAGGGGGCTGCTGGCTCCCCCAGGGTGGGGTAGGATGGGCTGACTCATGTCAGGAGGTCCAGGAAGGTGCCCTGCGCTCCCTCACTGTGGGATTTGGCAGGGATCTGGTAACCCAGTTGGGAAATCCTTTTATTGTTTCCCTCTGACCTCCTGAACCCTCCCGGCAAGATGAATCATTTGCAACAAAGGATGTGGCCCTTTGCTGGAAGTGCTCCTCCTCTGCTCCACTGATGCTGAGCAGCCTGGGGCATGCCTGCTGTGCCCAGCCCTAACGAAAGTCCTGTTTTCCAAGAGAAGCTGGTAGTTATAGCTAATACCAAGCTCCACACCCCTGTGAAGAGAGATTTCCTGACTTGATCTACAAATGTTTTCTCCTGTCCTCTCCTTCCCAGATACTTGGTTGCTTTTGTGGCAGTTTACCCCTGCTGCTTGCTGAAGGGAGACCTTCCCAACTAGCTCATGAGTGAGAAGATAGGAAGAATGAAAGTTCTGGGAAGCTCAGTGTTTTCCTCTGAGTGGCTGACTGGAATACATCCCTTTCACCTCTTTACTTCTGTTCCAGTCAAGCTTAGGAAAGACAGCCTTGTCTTCTTGCCACCCAGCTGTCTTTCAGGGAGACCATGCTGCCAAAGACTTTTTGCTGCCTCATGGTAGCACTGTGTCTCATGTCAGTCAGGGTATTTTGTACCCAGGAGTGCTAGCCAAAACAAACTCAGTGCAAATGAGTGGTACCTCCGTTGCAGATGGGAAATTTGGAGGCTGTTGAATCACACCCCTGTTTTGGCATCGTACAGCTGAGCTTTCTGCTTGGGTTTTGGGGAGATGTGGGACAGAGAGCATGGCTGCTTGGAGGAAGTCTGCTTGCATGGTGACAGCCAAGGACTGTGCAGCGGCAGGTTAGGTGCAACTTCAGAAGGCAGGAGAAGGGGTGACCTGGTTGGACCAGGCAGGCCATGTGGGGAGTTCTGTAGCCTTGCTGCAGGGAATACTGATGGCCGGTTCTTTTCTTACTTTGTGGACGCCTGACACAAACGTTTCCAGTCACTGGTGCCTCTGTGTGGGCTTCCCCTTCACTTGAGGACACGCTTGTCTTAAAAATGCTATGGTCTCGATGATGGTACTGGAATACTGCCAAAACCAGGGGGTGATCTAGGGCTAAGCAATAGTCCTTCACCGTCCTCCAACAGCTCTCATGGGTCTGTGCCCTCCGTTGCCTGTGAAGAAACACATTGCTGGCCATGTTGTTGGCCTGTCAGAGACATCTTCCCAGGACAGGGTGCTGAGCCTATGCTCTGGACTAGCCTGGGGTATTTTTCAGCTAGGAACTCTTGGCAGGGTGCTGGGCTGGGGTCTTGGCTGATCTCAGACACTGCCGGTGCCTGGCAGAGGGGGACAGAAGGCCAGGTCGGGACCGTGCCATATTCCTGTTAGGCAGGGAAGGGACAGTGCCACATCCTGCTGGGTAGCAGAGATGAGTGAGCTGTGAGAACGTCTTTACACCTACGAACAATGAGCAGAGGTTGAGCTGGCAACAAGCAGCTATTCTCATTGCCCCGGAGGAGCTGAGCTGATTTGCAGTGTAATTAATATGCATCAGATAAAGAAACCTGAAATCAGGGGTTTTGGCTTGCTCAGAAAATATCTTTCCCTGCTTCATTATTGATCCCAAATGAAATTCTTTGAAGCTTTGGAGCGTGCTTTTGCTACTGACAATATACTGCCTCCTTCTTATTTATTTATTTTTAAAGCTCAATGTTTCTAGTTTCCTACCTGGGGTTTGTTCACCAGGCAGGAGGGGGAGGCATGCACAAGTGCGCATCAGCAGCAGAGACATTAATGCAGGCAGGCGTTCTCTCCAAAACCACTGAGGAGAAGCCAGGATGATCACGCCCACCTGAAAGTAAACATTAACATATGTACGGGCCTTTCTGAGCCTGAATCACTGCTGGCTACCAGATCACCACAGACTCCCGCCCAGAGATGGTGCAACAGTTTGCTAGGTAGCAGCCTTGATTCCTGGCACTGTGGGAAAGGTGCAGCTTTTGCTGCGGCTCACAGATTTCCAGGATCTTGGTGTAATGGAAGGCAGCACCAAGATGAGATGCTGACACTGCTATGTGTGCTTTAACAGCTGGCTGTGGTGCTAGTGCAGTGGCAGACAGGAAAATGCAGGCTCTTAGTCCATGTCATGAAGTAGTTTATGGTGCTGTATGACAGAGTGTGGAAACAAGAATTATGTCTGCAAGGGCATTTCTTTGCTGTGTGTGCCTTGCCATGATGCCTGCTGGGCTCAGGACTGATGTGGTTTGTTTTCATTTTGGAGAGCCAAGATGGGAAGAATGGTAGGCGGAAGGAGAGGCAGCGTGGGGGTTTGCACTCCCACACCCTCTGCAGCAAATGTGTTTGGGGCTTGTTAAGTCACGCAAGAAACAAAACCCATGGGGCATAACCTGAGAAACTGAGGCATCAGTCCTGGTTTGGACGTCCTGACCTTGCTCAAGTTAACTGCTTTCCTGTTGCATGCCGCTGCATAGCTGAGCACAGCCGCCTCTTGGAAACGGACAGTTTTCATGTACCCATTTCCCAGCGTGGAGATCGCAGAGATGCTGCCGGTCAGGAGCGAGTCGTACTAAGTCCCGAGCATGGGCCTGGAGAAGGCTGACAGTGAGACAGCAGGGGGAGGTGTTGGTTAGCGCAGGACAGTGTTAGCGGATTTCTCCTATCCCCAGCCATGGTGCTGTCTAGGCATATGTGGTATGTGTAACATGTTGCTCATTGGTGTCAGGGGAGCATCCTCTTAGCTGGAATAGCAAGGAAATAGGCTCAGGAAAAAGTACCTTAGCGTACCTGTGCAGAGAAGCTGGTGATTCCTGCTTGTACTGTCTGTGAAGCAAGGCAACACTGACAGTTGGGGGGAATAAAATTTGCCTAAAGTTGAATACCTATGATTTCTGCTTGAAAATCAATGGGAGATACCTATTCCAGATGTGCACTCAGTGTCCTGTTGATCCTGACATCAGAGCAGAAGGCCTGAGTGTAGAGCAGGGCTTGAAACTTGTAACAACAGCACGCAGCCATCTATCTCAGTGCCAGTGCTCCAGCCTGTTTGTCTTTCAACTATGGAGCCCCCATAAGGGAATTAGGAAAGTGATGCTTCTGCCTACCAATGTATGCCTCTTCTTTAGGTGGTTGTAAGCTCCCTGGAATTAGAAACAGGAATAAAGGCATCAGGGTTGTGCAGCTTCTTTGCATCTTCTAGGTTTGGGGAATGTTTATATGATATATAAAAGAGATTTAAATAGGCGCGAGGTGGGGGCATATCCAGATGGTCCTATTTAAACACAGGCTGATAAGGGACTACTGAGAAGTTTGCTAGATACACATTTTGTTCAGGAATTATCCCTTAACAGCACTTGTAATAAAGAAGCAGCAATGGCACATTCAGCTGTTAATGTTGACAAACTACTGTTGTGAACGGGGAGTGGAGGTGTTTGTGGAGTTTTTCACTCTTTCTCCCTGGTGGGGTAGCTTAAGCTGAATTCAGTGGCTGGGTAAGTGACTCCTGAGAAAAGTGGTGTTTGCTGCTCTCTGCTGGTTTGTGAGGGAATGATGTGCGGTCAGTGATTCTGGCCCTTGGCTACACAGAAGCTGGGCAATGACTTAAATTACACTGGGGCTCAGAAACAGGTGGTGGAGAGAAGCCTGAAGTCTGACCCAGAACCAGATAATAAAGGAGATGCACGACCATTTCTGACCCTGGGAGAGAGGGCAGCATCAGAGAGCAGAGCTTACAGCAAGGAACATTTAATAGCCTTTTTTCTGAATTAGACCAATTTACTGAATTGGCTCTGGCAGGAGTCATGTCTAAGGAATGTGTTGCCCCAGCGATAAAGCTGGGGCTTATATTGCACTAACTAAAAGATTTTTTTTCTGTATTTTCACCAGCACCGGCAGCTGCTGAAGGACAGTTTCATGGTGGAGCTGGTTGAGGGGGCTCGCAAGCTACGTCATGTCTTTCTTTTTACTGATCTGTTCCTGTGTGCCAAGCTGAAGAAGCAGATTGGAGGGTGAGGTTTTCCTTCTGGACTGTCCTTTGCACCTCAGCTTCAGCAGAATCCTAGGTTTAGCCAGCAATTTCGGTTGAATATGAATACCCCAGACCTGGTAACCATAAACCCCAAAACCTGGTAAACATGAGATTAGTTAGATGAGGAGTGATCAGCAAGGTAGTATTGTCTATTTTATGAGACCTTGGCCAAGTCCTGATCCCTCAGGAAAGGTTAATTTCTCCCGCTCTTGCTCTGAGCCTTCCTAGAAAAATAGGATGTGCTGTAGCTGCTGGTATTCTGGACAAATACCATTCATTTTTCTACTTGCCTTCTTTTAATAGGTGACATTCTTCACTTTCTTTTGCTCCTAGGGTTATTAATTTTGGCCTTGCAGCTACAGCCAGTTAACGGTTTTGCAGAAAAATGGAAAAGGTACAATAAACAGACTATGTGTCGACCCCAAAGTGCAGCTATGCAAACAGTTTTGTCGACATTTTTCACAAATGAGGGGGAAGAAACCTTTCCCAACATACCTGCCTCAAACAGCGTTTCTCTTCCTTTGATAAATATTCTGCTCACATTTATTATCTGCTCACAGATAAATGTTCTGCCCCTCTCGTCATCTTGTCCTTGTCAAGCAAAAAGTTGTCCGTGCCCCTTTTGAAGCACAAGCTTGTGAGGAATGAACCTTCAAAAGACTGGGACATTCCCAAGAGTGGATGTTCCTGACAGTAGAGGTGGAGAGGGAATAAATCACATGAAACATTAAAAAAAGAGAACTGAGTATCCTGGTGAAATCACTGCAGAATAGCAGTTACGAGCTGTAGTTTCTCTCTTCTGGTTGGATTACACAGAGGTTTATACGTATTGGCTCACCTGCCCTGCTTGGCCCCTTAGCTCAGGCAGGAGAGATCTGGGTTTAGATCATAGGTAGCAGCCAGGTCAGAGGCATGGCATGGCTTTTGAACTTTGCCTCTACGGAGGCTTCAGAGGGAGAGCATGCAGGACTGAAAAGGTTTGCAAAAGATTGTTGTGGTTTCTTAGGGTGAAAACAACTAGGTAACAAAACAAGTTGCCTTGTTATGTGCTGTACTGGCTATTGGCCCTTCTAGGCTTTCTTGCTGGAAAGCAGCCCTTTACCAGACTTTTTCCACATGAGCGTCTCAGTGAAGTTGTGTCCATTTCTGTATCTTATGCACTATAGTGGGGAAGGACTTGTGGGAAGGGGGAGTGGATGTTGCCGAAGACCAGTAATAGTAAAATGTTTGGGGCTTCTGTCTTCCAGAAAAAGTCAGCAATATGACTGCAAATGGTACATCCCACTCACTGACCTTAGTTTCCAAATGGTGGATGAGTCTGAGGCAGTGCCCAATATCCCACTGGTACCTGATGAGGAACTGGATGCAATGAAGATCAAGATATCCCAGATCAAGAATGATATCCAGCGTGAAAAGGTAAAAGGGGTTGAGCACTCCATGCCAAGTACAGACTCAGTGTCTCTGCTGAGATGAGGTGCTGGGAGAAGCAGCATTCCCAGAGCTGCACAGCATGGGGAGTCATGCTAAGACAGACTGTTTAGCAGAGGCTTATGGTGCAGCTCTGTTATCAGTGATATCCAGATGCTCTGCAGCCCATCGTTGCTTGTCCTAGTGCATGGCTTGAATGATGTTGTCCTGTGAGGAGGCAGAAAGAAAAAGACCCTGTAGTTTTACCCAGTAGCTCCTCTACTTGCGTGGAACCACCTGTGACTGCTATCCCTGAGCATCCATGCAGAGGGCAGGGCTCTTATGCTGTGGACACAAGAAGGACTGGGAGTGTGGCATGCCAATTTCTGGCTGTTGAAGTATGACCCTGCAAGTGATTTTGGTCAGAAGCCATGTACTTTGGAATTTTTGCAGGCTTAGTTATGCTTTTGAAGCTTTTTCTGACTTCACTGGTGTCAAAGCACCAGCAAATATATGGAGAACACCAGTTATGCTGACTGGACAGTCCAACACAGATACGGTGTCTCTGGCCCAGGCTTCTCTTTGCTTGCAAGATGTGTTTTCTCAGAGGTGTTAGACTCCAAACCTTCCTGGAACCCAAAAGAGAATTAAGAGTTTGAAAACTGAAAGCCTATTGGTGTGTAGAACAGGATATGAATAACACTGCTTGTACCGTGAGAAGACTATCCCCCGCACTTCCAAAGAACACGTTTTTGCCTCTCTGCCCTGGCTGGCTTTCAGAGAGGGCTTCCTGGAAAAAGTAAGATGTTAGGAGGAACACCGTGTGGAAGCCTCTTAATCACAAGATGCAGGTGTCTAAGATACATGCTTTGGTGCATCAGTGCCTAACAATATACGTGGCTGGGTTTGGGACTGGGTTTTACCCGAGAAAAAACTTGGGTTTAGCTGACCTCTGTTGAAAATGGATTGGTGGGTGGTAGGTGGGAGAGAATTTTGGCAACAGAGTTGTGGGCAGCTTCTAGAGAAGTTCCTTACAGTCTCCTTAGTTAAAGATGCTTGTGGAGGACCTGACAGTGCTATGGCTGCCCAGTGACATGATGCTGCTGCAGCCTCTGGAACAGAAAGTACAGGGTATAGCTGGGACAGTGGCCACACACCTCTGCATCTTAATCTGGGGCAGCTGGAATTGGGGAACAGAGCCAAGTCTGAGTGTAGAGATGCTGTAGGTAACATCTTCCTGAGCAGCTGGGGGCCCTGTGGATCCTGTTGACAGCATTTCTCCTGCCTGGGTCCATTTGGCTACTCACAGAGCAAAGGGACTGTGGATCTTAAAATGTCTTTCAGTGTAAATGGGGGCAGATGTTGAGGAATGACATGTGTTTTCTGTCTCCCTCTCTCCACCACCCTTTAGAGGGCCAATAAAGGCAGCAAGGTCATTGAGAGGTTGAAAAAGAAGCTCTCGGAGCAGGAATCCCTCCTACTGCTAATGTCTCCCAACATGGCCTTCCGGGTACACAATCGCAATGGCAAGGTGAGTGGCTTTTCCAGTCTCCCTCAGTGTACAAGACAGATGTGAAGGCGTGTGTGTGTGTCTTTGTGTACGCTATTGTACAAGGAAGTCTTCATGCCCTCTACTGAAAGCAGTTTTCAAGCAGCAGACACCTAACCCTTGCTACATCAAAAGTTATGATGACCTCTTGTAAGGCTATGACTAATTTGTATGCAATATTGGCATTTAAAAAATAACGTTAGAAATTAATCTCCTACCTCAGCACTCGCTCAAGCAGAGCAATAGGAATGGCTTTCTTCACTTATGACAAAGCTCTGTGGCGGCTGCCTTCTAGACTCCCCTTCAAGTTCAAGGCTTAGCTCACTCAGGGCTGCCTCCTCAGGACTGTACGCTGTGCTTGGCACCAGGGATGCTGAAAGGTTGTGAACAGTCTCCTTTAGCGCTGTGGGATGCTCGGTGTGTCAGAGGTATCCCCTGCTCTGGCAGCACTGTGACCTGTCACTGTGGCCTTTCCATGCACATGGCAAAGGGTTCTAACAAGATCCTGTTGCTACTCAGTACAAATCCACAAGCTGGTCACTGCTTCTTCAGTTTGCATCAGTGTCTAGGCCTGTGCTGGAGGTTTTTGGGTTTCCTGGTGCAACTGTTGTGAGGAATAGCACAGAGCTGCCACGGGACCTTATGCTGCCAGGGACACAGCTGCTGTTTGCAGGGTGGAGCTCTGTGAAAGCTCCGACTGCAGGAGTCCATGTTGGTACTGCTGGCACATTGCTGAGAAGGCACATTGCCAGGGTCCTGCCTGTCACTGACAAAGCTGTGATGCAGGGCAACTGGCAGCAGTACTAGAAGGACACTATATCCAACAATTTCCACTGGAGGAGGGTGGGAAGCAGGCGGGCCTGCGCTCGGTGGTTGGTCAGACTAATGCATACCCCATTTTCTTCTGTTTTGCTGGGTAGAGTTACACATTCCTCATTTCATCGGACTATGAAAGGGCAGAGTGGAGGGAGAACATCCGAGAGCAGCAGAAGAAATGTGAGTGTCTCTCAGCTGTGCATTGGTACAAATACTGTGATCTTATTAGAGAGCAGGAGTCCAGAGGATGAAGTGTGGGGCAGGGTTCTCTGCAAAAAGAGAGATGTGCATTGAAATCCACAGCACAATATGAATGTCTTCTGTCTCTGCACATCTGAGCCTGTCTGGGGGACTTTTGCTTGCAGCAACATGTAGGGAATGTGTAGGGAGAGCACTTAGTAAGTGTGTGGAGAGATTCTCCCATTTACCCTAGAGATCAGAGCTCTGTGCAGTTCCAGGTAGGGGGAACAGCTGCATCCTTTTATCTGGCTCCAGTCCAAAGAAACTTACTTTTTTTGGCAGCGGTGTTTTTTGGCTTTGCAAGAAAATAAGAGCCTCCCTTGTTTCCTGTGAACCATCCTGAGACTTTTTACTCCAAAGAGTAACTAAATATACCCTCAATAGAGCTGGGCTGCAGCAGCAGTACAGTCCTGAGCATCATGGTACTGTTGCTGAGCATTGCCCAGGGAGCAGCTATCCTGTGTATGCCCAGAATGAGGGAGCATGCATCCAGCCTCTGCTTTAAATTTTAAGTTCTCCCTCTTTGAATCTCCTTGGCAGGCTTTAAAAGCTTCTCACTCACATCAGTGGAGCTCCAGATGCTGACAAACTCCTGTGTGAAGCTTCAGACAGTCCACAATATTCCACTCACTATCAATAAGGAAGGTGAGACCTTTGGTTTATGCTTTCACATGGTGCAGCTGCAGTGAAAACCTACAGAATCATGGAATCACTGCCTGCCTTTGTGCATTTCCCCTAAAACTGCTCTTACTGTTTCTTTTTGCTACAGGCTTCCACCTGAGAGTTCCTGTAAAGCAAAAGCTGAGACCATAT
This sequence comes from Burhinus oedicnemus, assembly GCA_008921705.1. Taxonomy (NCBI): domain Eukaryota; kingdom Metazoa; phylum Chordata; class Aves; order Charadriiformes; family Burhinidae; genus Burhinus; species Burhinus oedicnemus. The sequence goes on along the minus strand of VFFE01007998.1, from coordinate 3,274,813 downwards.
GTACCCAACTTCTGTAGTTTAGTTGAAGTAGATGATAGCATACAAAAAGAGAGCAGCAGGACCAAGAACAATCTGTCATCCCAATGTTACTTGCTGTAACAATAAAAATGCAAGCTCCGAATTATATGGCTACATCTTAATTAGTAAAACATTCCTGGACATCCTCCAGTATATATTCATTGACTATTAAATGGTCTTCACATGCAGCCATCATGCCGGGGATTAGAGTGCCTGTTGGATGTCCTAGCCTGGGACAGCTTTGAACTATGCTTAGGAGTCCTTTGGAAGAACACTAGTTGGCCAAAATTGTGTCAGAGACCATCCTAAGTTACTATTTAATCTGCTGGTATAGACTTAGCCTCTATATTTTACTTATTCTCCTTTTAATTTCTTCCATGCTGTCTTTCTGACCCTAAAAATGCCTTTGTAAAAGCCACGCATTGCCAGAAGGCATTACAGGTGAAACTGACACTGAACCTGGAACAGTCTCCTCTTTTGCTGAAATGGCTAGATTACATGCTCCTGCCATCCCTGTCCCTTTTTAGGGACAGTCTACCCTCTGCTCATTAACCTGTGTAATATCAATCTCATCACTCTGTCTTTCACTCTTGGCTCCTCTGTGAACGTAACAAAATTCCTTGGGTCTTTTCGACAGATGATGAATCCCCAGGTCTCTATGGATTCCTGAATGTCATTGTCCACTCTGCCACAGGATTCAAGCAAAGTTCAAGTGAGTTGCAGTTCTGTAATACACAGAGGTATTGATGGGGGTTAAACAATTCAGGTGCTGTCACAGCTGGGCGTGGACTGGTGTAGGATTGCAGCATCTGGGATAATGGTGAGGAGGAGAGGTGATTTGGGGAACTGGAAGTGAAATCGGGGCATTGATGTAAATTTAGGGGAATGCAATTTTTTAATGCTACTATTAACTCTCAGAAAGATCAGGATCAAGGATCGAGCATGCAGCATTATTTTTTGGGCCTAGCCTGTTGGTATTATTTTTTAAGCTAATTACCCAACAGTTTTAGATAAAAGTTAGCCCAACTTTCAGCTGTATTTTGTTTTGCGATGAAAGAATGGAAGGCATTCTCTGACATCCAGAATTTTTGGTGTAAAGAAAGAGGTGCTAAAATTCAGGCGAGTGATTTGACAGAAGGATCAAAAAAGGTGGAAAAAATAGCACGAAGAGGAAATAAATATGCTTCTCAGCCATTGGTGAGGATAATCTAGGAAAAGCTGCAAAGCTTACCTCGCCACATGGCTGTGGATCCTGTTCTTATCTAAGCTCCGTGTGCAGTCTCAGGAGGAAAGGAGTGAACTGGATGTACACACTTTCTGTTTGCCTTCCTCCTGCTGAACCACTGACTTCCCAGATGCTGGCTAACATCACTTACAACAAAACTTACAAATAGGGGTAATGTCTACAGCTCATCACTAGCTCTTCAAAAACACCAGATACCACATAATTAAGCACTTTATGAAGATAATGAGTTTTTGACGGCTGGCCCCTAACCTACTCTGAGGGATATTATGCGATGTTATTCTCAGTGAAATTGGTTCTGATGTGTTGATGGGGTCCCATATCTACCTGGGGAAGTTTCATTTCTCATTGGTGTACATCTTCTGCTCATAGTGGATTGATATGGGGAATATTGGATAATAGCATACGCCCGATTCTTGATAGAGGTGAAGAGCTTGTCTGTGCTGAGGTCACTTATACGGCTGTGCTGGTACTAAAGCTTTATTAAGGCAACTCTGCTGGTCCAGATGATGAAGTTTGTGCTGGATAGTGTTACTGGTACTAATACAAAGAAGATGCAAATGAAGACACACCCTGAAAGCGATTAATGCAACTTAGGAGATTCTAGAAATTTTTAAAAAGTTTCTGTCCCTGTATCCCCTCCTCAGATTTGTACTGCACATTAGAGGTGGATTCTTTTGGGTATTTTGTGAACAAGGCCAAAACTAGAGTTTACAGAGACACCACAGAGCCCAACTGGAATGAGGTAGGTTGGATCTTTCTTAATGTGACTTGTTCCGTGTGCCAAACATCAACGCGTGATGTGCAGAAAACCTGCAAATGGAAGAACTTGCTGCATGCTCAGCACTTACGCTGCATATGTTGCCTTTCAGAAGACACTTTTATGCCAGGTTCATTTGGCTGTCAGGGCTTGTAGAAGATTTTCTCTTGGATTAGCTATAGTTAAACAAACGTTTCAGTACAAAGCAGTCTTGTCCAGCATTTCATCATTTAAACAGATGCATGTTTGATTATTTTTTTTAAAGACATAAGTGAAAATATGTTGAAGAAGGAGGTGTTTTTGTTTATTTGTTGTGAGGAGGAAGAACTAGCTATAGACATTTTGCCTGTTTACAGCCAACTCAAACCTGCTAGGGAGCAAAATTAAATACAAGGAAGGTGGGTGAGTTTGTTTCTTTGTGCGATGCTTTGCTGAAACTCAGTGAAACCTAACTAAGATGGTTGACTCCTTAGTCTCTGATTTGACCGCCTTATACATACAAAATACAATTTCAGTGTATTTCTAGACCAACTCCATTAGGGAGGAGATTTTGGTCAGTCCTTAAGTGCTCCATCCTGATGAGTTTTAAGGAGACTATATTGATTATCAAGAGACTGGTGTCCTGCTGTGATGTATTCATTGCTCTTTCCTTTCCTGGTGCCCTGCAGGAGTTTGAGATTGAGCTGGAAGGTTCACAAACTCTGCGGATTCTGTGCTATGAAAAGTGCTACAACAAAACCAAGCTCACCAAAGAGGACGGAGAGAGCACGGATCGCATAATGGGGAAAGGACAGATCCAGGTAAGATTGCGTTTTACTCATTCCTGCTGTCCTTACTGCAAAACATAACAGGACTTTTGAATCCTGGAGTGCACCAAGGAGGGTTTTGTCTGCCTTCTGATTGTCTCAGCATTGGAGATTTTTCTCCAGATAGTGAGGTATACAGTGCGATTCAGAGGTGGGAAGGCAGCAGCTTTTTCCTTCTTGCCTTGTCCCTTATGCCTACTTCAGTGCTCTTACGGAATAGATGCTTTTTCGTGAAAACTTACATTTTGATCTCTGATTTGCCTGTTAACTTCAAAACTTCCAGCACAGTATATAGGAACTGCACTGTCACTGAGCCCTGGGCACTGTTCAGGATGCTCTATTTGTGACAAAAGAGGAAGCAATGAATATACTATTCCCTCTATAAATCATGTAGAACAAACGCTACATTCTATATGTGCTGGAATTTGATTGATGTGATAGCAAGGCCTTGGAGGACAGGCTTATTGTCCTGATAACTGCCATGTCCAGAGTATAGTGTCCACAACAGCGGGCTGCATCTGAGAGAGATTTCCACCGCTGAGAATCAGCATGGGACGCTTTGTCTGTTTGGCAAATCTGTAATACAATAGGGGAGGTGACGAGATGATTGCAAACGGATGCTGCTGTCGGGGAGCTACTGTGTGATAAAGTGCTAAAGCTCAATGCAGTAGAAATCAGGCCATCAGTGGAGGGCGACATGGAGAACATATGTTCCCTCTCTTCTTCCAGTTCGTTGCACTGCCTGTCCACAGGTTTAGGAGGGTGTTAAAATGCTGGCTCTGTGGACACATACTTTGTGTTGGACTGGCTGTTGTACAGAGCAGAGACCCTGCCTAGATACCTTTTTCCTTCTGGCATGCTGAAAAATAGCACTAGTTCTCCTCCATTTACGTTTGATTCTTCATCACTCCATGGATGACAGCGTTCTCCAACATTTGAGTGATGGTCACACAGACCAAGGCCATTTGTGGGATTTCAGAAACAGCTGTGATTGAGGGCGACCTGCAGGATCATATCTCACCTTTACTACAAAAGGGTTCGTTGTTTAAATGAGTTTCATTAGGCCATTCCTTTCCCTCCCTCCTTGCAGCCCTGAGGCTGCCGTGCCATTTTCAGGGAAAGCTTTTGTCGCCAAATGCATGGTGGGTGTTTGAAAGAAAACTCGTGTAGAAATCAATAAACGCTAGCACAGGGTGCCTCCTATGTATGTCTCTCAGGCGAACCGGAAATCTGTATGTCCCTTCTGCTGACAAAAGCTTATTTTCCGTGGAGCTGAGCAACTACAAAAGAGCAAGTTTTCAGCCCCGAAATGCCCTGGAGATTTGTGTGCTTATAATGGAGAACCCCGAAATCACTGACCCTCTAAATTCTTCAAATATTTTACATAGAATGATTAAAAAACGAATAAAATCTTTCAAATTTTTAACAAATTTTTTCCCCCCATGAGAGTGGGCATTTTTATGCACAGCACTTGTACATTCTGTTAAAACATTTTATACTTAAGTTAATAGGTAAAAATATGCTTGGGTGACACTTGAATGTTAATTCCATTTTCATTCTTTTAGAGAAACCTAAACATTGGAAAGTAAAATAAAATAGAAAAATCAATAAAAACATTTTTGATTAATGTGCAAAAGTTGTATTCTGTTGTATCATAAAAGGCAAATGCAAAGGTTCTCTTGCTTTCAGTAAATCCCCCTTGCAATTTATAAAGAAACTTGGTGAACTCTTAGAACATCTTAATTCTCAGTGATTTCTCTCCCATCACACAACTTCTTAACACTATTGAATAATTGCAAAGAGAAGTTGTAAGGGAGTCTGGTACGATGTGGGGTCGATAAGAGTTATTAAAGGCTTCTATTTTGTTTTAGTTTTATTTTTAAAGAAAACACCATTTCTCTCTTAAGAAATCATAATGATGCAACAACAAAATCAAATTACAACCTGTGGCTGAAGGTTAGCTGTATTAATGCTGTCAGCATCTTTTCCAATCACTGGTTTTATAGTTATTTTCTTTCAGGATTTTCCCAAGTGCTTTTACATTAAATTTTGTTTGCTTTAGAGTTGCTAGTGTATCTAGGGCTTTCTGTTTTGTTGTTGTTGCATTCTCGTTATTCAGCCAAAGTCTGTCTTGTGTAAAGGTCTGTGAAGTTGGATGAGGTTTTTCTTCCTAAATTCCCCTTAGTTAAAAACTCTGGGAACATCAAGAGTCGTGTCTGCATCCTCCTGCTGATAAAAACAGAGAAATTTCTGTGTTGGCTAAATCGCAATGTATTGTTAGGCCACGTATTATTGTAAATCTGTAACTTCCCATTGCTGGGATTTCTGACTCACCAAATTCTCTGAGCTGCAGTGATGAGGACAATGCATCAAGGAGACGAGGACTGTTTTGGCTGTGAAATGTTTATTAAATCTCTCAGTTACATAATGGCACTGGAGGAAGGAAGACTGGAAATTGGTCCATGTGCTCAGAAGCTTCCAGGAACGGGCAGCAATTTTAATAGCTCCCATTGCTCATATTTTCTTTTCCTGTGGAATATTTTATTTACCTGTTTTTATAGCCACATGCAAGAGCTTCGTTGCTTGCCAACCTGCAAGTTTTATCCCTGAAAAATAAAAGCATGAGGTTTAATATGGAAGAACCTCATGTAAATGTAGAAGTGAAGTCCTCATCAGGCATTCTGGGAACAGCAGCACTGGATGTGCGGTGTTTAACCACCTGGCACGCATGGTGGGGGGCTTCTGTTACATCTTGGGCATGAGAAATACAGGGAGAAGGTGCTATTCCTGGGTACACTGTGAAACTGAAATTATTGGGGTGCTTGGGGGAGGAAGAAATGGATATCATCTTACAGGAGGGAACGTGAGGCTTAGTTCAGTTGTAATCATCAGCTCCTCTCATTTAGAACTCTCTATTTTTTTTTTTTTTTCTTTCTGTTGTTACCTTGCAATCCATCTTTGGCACTTGGAAGGCTGGCCCTCCTGCTTCTTTGAATTTTGCACTTCGTGTGGCCAGCACCTCCACCTCTTTTGACTGTAGCAGCCTTTTGTTTGGTCCTGAGACTTTGTATCTAAGCGGGCACATATGTCAGCAAAACTGGCCTCTGCCTTGGGAACAGATTGCATGAGTAAACCGACACTTGATCCTGTGATCCAACTCCTCCAGTTGGTGGCTCCGAGAAATGCTGTTTCCTTTGTTGGTTTTTTTGTGGGTTTTTTTTGTTTGTTTTTTTTTGTTGTTTTTTTTTTTTTTCCCCTGCATGATCAGCTCAAGCAAACCATTTCCGTCTTCTCAGCAGTGCTGGAAAATCAGAGAGGATATGACCGTAGATCAGTCATTCTGTGGTAGCAACACACCACCATTTCTCTGTTGCCATGCAAAACAATCACTCTTATCTGCTTAATTATCTGGGATGTCTCATAGCATTGCACATGGCTATTTCAGACATCTAGGTTGTTTTCCATGTAAAACAGATTGTCACATACGGTACCTCCCAAGTGTCAACTCAGAAAACCTTTTTACACACTTGAGTTCATTTAAACAGTTTGCTCATGCAGAAAAGTATCCCAGCAGTGAAAATAGGGTGGAAATGAAGAAGGCAATGGGTCATGTCTAAAGGGTGATGGTGGGAAAGATTAACATGTCAGTGGGGAGCTTTAAGAAGAATGGGGTTATGGCTGGACTGGGAGTTTCCAGCAGCAGTGAGACTCTGACAACATGTATATGACATCAGTTACAACTAAAAATTGATGGAGTGTAAAGTTGCCAGGGAGATTTAATAAATCAATAGCATAAAACACACTAAACTTAAGGTTGCCTCAGTCCTAGCTCCCAGGCATTTCATTTCCACTGATGCTTCTTCATGTTTTCCTCTTTCTGTATGTTTTCTCTTCTGTGGGGCAGGGGGGAATCATCAAACTCTCTGTGGTCATTTCTGAAGGCAGAGCACAGAAACCCTTCTTAGGCTTGTATTTGCCATTGACCAGCATCCTCAGTTTGCGTTTTTCCCAGGTCCTCACCACTCTTCACCAGTTCTTCACACTCGGCTTCTACTGACTTCCAGACACTAATTGTCTTAATTCAGTGCTAAGCTGCTACGAGGACCAGAGACTTGCACTCAGAAATCTCTGTGGTGCTGAGCTGCTTTGTTCTATTGGGTTTTGTGCAGGATACAGAGAGGCATTTGCTTGATTCATTAGTGAATTTGGGGCTGTAGCTTGCCACTGCAAATGCCAAAGAACGGACTGCAAGGGGACTGGAGGTGCTGGAGGAGTAAAGACAAAGTGGTTTGTTTGTATTTTTCCTGTGCAGCATGCACTTTCAGTGGGGACTGTGCAAATAAGCCCATGAGATAAAGTCTTTGAGGGTTTTAGCAGGTCCGTCCTATTTGCATAGGTCATGGAAGCAACACAATTTTTCACAGTTTCAGTGGAGATGAGACAGGTCCTTTTGTCGATCGAACCAAGCAACTGTTGGAAGGAAATGTTTAGAGGTGCAGTAAATTTCACTGTCAAATTAATGCAGAGGCAGCCATTTCACAGTGCCTCCCCCTGCTTGAGCTGGCAAAGCGAGCGCTATGTGCTTGCTTGCTTGGAGCAGCCTCCTTTTGGCACGCTGTCTGTAGATTGCATTCATCTACTCAGTGTTCCTTCTTCCAGGTCATTGATCTCCAAATCAGGCCAGAAGACAGCATGACCCCATTTGTCACAGGCCCTCTCTATGCTGGAGCATCACACTCACTAACTCTCTTTGTCCTCAGTCTGCTTTGTAACCTGTCTACTCCAGCTGCCCTTTCCCTGTGTTGCTCTTGCTGGCCTTAGAAGGTCGGTCATCTGTATGGTCCAGGACTGAAAACTTGCTCAAAGTCTAAATGACGTTCTTAGTTTCCTGTTGGCTCTGTTATTTCCTACTGTGACTTTATCAGACTCTTAGACCTGATCTTCCTGTCTCACTCAGCGTAGCTGAGAGCTTATTCAAGCTTTGCTCTTTTATTAGCTTCCATCATTTTTCTTTGTTATTTAAAAAGCACCTTGGGAGGGATTTTTTTTTTTATTTTTTTTTTTTTTTTAAATTGCAGTTGTTATTGTCAGTGATTTATGCAGAGTTGGCTCAGGTCAGCCAGACCCACTCCCTGGTGCTTGTTCTCCCTAGCTGCCTCCATTCAATACAAGCTGTTCTCCAGCAGGAGTCAAACAGCAGGTGGGGAGCGCGGGGGTCCCACCAGCCCTGCAGTGGAGTTCAGAGATGAGGGAGCAAGAGGTAGCAGCAGGTACACTTGCAGTCCTTGCTCAGCTCCAGTAGTTACCCAGCAAGGAAGAGTCTCTGTGAGCTCTCAGCTCCAGCACACTGCTTTTGCTAGTCCTTTGCAGCCATATGATATTCACTCTTGAGTAGGACTTTGTTTGGTTTGTAGTTTTTAACAGATCTTTACTTGCTTTCGTTTTGCACCATGGTAGGAGTTCCATGGTCATCACTGAGACATAACCAGTAATACCTGTTAGCTTAAATAAACTGTAGCTGGACCCTGCTGGACTCCTCCTTTAACGTTTTTGGCAAATATTCAAAACCCTCTTTCCTCTTCAGTCTTAAGCAGTCTCTCCCTGCTATAAATAATACACTGTCAGCAACTCCATTCTAAAAGCATAATGGAAAACCGCTTCTGAGCTGGAGGATCGGCTGTGACTGTGTCTATCAGCAGGGCCATTTTGGCAGCTTAATGAGATGACTATTTAGGCAGCTGGAGATCAAGCTTTTGGAATTAATGAGTATGGTTGCTCTTCATAGGAAACTAAACACTTCAGAAATGGTTTCCTCTTGATTCTGGGAAAGAATGCGGTTGTTGAAAGAAACCAAACTTCCAGCACGGAAATTCAGGGAAGAACAGCCTAGATTCTGGCTAACTTGTAGGGACCTTGGCCAGCTGCACAGGCAGGGGCGGATCTGTTCTGCCAGAGTTATAAGCAAGCCCTCTTGGCAAGCAGTCCGTTATTTGGGTTTGCTGAAGCACTGAAGCTAAGCACTGCTGCCCATTGGCCTCCTGGACATTTGTGCAGTCCCAGTATGTGGGAGCTACTGGTTACAGACTATTCCTTACAAGGGATCTTCAGGAATTTCTGCCAGAGTTGCACCTACAGGAACCGGTCCAATTCGACAGGAAAGCATGTGTGTGCTGGCAGCATCCCACTGTGGGCTCACGTCCGTAACAAAGTGCGCAGAGATAAGGTTGGCCTGACTTGCTTGTCTGTTACTTCTTGGGGTCTCTGCAGTGTGAGCAAGCAGGGAGAAACTCTTCTCTCTGCTGGTTGTCTTCTTTGGGGCGTGGGGAAGGGTGTGGGGGGGACTCGTCTCTGTAGCTGTCAGCACCATTGGACTAGTTTGTTGATGATCTGAAAGACAGTGCGAGCATGATTGCATCTAAGATTTCCCAGAATATACTGCAGCTGCCATTGTTTCAACATTTACCTCTGCCTGTCAGAGAACTCTGCTTTTGCACGGGGTTCTGTGCGAGGGAGGAGCTGTGCTGCAGAAGTAGCTCTAGTTGCTGAGTGTCTTTTTGTTTGCTGACGCAGTACACTCAAAACACAGACTCAGCTGCAGTTGCCTCCTCTTGATTTTACTGTGTCTAAGTGTTCAAGAGCAGAGTGTTACAAAGCCATCTCAGCAGGCACCAAAGTCTGCTTGCTTTGGTTGGTTCTGATTGCTGATAGAAGTCCCCATGCAGACAGGTCTTTTCTTTCTTTTTTCAGTCTAGCTTGAGCTGAGTGCAGCTCTTCAGGCATTCAGATGTGTTTGGACTCTCCCAGGCAGTATTGGAGTGGCTGGGTGATGTTTGCGCACTTGAGTCAGCTGCTCCCCAGCCTCACAACTGTCCACTCAAAAAAGATGAAGCAAAGTTGAAAATGGGAGATCAGGGCTTTGTGTCAGAACTTGTTTCTGTTTAATGAATTCTTGCAATAGCAAGTCCAGATGTTCTTCCTGCCTCTGTGCTCAAATAGAAATTAAAAGGAATAGGCAGGTTGAAGGAGGACAACTTCCCATGATTTCTGGGCCAATTTTCTCCATTTCTCCTCTGTCAGATCCTGACAGAGGTTTGTTTTGTTACTTGTCTCTGTATAGATCACTTCATATTTCTCTTCCTTGATCTCACTGTTAGGGTCATTATTGTCTTTTGAATTTGGTGGAACATAGTCCTTCTTGGAAGCTATTAGCTTCATAGCCAAAAGCTCTGAAGCTCTCCAGCCTGGCTTTTTATTTCAGTGGAGTAATTTCGCAGTCATCCAACCTCACCTGTCTCTAGAAAACTGCAGAGGGAGACAGTTTCATCTATTTCAAATCAGAGTTATTTCAGAAATCTCTCCTCCCCTTTCTGACTCCTAGCCCTGTGGGATGGGACAAATTTGGCTGTCTGTTAATGTGCCTGTGGTGCTACAGCAATGAACGCGGTCTCTCTTTCTATGAAAACTGAGGTTATTGGCTTTCAAACATTGATTTTGCTCGCTGAGGTTGCCTCTGTTGTTGAGCAGACACTGCATGCGTGTTGCTAGATTTTTGCATGTGTATGAGCCCTCATCAGCCCTGCTTAGAGAACCGCGCAATATCGGAGTGTCCCGTTAACCGAAAACAGGGAAACCTTGGAATGTGTTTTCCTATGGAAAAGAAATAAAATGCTGAAAGTGGTAGTGCTCTGCCCACTTACAGAAGCCTTTCAGGCTAGCTGATTTCTCTGAAGTCTGTTCCTAGGCTCATCGGTACCTTCCATGTTTTTCAGCTGGACCCACAGGCATTGCAGGACAAAGATTGGCAACGCACAGTCATCTCAATGAACGGAGTAAGTATGGAAAACAGAAGTTAGCACTGCCTCTGTACCTCTTATGTGCTTTATTTCTTTGCTTTTCATTGCAGCATAAAAAACAAAGAAAATGTTTGAAAAGTAACAGTGGTTCTCTTTTATTCAGGTGGAAGTGAAGCTGTCGGTGAAGTTTACCAGTCGGGAGTTCAGCCTGAAAAGGATGCCATCCCGGAAACAGACTGGGGTGTTTGGGGTCAAGATCGCTATTGTCACCAAGTGAGCTTATGGGTCACATTTCTCCCTGTTGTTTTTCAGAAAGCCAGCCGGCCAGTGGGTTGTGCCTGTCTTCACCCCACTGAGGGATTTGTCAGTCCAGCCTGTTCCACTCGGGTAGCAGCGTAGATGGCTGTGGCTGCAGAAAGGGAGATACTCTGCATTCTCTGAGCTTCATTTTTTGCAGGGGAAAGGCCAGCATGCACACAGGCTTTGAAACCTAGTGTGTTTACTTACAGCATATCACTTTTCTGAGTTCCGGAAATTCCCCTTGCCCCTTTACTCTGTAGTTAGCTGACTAGGTCAGAAATTTCCAGTGCCACTGAACAGTGATGTTTCCTTTCTGTAATCAGGAATGTTCACGTTCTTTGGATCCTGTTGTATTATTTTAACCCCTGATCTTTTGTCATGAATCGTTTGCCAGAAGAAACCTGTTTGTTCTGTTACATAGTTTGGGAAGTGTGGTATTTCCTCCCTATGGAATTGTGTTAATTGGAAAGCAGCAGTGTTGCTATGTATCCAAGGTCTGTTTGGGAATCCTCTGATTACCTGCGCAAGTCGCAGACTCTGGGGGCACTAGGACCCGGCCAGAAGCCCAAGTGCTCAGGGTAGCTGCAGAACAGCCAAAGCCAGGCTGAGACACTCAGAAAACCCTCTCTGGTCTTAAAAGGAGTTTTTCAGCTCAGTCTTGTTTGCCCGCTCAGACTTTCTCCCAACCTGATTTCTGGAAGAGGTTTGCACAGCAAAACGATGGGGTGATTTTAGCCAGCCTGGCTGGCTGGGGTGACAAGCACTGAGGACACGGGCTCTACTGAACTCTCCTATCTGGCTTCCTTAAGGAGGGAGAGATCGAAGGTGCCTTACATAGTGCGCCAGTGTGTGGAGGAGATAGAGCGGCGTGGAATGGAGGAGGTCGGCATCTACCGTGTCTCTGGAGTTGCGACCGATATCCAAGCTTTGAAAGCTGCCTTTGATGTCAGTAAGTAATTGTGTCTGATGTTTTGCTTTGCACTGTGAGAACCTGCGTGAGCTCCCTGTCAGGTGGCTATGCTATTTTTAATCTTAATATTCCCCAAGAAGCATTGAGAGGTAGAGATTCTCACACAATGAGAACAATTTTAACCCTGGCTATGTTTTATTAATATTCTTCAAGTACAGATATAACCCAAGACATACAATGGGATGGATCCTTATACCAAATAATGCATTTGTTATTCTTCCTAGCAGACATGAAATGGTGGGTTTGCCTGCCTTGCCAAATCTTTGTAAATGGCAGACACCTTCCTCAGGGGAAGTGGCAGCAATCCAGAAGCCATAATTTCCTCACTATTGTGAGACCTCCAAATTAATAGAAGTCCTTGAAATTGAGAATGTTTTGTGAAAGGAAGCCAGCAAAACAAAATTTCTAAGGTTGACTAGGAAGGGTGTTTACAAAACTGAAGTCGGGTGGTCAGGGCTTCCAAGTTCTCCTCTTAACTCTGTGTCTAGATTGATGTGCGCAGATTATAAAACTAGATAATTTTGGCCAACCTTTGTAAAGCTTTCTTTGATCTTGAGCAGAAAATAGCTCCTTACTGGTGCTGCATTTAAAAGAATAGCATGTATGTCCCAAAAGGCATCCAAGATCAGGCAAATTAAACACCTCCAAATTGCTGAGGTACAAAAACTGAAATTCAGCCCTACTTCCAGCCACCACATGACGGTACAAGCCACACTTGAGCTCTCTTTTGATGGAAGCAGTCATGAGGCCTGTGCCAGGTGCCCAAATTCACACTCCCTGCACTTCGCTTATTTTGTGAAATTTCTTCCTTCTTGTATTTTCTTTTCAATCCCCCTAAGCTACCAAACGCATTGATTTATGAATCTTCACTAGTGCAAGTAAGGGTGTTTCACATTTGGAAAAACAACTTTTTTCATTTATATTAAATGTTGTTTTACAGTAAGCTTCATGAAACCAGCGCTGGCTCTGCTGGTTGGTGTGTTTGTTTTAGGGAAAGAGGGTGGTTTTGTTGTTCTTAATAGTAACAAAACTGAAATGTGAGCCCTGAATTGCCTGTGTACTTTAGCTACACTCAGTGGGGAGTTAGACAGCCTCAGAGTCCCTTATTCTAAGCTGTTAGAGGCAGGGAATTGGAATAACAATTGCTGTCACTAACAAAAGTTGAAATGTGTATAAATACAGTCAAGCAGGGCTTGTTCCAGATCAGGCTGAGGTCGCTGGCACAGCGTAACTAACCCTGGGTAGTGTGAGGTTCCCTCTACTTGATTTAAAGCTATAAACTGTTTGCAGTCATTTGTGCAGCACTTTTCAGTTGTCAGAAGGCAGCTCATTTAATCCGGAGAAATGTAAACAGGAAAACTCTCAGCTATTTGGGCAAAGACAAAGGATAAACAGAAAGCGCCAAAGCAAGAAAAAGAATTAATGCAAGGCCGGCAGCTTCTTTACCCTGCTTCCCCTCTTCCCTCTTTCAGATAACAAGGATGTGTCAGTGATGATGAGCGAGATGGATGTCAATGCCATTGCAGGCACCTTGAAACTCTACTTCCGGGAGCTGCCTGAACCCCTCTTCACGGATGAGCTGTACCCCAACTTTGCTGAGGGCATTGGTAGGTAGTAGCAGAAATAACGCTCGATAACTGGGTCTGTGTTAAAGACACCATTCTGTAGGAGGCTGCTCCTAAAGCAATAAAAAAACCATATTTATAATGTTGGACGGAAGCCTGGAACAAGCTGTTAGGGAAGTGAAATGGAGCTCAGAAATGAGCTTTGGAGTGACGTATTCTTCCGATGAGCTTGAATATGGGCGATTGCCATGCCTTTTTGTAAGTCGAAGATGTCCAGGTTTCTGAAGGATAGGTTAAGAATAGAATATTCGACAGCCTACTTGTTGAGGCTGTGCTTGCTGTTTGCCCCATTCAGTCTTCCAGGGAAGCCCTCTCTGGGGAAGGGGGGGACATACCTTGTCTTATCTTGATGCAGGGCAAAAGCATCATAATGGTTGAAAGTCTGAAAGCACTTGAACTGCTTGAGAGAAAAGAATTCTTGACATATCTATGAAATAAAGGAAAGAGATCCTGTGGGGTATTGATGTGCAACTCTTGACGTTCTGGCCCATGATGTAATTACAGTCCATTCAGGTCCATCCATAGTTGTTGGTTTTATGCAGTCAGTCAAATTCTCGTTCACTGCCTAGGGTGATGTTTTCTTATTTTTCTGTCTTGTAGCACTTTCAGATCCTGTTGCAAAGGAAAGCTGTATGTTGAATCTATTGTTATCGCTTCCAGAACCCAACCTTGTGACATTCCTTTTCCTTTTGGACCATTTAAAAAGGTAATATGGGGATATTCTAGACACGTATTTAATATGTAAAGCATCATTGTTTTGAAAAGAGGAGCCTTTTCCTTGAATTCGTGCTGAATCACACAAATGAAGAAGCATTTGCTGTGAATGCTCATCAGATAACTATTGTCTCATACTCACTTAGTGAGGCACTAAATCCTGAATTTCATTCCCACTCATACTGAAAGGATTAGAACTGAAGGAAAGGGTAACAAAAGTCTTGGGGCTTATCTAGTGCAAATGCAAATTCCTGCTGCAATATCGCTGCAAAACTGCACCCGCATCTGGATACAAAGACTGAGAAAGGTTTTAGGATAAATTGTGAAGCTTTCGCTGTGTTTAAGGACTTGTGAGCCGTGTCTCAAAAGGTGTCTGCAATCTAACATGATATATTTTTAAAAATTCCAGCTTTGTACTTCTGCTAACTGGAGTTGTCAGTTCCTTGCCTAGACTAGTCTTTCTGATCTTGTCTCTGTCTTTGTAAATATGGTTGTAACTGAAAAAATATTTCCATGTGTTTGCTATTAATGCAATAAGCTTGCTTAATACATGCACAATGTGTTAATTTACATATGTATTTTGTATGTACCAGAGACTGTCACTGGAGAGATGAAAGATAATCTTGTGACTGAGGTTCTGGATTAAAATCCAGGACATCTGGGTTTTACTTGTGTTTCTGCTGCAGACTTTTCTGCCCTTGGGTAATTTTTTTAACCTGTGTGTCTCAGTTTCTCATTTATGAAACTGGGATGAAAACATTCCTTTATTGCTGTCCCACTTCTGCCTGTCCAGACAGTAAGCAGCAGTCCCTTTCCCAAGTTTGAGCCGTGTCTGTAGAGTGCCTGGAGACTGTAGTTGTGTCAGATCAAGGCGTTGCTTATATATGAAGTTCATTTAGGTGCATATGGAGAGAGCGGCTGGCTGAATGTATCTAAAACGTTTTGCAAAAGGAATAAATATGGTTTCTTACTTAAGGACACTCCCAAACTGACATGTTTGTAAAGATCTGCCTTGTTCATTGTTTCTTCTCCCAGGGTTGCCGAGAGGGAAAGCGTTAACAAGATGTCCCTGCATAATCTTGCAACTGTCTTTGGACCAACGCTGCTCAGACCTTCAGAGAAGGACAGTAAAATCCCTGCTAACCCAACCCAGCCTATCACAATGACGGATAGTTGGTCACTAGAAGTCATGTCCCAGGTAAAATCTTGAATGTGCTATGGAATCTTGTGAAGGCAACATGTGGGAAACTGCAGGCCTCTAGCAAGGCCCGGTTCAGCCATCCTTCTGGGGTTTTGTGACAGTTTTTTTTGAGAAACATAAATGACTTTCACCCTCAAACACATTTTAGACTGTAGAACTGTGTTTCTTCAGGCAGTTCAGTTTGCATCTGTACTAATACAGCTTTTAATGGAAAAATGTCAGTAGCACACAATCCTGTATGTTTTGTGTTTGTGCATAGTAAGATTGTTTGAGGGCTGTCTCACAGCACCATATTGCTGGCCTGGATAAAAGGACCGTCAGTGTTTTTCCACGATGCTCCTCAACACTTAAACCACCTTCACTGATGCACAACAAAATTCTTTGCTAAATTCAGATTTCTTTGGCCACTGCTGCCTTTCGAAGGTGATGCAGAGAACTCGAACACAGAGGCTGTGGTAGCTGGTCAGGCTGGTTCGTACTTTCTTGGTTGAGTAATAGCAAATTATAGATCAGATTTTTTTCAGTGCAGTGGAACACCAACACCATTTTTTTACCCTGGAAGCTGAAAAGAGTGTCTCTGAAGCACTGCAAGTTTTAATATCCCTGCTGTTCTACACTGTATTAAAACAAATACATAACTGCAAGATGTCTGCCAATGCTCAAATAGCCAGGATGAGAATGAGTTAACGGAGCTTTATTATTACCTCTGTCTTTCTCTTTCCAGGTTCAAGTTCTTCTGTACTTCCTGCAGCTAGAGACTATCCCTACCCCAGACAGCAAGAGGCAAAGCATTCTCTTTTCCACAGAGGTGTAGGTGCCTGTGACACCAACAGAATGCAAAAAACTGCTCTTGGCATAAATCCGCCACACCTGAGAAAAAGATGACTGGTGTTTCTTCAGACATTACTGGCCCGTTCCTGTCCTGGGGAATTATGGCCCTCTGTGCTTCTGCTGTTTGTTAACCAGAGACAAGCTGAAGAGAAAGGAGAAGAATCTCTGCTTTTGCTTGGTAGGACCAGAACTGAACTGGAGATGGAGCTGTGCAGAATCTCCACTAGAAGGAGCAATAGACACTTGAACAAATGCACCACAGAGTGTGGCTGTTATTTGTGTTGGGAATGTGACAGAAGGTATTCCTCATTTTATGGAATTAATTTATCATAAAGACACTTCAAGATTTCTACTGGACCACTTGATAGGGTACCCCTTTTTGGGCGAGGGGGAGTTAACGGATATATCACAACTGTGTCTTTATTAACTGCTGTTTTTAAAGTACTGTTCTAGGCCACAAAAATAGCATTGCTTTGCCAGAGGAGAGGAGAAGGGAAGGGTCTGGGATCTGAGATTCCCTCCTCAGAAATTCAAGTCTTGATTTGAACAGGGTTCTGAAGAAATGAAACAGTTTTGCGTACAACTAGAACTGTTGGTTTGTTTGGGGTTTGGTTTGGGTTTTGGTTTTTTTTTTTGGGCTCACCCACCCCTTCCCTTGCAAGGGTTTATACAACTCTAGGGAAGGAGGTGCCCTGCTCTTGCCTGTGTTGCACTTCTGATGGCTTTTTTTGGGTTAAGGGAGCCAGAGCCGATGATGTTACACTATAAATAAATATAGCAAATTAAAGAGAGGCAGGAAGGATTAGAGTCAGTGATTCTGTTCGTGATTCTGTTGTTTGTTTGCATATAAAAGCAGGGGCAATATTATCCAGGCAGGGTTGCTAAATTCCTTAGACCCCACCAAACTTAATGAAAATTAATTGGATTAATTGGGAAGACTGTTAATTCCCGACACTCCAAAGAAAAGATGTTATCACTGCAAAAATAATTGAAGCATTTGTGGACACACACACACAAAAAATTAATCAATGGTTATCAGTTTGGCTGACTGCTTACTCCAAACTTTTATCAAAACATCCTTTTTTGATACTTGAATTTTTGGAAGCTTTGTACATTGCTTCTACAAGAGTCTTTTTCTGATAGATAAAAATACTTCGATAAAATGTGTCAGAATGTACTTTATGGACAATCTAGCAAGTAGCATGCATTGTGTGTACTCCAGAAATTCCAACCCTGTTTTAGATAAGAGCAGTGAAGAAATTTCTATGGAACTATATACAGCAGTACAAAAGGTCTCGCCAAATACCGACTTCGTGTTTCCCTGCCTAAATCAGTTAAAGCCACAGGGGTTACTTAGGCGTAAACGGCAGCAGTGTTTGTCTGGGGAGCTGAAAGCATAATCTAACTGCTGGTATCCAGAGCAAAGTATCCTGGCTATGAAGCAGTTGTGCCAAACATCTTGGGGGGGTGGGAGTGATTCCACTTTCACAAACTACCCCAGCCCCCTCTACTTCCTACCCAGTTATGCAGCAGCCGTTTAGTGGCATCCGTCCATCATCATCCAGGCGAGGAGAAAAGTACAGCTTGAAGACAAGGGAAGGAATCGGCATGGCAAGGGGAGGGAGGGACAGATTCTGAAAGATCAGTAGAGTTCGGTTGTCAACGTCATTTGAGGGGAAATACGACAAAGAAAGCAACCCCTGTTATGCTGAATTGCGCATCTTCTGATAGGTGATCTGCAACCTCTCAATTTAAAAAAAAAAACCAAACAACAAAGGAGTCTTTCAAACAAATGGGAAGAAAAAATTAAGGGGTAATTATTTTGTAGTCACTGTAATTCTGACTGCTGCATAATATTAGAAATTACTGTACTGTGAAGTTGCAAATTCAAAGAGGAACCAATATAAATTTCAATTTTGTGAGTATATCAATATTTTGCATGCTTTGTGAGGATTCTTATAGGAATTTAATATTGCTTAGTATCCCTCCCTCCTTAGGTCTGGGAGCAAACCTCTTTGTAATGTAATGTACAACTAGAAATTCCTTCTTTCTTGTATGTAATTCCACTACATTCCAACTTCCGAACCCGTAAAACAGAAAAAGTGTTTATAGTAGGAGGTGCTTTTTTGGGGAGGGAGGGAATGAAGGCAAGGAAACTTGAAGGCTTACAATTTTCACTTTCTATTTTATTTTAATTTTTTGCCTTTTTGAAGGTAAAAATTAGTCACAATCCCGAAAAACATTGACTTAAGAAAAGTCATGTAGACCAGTAAACCACACTCTACGGTTTTGTTTTTATATGTTTTTTCTCATTTTTACACAGCGGTTCTATAGCAATCCTTTTCCTGCAAGCTGCACACCTACCCATTCCAAGCTGTTGGTTGACGTATCTGAGGCAGTAGCACTGCCGACGACTTCATTTAAAAGGGAAAAAACCCCAACCAAACTGCACCAGGTGGTTGGGCAATAGCCTTTTCCTTTTGGTGTTTGGAATCTGTGGCTGCTCTTTGCAGTGTTGAAACTGGAAAGCAATACCATAATGACTGTGCCAATTTACTTTTGCCCAAGTTTTTTATTTTTATTTATACAGGAAGTTAATTTTAATATTAAATTACTGATCTATAGTATGTAACCATGAGAAAATTGCTTTTGCTTTGGTTACTGTTACAGTTTGTTGCTTTTAGTCTCTCATTACAATGCTCAGTTCTAATGTAACATTATCTAACATGCAGGCATGTGGATCAGGGAAAAAAAGTTAATTTAACTTAACCCGTTAATTATTTCTGTTAAGTATGAATATGTTTTCCCCAAAGCTGGTAATTTTGGGCTGGAAAAGATAGCACATCTTATTGCTGATGATGAAATCATGGACTGATTTGAAATATGAGAATTGATTTCTTGAATTTCCTTTAATTTTGCAATTAAGTTTTTTCAAATAGTCTTATGTTTTCAGAAATTAGGTATTTCTGAAAGGCTTTTATGTTCTTTTCCCAGGGATGTTGGTTGGTTTTGTTTTGGTGTTGTGGGGTTTTTTCTTGTTTTTTGTTTTTTGGTTTTTTTTTTACTTTATTTTTTTAATAAGCCTTATCATACTTAAAAAGGGACTTGCAAAACCTGGCTTTAGAGAAGGCCTTCTGATTTCTACTTACATATTCCCTTGCGAGTTATGTCAGAAAACCTAACTCTTCCATTTTCTGTATTAACAGGTACAATATAAACAACATAAAAGCAAACTAGCAAAAAATTACCCTTTACATGTGCACTGGGAGTTTATGCTCTTTCAGTTTCTCGTGTATTGGAGAGACCTTTCTAAAATGTAGCTTTCAGTAAGAGGAAATCTGAAATGTTAAAACTTTCAACTGAGGAAATTCAGGTGATTAGGATAGTCTGTGTATCTCCAGTTTAAGGAGAGGAATAAGCATCAGTTTCCTGACAATTAGAAACTGTTTTAAAATTCTCATGGATTTTTTTTAACATTGAATAGGTTTTTAAGTAAAATTTTAAAAAGTTAAGTAAAGCAAACTATGGGAAAAGTTTTCAAGGATGGACAAGAAATAACAGTTACTAGATCAGTTTCAGCTTTGTGTTTCTGTGTGCGTTGTATGGGAGGGAGCGTCTGAAGCCAAATTGAAACACATCCATTAAAATGCTGCTGGTGTTCTTTATTCTTGCACAATTTGAACGAGTTGAGGTAGTAGCTAAGCTATTTCAGGCTGTATTTTAATGCTGCTATTTTTCAATGTATCAGCTAAGGGCAAAATACAGCGGTGCGGTGACTAGGTTTGCTGATGCCCACTGCCTGCCTCGATTCTGACCTTCAGTTGCTAATACAAGGCAGTCAGCATGCACCGGCTGAAGCAAAACTGCAACTTTTTTTGTTGGCCACAAGGTGGTGGAACCACAGAATATGTTCATGGGCGATGCAGTATTTTTACAGTTTATTCATTTTACCTGTTTAAAAATCTGTTTTATAGTTGTTTATGTTAGTTTTCTATGAGTTTATTTAAACAAATGTACTGTTCTTTAAAGCATACATGGATCTCCAAATCTGTTTGTCACCCTTGTAACACTGGAAGGCATCACAATGTGTTTGTTTATCTTAACGTGCCATTCTTTCAAGTATGTATAAAATGTAAATTGACCAACATGGCTTTCAAAAATGTTTAAAATCTGATGGCAAAAACCCAACCCTCTCTGATTCCTCGCTGGTTAATCCTTTTGTTTCAGTGCTTGGTGATCTACTGGGAAAACATTGTAAGACGTGGCATTCTTACTATGGAAATTTTAGTAAGAAATGGGAAATGGTTTAAGGAAAACCCCTACCCTTTCTCTTTTTACTTTAATTCAAGAAGACAAGGACTTGTAATAACAGAAGACCAATACATTCATGCTAGACTTCAGGGATTTGTTTCTGTTCCTTGAAGAAGAAAAATCTGAAAGGGCAATTCCTAAGTAGATACGATCAAATTAATCAAACGCTTGCTGTAGTTAGCAAGTCACTTGTTTATGCCCTCTTACGTTTGTAGTCCAGGTATGCTTTTCTTTTTAAACTTTGCTCACATTGTCATCATACTCTTATCAGAAAAATAAATCCGATACCATTCACTTCCTTTAACACAGCGTACGTGCAACTGAGATACTGGAGCCTTAGATTAGTATTAGCAATTCTCCATTCTGAACTAGAATGAAATTAATGTTGATACCTATTCTATGAATTTTCTCATTTAATAGAATTTAATACATGGATTACCCTTAAAATCAACAGAAGTGCTGAAGGGAGCACCTACAGTTAATGATTATTGCTTAACAAAGTTTTAGGGAATAGAAGTAACACAAATGGAAAAGAGAAGCATAATTAGGAACTGCTCAGGTCACACAGTCTGGAACCAGGACGAAGTTCTCATTTCAAGTTACAGCAGCAGGCTTATGCCCTAGATAACTGTGAGCAAATACCGTCTTGCCAAGTAAATAAACATTAATATACCAACACCAGGAATTTAGCTACTGCAGCCTCCCAGTTCTGATGTGCCGCAACCCCTCTTTCTTGCTACTGGAAATTCACAGTTCAGTGCTAAGAGAGCAAAGCTTATCGCTTGCTCTCTACCTTTTGATTCCCACTATGGCAATAGATAGGGAGGAGCAATACAGTCTGTGTGTTACTGCAGGTGAGACACCACCGCAAAGAAGGAAAAAGGTAATAGAACCAGAAAGTTAGACTATTGTTTAAGCTAAAAGTGTGTTTCTGGGCTGCAAGGATAAAATGCCATGACATGGTGTAATGATGAAATGGTTAAAGCAGTAGGACTGAAGCAAACCTGAGTGTACATGTTGTCTTGATTCTCCTCCTTCTGTGACCATATCACTAGATTTAGGCCTTCCAGGTCAATCAAATACATAAATGTTATTGCCAAGAACTGGAAAATTACTTAATGACCTAGTTTGCTTCCACTGTTGATTCTCTTTTTGTTACCATCTTATAGGGGAATTTGCTGAAGACCATTGTAAAAACATGCAGGTGAACCACGCGACTATTTGCCATGTCATTTATTTCCTACTTGCCATGTTTCACCTTGCAGTACAGAAACCACATCATTCCGCACTGTAGGAACTGCTGCACCGGGAGGTTCAGTTTGTACCAGACCTATCCCTGGAGATTAAAATATTTCCAGTCTTCTGGTGCAGAATGGACCAGGTACTGCTAAAGCTCTGGGCTTGTGTAGGCCCGTTTTGCAAAATTCTCTTATTTATACCTGTGCAAGCATATTTGGGAATCAATATGATTACAGAGTCCCCAAGCCCAGCAGAAGTGTTTGCTCTACTGCTCTACTATTTAATCACAGTCATGTTCAAATCCTCTTGTCAAAAATGGTTCATCAGAATGAAGAAAACTCTTTTTTTTGTTTTCCACTAGAGCTTTTGTTTGTGTAACTGTCGCAGTCTTTTTCCCCAGTGGGAAGATGTTCTGAGAACCCAAGACATTCTACAGATGAACCACGTCTCTAATCTGCAGTATGATTTATATGACAAGGCCGTGTTATATCCCTGTGAATGTATGGAAAGGCAGGCTTGCATACAAAACAGCTTTCTGCCTGGAAGGAAAATACAGCAGCTTTCTGCAGATGACCCCAAACAAGGTTCACAACGGGTAGAGCCCACCAGTGCGCAGATGGCCTCCGTCCTTAGATGCTCGCATCTCCCCTGGGGCAGTTTGAGTGAGGCCCAGAAGGCAGTTACGGGAAGAGACTCCAGTGCCTTCTTACTGTGCCCAATTCAATTATCAAATGCCAAACTACATAGAGTAGCTCAAATTTCCTCTATTTTAGTCCCATTTTGGGAGAAATTCAGACTATGCTAACTCTAGGGATTACACAAATAGTCCAATGAAAACTGATGCATATCTAAAAACTGTTTCAAATACAGTAGGTGGTAATGTAAAAGCTACCATAGCAAAAGGACATTTCTTCACAACAGCCTCTTCTAATCCCTTCTTTACTGCTTCTCACAGCCAAGAGAAATCTTGTTTTGGGCTTCACAGTTAGTTCCGTAAGAAACTTACAGAATCCTGGATAAAACTTAGCTATGCAGGGACAGATGTTTCCGGAGTTGGGATATCAGTACTCAAGTGATTATCAAGGCAGCAGAAAGAGGGTAAGGAATTGTTGTGTTGGAAGACTGAGAAGCACCACCATGAAACAGTGAATTTAAATACGATCTTACAGCAGGACACTGTGAAATGTTGTCCTTTCTGTGTCTATCCAGCAAAAAAAATAAAACTAAGCCTTCTCTTGCAAGTGTCAATTGTGTAGTTTGTTCTTATCTCTAGTATTACAAGTGTCTATAATCCACGAAGAATTCCAAGAAAAGGAGTTAAGACTATTTATTTAAAAATAAATACAATTAAATTATATAATCAGTGCTAAATTATCAGGTGTAGAAGACAACTTGTTAGTGTTCGGCTAATTTTGGGTTTCATCACAGTTAACATTGTTGGTATTGTTTTAACACTACCATGTTAGGGACTCAGTTCTTGACGTTTTATACTGCTGTTGCTAGTGTTTCAGTATCTCATAGTGCTCAGTTTTTGGAAAAGAAAACCTAATCCTAATAGTTTAATACTGAAAGGTGTTGAAACTGTGCAGCTTAACATCTCTCAGTTTAGGCCCAAAGAGAGGGAAAAGGAAGAAAGGGAGGGAGGGGAATATCATTCTGGATTTGCTTTTGTTTGTTTGTTGTTGTTTTTTTTTTTTTAATTTTCTGACAAAAGTGTTATGAAAAAGGGATCCAAAAAACTGTATTTGGGGAAAAAGGCATTTGTAGCCTTTCTTTGTACACAATGTTAAATAAAATCTCCTGTATCTATGTTTGTAAGGTTCATTTGGTCTTACTGGGCCTACATTAAACTGAATGTGTGAATTGCATTCAGCTGAGTTTGCTAGAGGTATGGAACTTAACACTGGCATTTCAAAAGAAAAGCTGTTTCATGTTTTACAAGGTAAAAGCTGTATCTCTTAAAATCTAGAGGTTAGCACAGGGTTATTGCCGAACTAAACTGAAACAACTATAATGGGTGGAAACAGTTTACATGTAAGGTAAAGAAGCAGCTGGGCAAAACAGTCCATTTTCAGATCAGTATTATTCCTTTTGTAGAAGTACTGCTTTCAGATGCAGCCAGTCTTACACCTTTACATATGTGTGCAGAGCACTTCAGCTGTAGTTACATATTAACTAAGAAATCTGCACTGGCCTCTAGTTCTTCAAATACTGCATGAAATTAGTGGTTTTTGTAGGAATCGATGTGGAAACTGAATCAGTTATTTAAATCAAGTTCTCTTGGTGTTTTCTTTAAATCAACTATTATTTAAATTAATAATGTAATTAAAGTACATTTATGTTTTAATATAGTCCAAATTTAATATAAAATATAAACCTCCCTATAATAAAGACACCCGCTCGAAAGCTCTCCAACTGGTGTTCATTCAGCGTGGATCACAAAGGTGACATGTCTCAATGGCAATATCCAAAGTAAAGAAAAATGTAGCTGACTGTACAGTGTTCAAAACTACACTGAGATGAGATGCAGGTCAAGAAAAAATGTCATGCTTACCTCTGAACTGGGAAAAGAAGGGGAAACTAACAACTATTATTAATACTTCCTACCAGTGGTGTATCTGTAATAATATAAAATAGTTTCAAAATAGTTTTCAGATAGCTTCAATTGTGGAATTCTGCAAAATGGTTCTCAGTTAGAAAGCATACCTTTGTAGTGCAACCACACTGAATGGTATTAGGCTGCCCCTGAGCGAGCCTAGACAGTGTGGCGTCATGTCCTGCCCCAGGTGCTGGCTCCCACCAGGAGCTCTGCTCACTCAGCCACACTCCTACCACATCAAGCTCTTCACTGACTACCAGGCTGGTGCTTCTCAGCTGCTTCTCCTAGTGGCCTTCCCCCATGTGAAGACCCTGGGTGAGCAATGCTGCCACTGGCTTGAGATGAATCACAGAGTGCAAGCTTGTGCAAATTCAGCCAGTACACGCTTAGGGTACGCTAATTCCCTGTAATGAGAAAAAACAATCGAAACTTAAGGCTGGAGCAGGATAAGAAAGAACATGTGAGTGCATAATAATCGTGGATGTTCTCTGCAAATTGCTACGCAGTCCCCTCCTGAGCAGGTGTCTCTTCATTTTCCGGGCAGCCCTCGAGCTGCTTCCTGAGGCTTGGACAGGCTGCCCTGAGGCAGCTGCTCCCCAGAAGCCCGGCAGGATCCAGCTATCAGTCTGAGACAGGATCAGCTGTACCTGCCCGACTCCTGAGAGACATTTGTCTGCTCTTTGTTAGAAGCCTCCAATTATGGAGATTCTATAATCCTCTTGGGCAATCTCATTCAGAATATAACCACAATGAGAAAGTTTTCCTAGTAGACAGTGGAACCACTCTTGCACACATTACAGGATATAATGCTGCAATATTATGCAGTTTTTT
This sequence comes from Burhinus oedicnemus, assembly GCA_008921705.1. Classification (NCBI taxonomy): domain Eukaryota; kingdom Metazoa; phylum Chordata; class Aves; order Charadriiformes; family Burhinidae; genus Burhinus; species Burhinus oedicnemus. The sequence goes on along the minus strand of VFFE01007998.1, from coordinate 3,249,572 downwards.
TCTGTGACCTTTTAAGTTCCTGATCTAGGATACCAGCTGTATGCACCGTCAGCTAGCAGCTTGTTCATTAATTCAGTGAGCTGAACGAACCACATTCTGTTTCCTGCTAGAAAACACAAAGCAGAGCCCCTTTGTGGGCTGCTGTGAGAAATACATGGTAAAAAACAAACGCAGACCTATTTCACATCCCTAATACACAAGTAATGCTGCTGATTGTCACTGAAATACCATTTTTTTTACTGATAAATAACTTAAAAATCAATCCAAAGGTAGAAACACAGAACAACATTTTGTTGAACACATCACGGATCAGAAAACCTAGTGGAGTGACATTGGTCATATTGTTAGAAAACAAAAATACTACTTAAGTATAAAGGAGCCTTTCAACGTCGAACAAGTACACTGTGTCTGTGCAGCAGCCTTGCAGGGCAATTCCCGCCAGCTAAGAACAGGCAGACCAACAGAAATGGATTGGGAAGGACATCTAAATAAAATTACTTAGTAAGACATAAATAGTAAATTTTTCCCACAATGTAAATCAAACTGTGTTGTAACATCTGGAAGCATACATCCTCTCTGTTTTGAAGGGAACTCTGATGAAATATAGATGTCATTTACTTTGATTTACAGTATTAAAAATTAAATTGCACCCAAGATAATGACAGGATGGTAAATCATACTTGCCCTCACCAATCTGCAGCCCTGTGAATTCTAGGAAGGCACGTACCTCAAGGGAGAGGCTGCAATACAATCTTATACAGAAGCATTTCTTCTGATAAAAGAGCTGAATTGCTGTTGGGAGAGAGGCTTTAATCCGTGGTCTGAGCTAAACAGAAACCCTGATGGGGAAACTTTCACAGGGATATGTCAAATCAGCACATTCTCTTAGTTACTATGTTCATAGCACTTTCCAGCCAATGCATGTAAATACAGACTCTGCTATACCTCCCACTAAAGCGCCAACACTGTAATTTGGGTTTATTAACTGCAGTCGCTTGTTATTCATGACAACAGTCATACATCCTGCATAACAACGAGGAGCTACAAAACTTTAGCTTAGCATATTTTAAAAGGAGCAAAAAGTCCGAAAGCTTGCATTCGCACGCAGTTCCTGTAACCTAAGAAGGCAAAGCTATTCTCTGCAACACTTAAACTGTATTTATTTACTTCTCGCTCAAATTAAAAGCTGTAATTAATTAATATTGCATTGTAAGGCACAGGTTTAGGAGACCCACAGCCCCTCCGCTCCCACCTGGGCTGGGCTGCGCTACCTGCCCTCAGCGCGCCCCGTGCACGGAGCTTTGCGCGACCTCTGGAAAAGGCGGTTCGGTTCCACAGTCGTGGCTCTAACGGCCACACCAGGCCGCCGCCGCCCCTTCACCCTCGCGCTTTGCTGCACACTCGCGGGTTCCCTCCTCAAGGCTTCTCTGAAGCTTAAAATTTTATCCCGGGGGTTGGTGAAAAAAAAAAATTTATTTTTTTTTTTTTTTTTACCAGAGCGAGACCCAGGCCTTGGCCCAGGGCCGGCGCCATCGCCCCGCCCCACAAGCCCGCCTCAGCCGAGGGGCAGCGCGGCCCCCTCCGCGCCGAGCGCTGCCGCAGCCAGGGCGGGCAGAGCCCCCGCGCCGCCTGCCCGCCGGTTTGCCCAGCCGCCGATCACCGCAAGCAGCGCCGGGAAAGCTCCAACCGGTTTCCGTCCCGTCCCGTCCCGTCCCCGCGGGGCAGCGGACACGAGCCCGGACCCGCCGCCGCCCTCTCGCCCTCAGGTGCGGCGCGGCGCGAGGCGCCTCACCCGACCACGCCCCCCGTCGGCGGGAAGGGGGCGCGACGGCGCATGCGCCGCCCGTGGCCGCACACGCTCCCCTCGGCGCGGGCTTGGCGCCTGCGCAGTGCGGTGGCACCGCCCGCGAGGGGCGGGGCGGAGGCGGGCGGAGGGGTCCCCTGCCCTCCCCGCGCGCCCCTCCGCGCCCCCTCCCCCTCCCGCCGGCGGCGCTCGCGGCCCGGCCCGGCCCGGCCCGGCGCGGTCCCCCGAGACTCGGGCCGCGCCGCGAAGAAGCGGGAAGGAGGCGGCTGCCCGGTAAGCGCCGAGCGCCGGCGAGCCCATTCCAGCCCCCGACCCCCGCCCGCCTCAGGGGTCGCCAGCCGCCCCGCAGGCCCCGGCAGGGCCTGTGTCCCGGGTTCCCGCCGGCCGCAGCGCCTCACCGCCGCGGGGAGCCCCTTCCCGCGCCGCCCGCCCCCGGGCTCGGTCTCCTCCTCACCGCCGCCCTCACCCTGTGCCCCGAGGGGCCGCCGGCCGCGCTGTCACCCCCGCCGCGCCGCTCGACCTCTCAGCCGGCCGCGGCGGTGACAGCCGCCTCAGCTCCCGCCTCAGGGGCCGCCCGCTCGCCCGGCGGCGGCGTCCTCCTCCCTTCCCCGCGTCGTCCCTGTCACCCGTTTTGTGACTTGTCCCTTCGCGGCGCTGCCGGCGGGAGCCGCCGCGGGGGAGGCCGGCTCGCCCCTTTAGCCGGGAGGCGGTGAGGTAACGGAGGGCTCCGCGGTTCCCGGCTAGCGGGGCAAGCTCGGGTTTGCCCGGGTTTGCATCCCGCGGTGAAATCATTTGTTTGAGGCTGCTGGCTTGTTTCTGCGGAGAGGGATGGTGGCGGTGCATGTGGGAGCTTTCTGAGGAGAAGGGTAGGGTGCCTGCGCTGTGGCACCTTTGTAGGTAGGTTTTGGTGTGGCGGGGAGGACCTTTGTCTGCATTGTGGTCTCGCGCTTGTCTGGAGTGCCGATTTTCTGCATTTTTATAGCCGGAAGATCCCACAAGTTCCAGTTTTGTGCCTGCTGTCTGCCTTCCTGTGCTTCACGGTATTCCTTCTCGCAAGCCTGACGTGACCTGATAGTGCCAGGGATGGAGGAAAGCAGGTTCCTATAGCTGGGCCAAAATCAAAGAGTCGCCAGCCTGTTCTAAGAGTCTTGTATACTCTGTGTACTCGGAGAGAAAAACAATGCGGTGCTGATGCTCAGCAAACTGCACGCTTCCCTCCACAGCAGCATCCCACCGTCTGTGATTGCATGAAGGGTCTGTCTGTGCTAGGATCTGAAAAACATGGCTCTTTTGTAGCAGAAAATTTGTCTCGTAAACGGTTCCACTGTGGGAAAAGTGTTCTGAAGAGCCATAGGTTCTGTCGAAGGACGTAGTCTGCGCAAGCTCTGCTCACCCCAAAAGCAAACATAAACCTCCTGTTGCTGCTTCCTGCTTAATTAATGGTATGGACTTTGGCTGCTGAAATGTAGGCAAACTAAAGCCAGTGGCTGCTTTTAACACTCTGTGGATCATAATATAGTTCTGCAGTAGCTCAGAAGTACAATTTCTCCTCCCCGCTCCAGCCTAGCTGGTTGTTGTTAGGTAGTAGTTAGCAAAAATGAAAAGAGCAGGTCATTGTAAACAGTCTGGGATTAAAATTGAGAAACTGAGATGGGAGTAGTCTTTTGTTTCTTGTAACACTGCCACTTAATTTTCGGTTAATGGAAAAATGAGATTCTACTCTGGTAGACTATGTGAAATAAGAGAAAAGAAATCTTGATTTTTCAGATGTTTTTGTGTGTCTGAAGACCCATGTCTGTTTTTCTTTCTTGTGGGGAACAAAACACCTCAAATCTTTTTAGCTTACTGTACCGTTTCTGCCAAATACAGTGTCATCTACCTAAACACTGCAGTCAACATTTCCCAGTTCTTTTACCTGCTCAAGTCGAAGAGCCATCTCTGACATGAGTTTTGGTGTGATAGTTATTAAAGATCTGTGTTCTGTCTTTAGCAGTATAAAGGACTGTTCTATTAAAATTTGATGGTGTTGGAATGTCACAGTGGGCAAACCTGTGCAGGGATTTGCAGTTCCCGTGGACTTTACTTTTTATTTTGTTTTGTAGCTTACCATCTCTGTGGTATTTTCCCTTTCCCTCCGTGTTCTAAGGCAGTGTGATCTCTGTGACCTTCCAGGTGTGCTACCAAAGGTGTCTTCTGCATTAGGCTTGAGGAGAGGCTTGAGTGAAGGTTTCCCCTAATGGAGAGTGTGTCCATAGTAGCAAATCAAAGAAAACATGGGTGTTAGGGTGAGGTCTGGCATGTGGTCCTTCACAGTAGTAAATTGTCAGCATGGTCACCAGCATGGCTTAGCTAGGCCACCTAGCATTTTCCTTGCCCATACCTGGGCATCATTCAAAGGTGGCAAATGCCGGGACTTCTTCAAACAGACATGGGACGTGACCCCCCTTTTCTGTGTGGTGGAGATGGGAAAGTGATTTTGGCTGTATAGTCACAAACCAAGCAGTGCAGGTTTGCCTCCGGACTGGAGAACAATCTCTGGCCTGTGTTAGTTACTAGTGTAAGGCGTAGCCAATGAGTTTTAGAAGTTTCTGTCTAAGTGCATGTTGGAATAGTTATTTTTATGCTGCAAAGGTTTCGTTGTACAGAATAGATGAGGTGATGTACAGTTAACATTTTAGGTATGGATAAATATATACTTTCAAGTAACATGATGAATGGAAATAAGTTTGTGCTATTTTTGCTTTACTGTCAGTGTGAAAGAGGAAAATACATTCTCAGAAGGTGGAGGCACGCGATGGAAACTCTTTAAGAAATCTTTCACTAATGTACTTTAGAAGTTCTTTTTTTCTTGCCTTGATCTTGCGACGTTGGAGCCTGTCTTGCCAACTGGGATCCAGTTCTAGAGGTGTATAAAGCTATTGCTCAGTGGGAAAAACAGCGTAAGAAATGTTATGCTTGTACTTCCTGGCTTCAAAAATCACCCATTTGATCTTATTTTTAGTCTTTATACTGAAAAAGGGAGAAAAAACGGGTGTTAGAAGCTGAGTTATATACTTAATCATAGCCTTAAGTGACTAGTCACAAGGAACATATTACTTGTTTCTTTTGAGCTTATTCCAACTGAAATGATCAGAGAAGCCACCATTTGGAGCACTTAGCAGTTTAATGCAGCCTGCAAGGAATCATAGGATGCTATCTTTTAACATATAAATAATTCATCATTAGAGTTTTCACACACACATACATGATTTTCTTTGGGAAAGAGGACTTTTTGTTTACCGTAAAGGCACTACAACTTTTGATCTTCATCTTTGTAAGTAAATGTCTCAGGATACCTTAATTTTGCAAAGAACTGACACTGTTGCAAATAAGTGGCAGAGAATAAATTGTGAAGTTAGGTAAAAGGAGACTTTTTAAAAGGGATCAATCTGCAAGGTTTCAGTACCAAAAAAAATAATAAAGTCATCATTTAGAACTAGCCATTTGTTACCTATTAGAGGGTTGTAAATGCACTTAAGCAAAATGTCAAGAGAGAAAATAACTCATTTTTATTTACTTCAAGACTTGGTTTGACATTTATGAAAGATAAGACTTGCATGATCTTCAGTTAATTTTATTTTCCAGGACTGTTTGCCAGAATGAAGCCAAGCTAATGATTGCATGCAACTAGCTGGTATATATGCAGTTTTATTCAGGAAAATAAACTGATCATGTAACATCTAGTATTTAAATAGTATTAAAAAAGAATAAAGGTAGTGTTGAAGTATTGGAGTGATGTATTTGATGACATCAGCCTGAAGGTATTGGTATTTTTCCGGTGCTAAAACATTTCCTTGACTTTGGTCATTTAGCCAACGTAGGATCCATGTTCTGCACAGGTACATGCCGTGAATAATGATTTCTGGTGGGATATACATTTGAGGGGGTGGGTGGAAAGCTTGACCAAGAGGCTGGTATTCTTAACACTCCTTGAAACTTTCTGTGTTCTTCTTACATTTCTATATATGTTCTTAATTAAAAGCATACAGTGCTTTTGGCTTGGTGCTGGAGAGGCTCCTTCAACGTATTTCACTGTTCGTTGCTAAAATGTTGGCAGTCTTCATATTGACAAGTCTTAACTGACACGGACAAGTTTATAAAAATGATCTATTAGAGCTTGACTTCCTCTATTTAGACATAGGATTTTTATTTTTTTTTAATTATTTTTTATTTTTTTTTACTTTTTACTGAGTTGCCAAGTTGTACTGAGCTTAAAGTTTCTTTTAGTTAGCAAGGTAAATGATACTGAGATTTGATAACGGGTATGCATTTAAAGTAGCATCTACTGGGCAGTTAAAATCTTTCTTTACAAAAAATGCTCTTCACTGGTTCAATTTGCTTTTCCTTAAGAGGTAACCAGCATTGTAAATAGGTAATGGCAAATATTTCCTTCAAGTCCCTGAAGGTCTTTTCTGGAGGAGAAGAAAAATTAAAACTGTTCTTTATAGACACAATTCCTACCACAAATCTGACTGAGTAACTCTGTTCACTTGAAGTTCTAGTTTTGCTTTTATTTTTTTTCCTGTGACAAAAAAAACCCCTTTCTTTCCTCTCAATGGCCGAATCATGCAAGGCTGCTTTTTATCTGCTCTCACTTATTTCAAATGGATAATTACGTGTCTCTTCTAGAAATTATGAACTTCTTAAATAGATACAGTTGTTGGAAGTTCTTGTCATCAAATTTTTCTTCATTTATGATTTGTAAATGGGAGATACATCCTTGAATATGGCAATATCACCAGGTTTGACTATAACTGAGAATTTCTCATTAAGAATTAAGATGTTAGAATGAACACTTTCTGACATAAATATTTTTTTTCCCCGAAACTATTGCTATTCTTCTTTCTAACTTTATACAAAACTGCAGGAGAGAGTTTCCTCAACCTGTAAGTATTGGCGTCCCTATGACTTTGAAAAAGTTTAAGGATGCTGTCATGCCAATCTCCAAAGGTTTTGATAACTCGCTCTGCTAGATATTACTGTGATTTACAACCAAGCCCAGGCACAAGGAGCTGGTTGTCTCAAAGCCATAGGCAAAATGGGCAGATACAGGAATAGAACCAGAATCCTGATTTAACAGCTAAGTATCCTTGTTTCGTAGTAGATATCATCCTTTACCTATGCACATCTGCCTAATTAAGCAAGCATTATGGATTTTCAAGGATGGTCTATCCCCCTTTCTTCAGCGCTGTTATTGTTGGTCTTTTTCTTCTCCCAGATGCAGTTAGTTGTGTAAGTAACACACGGAGTCTCATGGAGAGCAGAGTGAAGCTGTGGGAGGTCGCAGTGCCTTGTGCTGTTTCATGGTGCTGCCAGCCCTTCGTTCTTGTCGACTCTAAACACGGGGGGTTGGTCTGGTATCTCTGGACCGCTAGCTTTTCATATATTGGGTGACTCTCCTAACTTCCTTTTGTTTCCCGCTTATAAAGTTATGGGTATTTTCAGCCCTAAAAGCTTGTCATTAATGTCAGGAATTGATTTGTTGTATTTATTTATCAGTTGTCACAAAGAAACCAAAACTGCTGTTTATACCGTGTGCTTCTAAACTCTGCATTATGCTTTCAAGGTTTGTTCTTCTATATGCTGATATTCCAGGCTTTGTACCTGTTTCTTTATGCATTATAACTGTATGTGTCTGATTGAAAGATACCCAACACTTTCAAATTCATAGTAAACAGTATAAATTCTGTTTATGAAAGCTCACTCAGGAAAAATATTAAAAACATTTTAAAGATTATAGTTTCAAGTGTGCACATGAGATTTCAGTGTACTTGCATTTCAAGTTCAGAAGTAAATTTTCTACATTACAAGCATAAAATTATACAAATATGCATTATAAGAACCTCTTGACAGTTTTCTGAAAATATTTCTGATATATACCTGTAAAAAATAAATAGTATCTATCTACAGAAGAAAATTCCATTAAGTCTGTAACTTATGGACATTAGTCTTGTAAGTAAAGGATACTTGAAGGAAAAAATAACTATAAATACTTCAGTATAGCCTTTATTAGTAGAAAGACTGCATTTTTCTGGAGGGAATGCAAAAACTATTCCGAGGCCTTCAGCCGAACATCAAAGGCTTGCCACGAAACCTGGAGGTATAGGAGCTTCTCAACGAAATACCGTAAAAGCGTTTCACAACGGAAAGTGTTAGGCAGTTGGCATTCCATGGTGATATCAGCACATCAGCAGTCACATCAGTTAGGGATGCTGTGCTGGTCCTGGGCTTTTAGTGCTTTCCCAGGCTCCGTCCGATGTAGAGTCCTGTGTTGCTCTGACAACCAAACTGTCCAAGGAAGCAGGGACTCTATAAACTGGTTAGTGATTCACCCTTTGCTGGAAGGCTTGGAATAAAAATGTGGAAGTGAAACAGTATCTTACCCTTTTTCCTGGGGGAGGAAAAAAAAAATAGTGGCTGCAGATGGGAGCCTCTCCATCCTGCCCCAAAAACTTCTCTCCTCTGTAACTCAAGTGTATGTCCTTGGATTTCCACACTGGGGTGGGTAAATGCTCCTCCCCTAGTGATACCGGCCTATTTAGGAAAGATTGAGGGGAGACCTTATCGCTCTCTACAGCTCCCTGAAAGGAGGCTGTAGTGAGATGGGCGCTGGTCTCTCCTCCCAAGTAACTAGCGATAGGACAAGAGGAAACGGGTTCAAGTTGCACCAGGGGAGGTTTAAGCTGGACATTAGGAAAAAATTTTTCACTGAAAGAGTTATCAAACATTGGAGCAGGCTGCCCAGGGAGGTAGTTAAGTCGCCATCCCTAGATGTGTTTAAAAGTCATGTAGATGTGGTGCTTGGAGACATGGTTTAGTGGCAGACCTGGTAGAGTAGGGCCAATGGTTGGACTAGATGATCTTAAAGGTCTTTTCCAACCTAAATGATTCTATGATTTGCATGCAGTTCTGTCTCTTCACTGTCTGCCAAGCCTGAAGGATTTTAAATGCAGTAATGAGTGTGCGGCTGACAGGTCTTGGAGGTGAAGGAAGATGTGGGTCGGAACACAGAATTCAAACTCATAGGTAGACAGTCTTCAGACCCTCTGTGGTGGTCAGTGCCCCATATTGTCTTGTGTTGATCGCTTGAAAATAACACAGTTCATCTGTTGCCTCATCGATCTTACTATGTGGCTCCACAGAATAGTGTGGCTTGGGAAGTGGTTGGGCAGCAATAAGAGGTTCAGTTAAATTGGGGCTATTGCTGAGTGTCCAATAGCCTGAGACTGAATTAGAACAAATTTGGGGCTACACCATCTCTGGAAGGGTTCAGCCTTCCTTCTTGTTCCCAGTTCCCAGTCCCACTGCTGCCTTTGCGTAGTATCTAACAATTATAAGGTGAGTCAGATCAGTCCTGATCTGACTGAAAAACCAACTCATCAAAACATGAGCTATGATCTCTAGAATTGTAAGAAGGGAGAGGACTGAGGAAGGGGTGGGACTGCCTCTTTTGGTGGCAGGGTACAATTAAATTCTTTTCATTACTAGCTTAAGCAATCCCCAGCAGGCACTTCCCTCCCCCAGCTTTAGCAAGGCTGGCTTGTAGATGGGCCATTCCCTTGGTCCAGCTGGGACCGGGATGGTCCTTCTGGGGCTGGGAGTCCCAGAGCTGTAAGCACCTGGGGGCTGGGAAGGTCCTCAGGGGATGTATTTCTGTATGCGTCTCCTGTTGTGGTTTTGTGTTTTTTTGTTTTTTTTTTGGTGCAATGCATTCAGGAATGTTGCCAGACCAGGTCAGTGGTGAAGTGGACATAGTGTGCAGGCAGTCACCTCCCAGTTCCAGAAATCCAGGCAATAGAAAGTCCTTAAGTTGAGAATACATTAGTCAACAGCTGGTAAGAACAGATTTGTCATCGTTCCCATGCTGGAAACAGGATTTGGGGTTTTGCATGAACTGAAGATCTGATCAAGTGTTTTGGATGAACATAGGACCTGGTTGAAGTTATTCACTTATCGTACAGGTTTTACCTGTAACATACTTGTGCTGGGAGCCGCTGGTCTAGCTCCTGAAAACAGCACGTTGCGCGTCCTTTCTCTGTCCCACTTTTTCTGATGGCAGCTGGGCTACTGCCTGCCTTTCTTCACCCTGGGAGCTTCATGCTGCAGAAGCCTTTGCTGCAGTTGTTGATAAAAGAGTTCAGCTGGCAACATTCTGAATGGAGAAAAGGGAAGAGGTCACCACTGGTCACCTGCTCTGGCCGGCACTTTTGGGAACAGCTGTGCTAGAGACAGAGTACGTTGCAATGAAATGTTATCTACGGAGCTAGTCAGTTTGAAACAGAAGGAAGCCGTTGTGTTTGTCATGCACCTTCTGTTGTGCTATTTGGCCAAATTCCCTGGTCTTAAAGTTGTACATTGCTGGTTTTGAAAGTACTTCCCTGGCAGTGCAAGGAAAATTTTCATGCGTGCAGGGGAATCTGATTGTTGGTTAAGGAATACCATATATACTTAGGGTTATATGACACTAAATACACCTTTGTAACTGGAGAGTTACTGATTTTTTAATTATACTTACTTTAGAACATGCTTGGATTGATGATAGATAACAGTGCTTTCAGTTAACGTGGTTAACTGACCAGGTATCGCTTTTTAGACTCGCTGCTTTTATAGTTCAAGCTGGCCAGTCCTTTGGCTGGGAAATTTATTGTGTTAAGATTTTTTTTTTCCCCAGAAAACCTACAGTGCCAAAATAAGAGTTGATTGTATTTTATTGGAATATAAACCTAAGGGTTTTACACAGAAGGTTGATATTCCTGCTAAGTTTTTGTTTAAGCCTTTAAATCTGACATAGAGGAGTAATTACTGTCCAGGAAGTAGGTATATATTGCATCATCTGTTAGTGCATGGCTTAAAATTTGGATATAACTGTGAAATTTACCAAAAGGAGTGAAAAATGACACCGTAGCCAAAACCAGGTGTTAGTGTCCCTTCGTGTTTATCGTACCAGTGTTCTACATATTATATTCCCTCTTCTGTTTCCTTTATCATGTTCTGCTGCTTGAGGTTTCTCTCAGCTCTCACTGTAAGGGACACACAGACTGCCTTCAGATACAAGGATGTTTTTCGTTACGTGTATGACCAACACCAGTGAAACAAAACCTATGTAATAGTAATGTGGATGGTATTCTAATCTCTAGTGTGAGCAGCCGTAGTTAATGGGCGTCTATGGGGTACTTAGCCCACTTAGAATATTTTTTAATTAGCTCTAGGATGGATAGCAGTAAGGTATAGATTTACCTGGTCTTTTGTTCTGGTTTCCAAAACTGCATTTAAAAAAAAAAAGGGTTCTGAAAGTGCAGTCAGTGTAGAAGTTAGTGCTGAGACCGAGTTTTGGACAGTGCTCCCCTTCCTTGTGGAACAGATTCCCCATGCTAGGAAGAATCAGTTGGATTTAGTTGATGAACAGTTGCCTTTTCTTTCCTCAGCAGTTCTTTGACATAGCGGTTGTTTAAAGTAGGAGCTTGAAAACAAGACTACGTTATTTAATTTTGTTATGAAAAGGCTTTTAGAGCGCAGTTTGTAAGTTTAGGAGTTCTGTAAATGTTCCTGTCGCTTGTCTGGAATGTTAAGTATTGCAACGGTTACACATTGCTCACAGCAGTTACAGCTCTGAAGTTTTCTCCAAAGAAGGAGTAGAGAAATTTAGGTGTATAACGGCCAATTCTTGGCTAAAGCTCTGGTCTTTCCTCCCTTCTGTTTAAAAGAGAAGTAGCAATAGCAAATGTGGCTTGAAAACAGTGGATGGATAATGTAACTTAAAGGTAGAATTCCTATTTTTGTAATTCCACAACTTGTAATGGAAAACTGTAAATGCCCTTTTGAATTTTTTAGATATAAAGTAATAGGAAAGCCTTTCCTCTCTAAATAACTACCTGCAGCAGTTGTTCCAAAATTGCAGCACCCGTAAATCATTGACATCTATATATTTTCCTCACGGCATAAGAACGTAGCAGACACGGCCCTGACTGGTGCAGGGATCCATCCCACCTGGTGCTCTGGGTCCAGCTGCGGCTGTGAGCAGATGCCTCAGGAATAAAACCCAAAACCGAAGTCTTCCCCCCTACCCTGACTGCTTTCCCACCCTGAGATTATTTTTGGCTCAGAGGGGTTTCTGAGCCCCTTGTGCTCAGCTAGTTATCATCCATTAGGGAATTCATCTACCTTGTGCATGTCCAGTCTCCCCTTTCACTCGCATTCTGTGTAGCCACAGCATTCTTTAATGCAGGTTGCATTGAAAATATGGCTCATTTTTCTTACTTTGTACCTGGCTCTAATTTGGTATGTTGGTCCCTAGTTTTAGTACTGGAAGAGGTGATTAACAGCCAGTCCCAGTCTACCTTATTGGTGCCATTCAAGATTTGGTAGGCTTTTGTCATATTCCCTGTGAGGTGTCTCGTGGGAGCTATTATATACCTTTGATCTTATTTTTGCCCCTTGCTGAACCTTTTTCAGCTCTGTGAGAAATCCTTTTTTTGAGGTTGAGAGACCAGAACTGCACATACCAATTAAAGTGTGGGTAGGCGGACAAAAAATTGATTGCGATATTTGTGTTTCATGGTTTGTTCTGTATTCCTTTCTTTAATAATTCCTGGAATTGCTTTGCTTTTTTTGCCTTGTTCTGAACACTGTACTGATAGTTTAATGAAGCTGTGAATCAAAACACCGAAGTCTTGCTGGGCAATATTGATGAGTTCAGAGCACATTTATATATGAATCCGAGGTTGCTTTTCCCCAAGAGATAGATTGCTTTGTGTTTACCTATATTTAATTTTATTTGCTGTTTTTATTGTCCAGTTAGTCTCATAAAGGTCTTCTGTTATTCCATGCAGTTTCCTGTTATCCTTGGTATCTCACATAACCCTCTAGCAACAGCAAACTTTCAAGTCACTAAAACTGATGTCTTGGTCTGGGCTTCTGGAATCCAGTGGTTAATGGATTATGTTTTTGGAATTATTGAGCAAGGGACATCGTTTCAGAGTGCTTCTGCAGCTTGCAGGCTGAAAGTTTGGGCTGTGGAGATTATAAAAGTACAGAACTCTGTCTCTTAGTATGCAGCTTATTTCATATCCCAGACGTGAAGTTGTTGGTGACTGTGCTGTTTTGCCTGCAGAGTCTTGGGGAAGTTCTGAATCTGTGTTTTACAAGGGGTTGAAGAGGCTGTATTTCGTAATCTTTTCTTCACAGTTCTGCCTTTTGGGACTGTGTAAGTGACCTAAAAATGTCATTCCCTAATTATTTGGGCAAAAGTTGTCAGCCTAAATGTATCAAAACCAAAGAACTTGTACAAATAGAGAGTGAAAGTATACTGACTCCATTGCTCTTAGATCTGAGTATTTCCATTTTCCTCTGTATTTTGGGTATTTGATGTTTCAAAAATGCTCAGTATCCTCAGTTTTGAGGGATCAATTGTTTTCTGGAACTCTTAAAAGGTAATTCTAAGATTATTTATCATTTTCTTCATAATTCACAATTTTTAATAGATAAAACTGCTTAATACCTCTTGATACTTTGTATTTTCAACCAAAGGCAAAAGGCTAATACCTTCTTGGCTGTTTAACCCTCTCTCACCTTGCAGGCAGAGGAAACTGGTTTTTGTACCCTTGTAATTGAGCCTTACTTTTGTGACAGCAATGTTAGAATAAATAAGCATATTAAATAATGGATGAGATTAAAATAATCACAGTAAGAAATCATACACCCTCCATCCCCCCCACCTCCTTTCAGTTTTCAGGTTTCCAAAGCGTACATAAGAGTAACCCTGAAAGCATTTCTTGTTGCCTGGGTGGATGTATCATATCAGTTTACAGTAAAGAGCAGAGCTGTGCTATTGGGCAAAACACTTTTAAATTATTATTTATGGAGTTGTATTTGCAGTTGGTATAAAATGCAGGACTGGTTTCACATGCCTCCACCAGAGCAAGGAGAGCACGCTCCTGAACAAGATTCCCTTTTGTTTCCTGTACTATGTGTGCTGTGGAAAGAGAGACGTCTGGGAAAGGGTACAGGTTAGAGCGAATAGTTACATTTTAGTTTAGGAATGCGGTCTTTCTATCTGATATTTTGGGCTTGTTTTGGCTCTTTTCCCTCCTGATTAATTTTATAATTGATGCTGTAGTGCTAGCATTAATCAAATGTTTTCCAGTAACATCTTGTGTCTGTTGATAGATGAGTATTTTGTTTAGTACTGTGATATGAGTCACCTCCAAAAGTCTCTCTTGACTACCTCATGGAGTTACAGCCCTTGATAACACTGCAACTTTCTAGTGTTAAGCTCCTACTTTGCTCTTTTTTTTTTCCTTCCCCCCTTTTTTTTTTTGAGGCAGGAGATGTGTGTTGTAAAGGGAAAGGAAGTCTTCAGTAATTCCGTCTTTCTCCCTAGGGCAAAATATAAACTACACTTTTATATGCAGTATTTGCTTTTTAAAACAATAGTGAAATAATATTTAGCTCTCATTTGAATTATTAGTGTTCTGTGCTAATGTTCAGAAAGCTTTGTTTGGCTAGTGAGCATTTTATTTCTTATTTTAAAATTTAGTGTTGGGCAGAGACAAATTTTTTGTTTGTTCCTAATACTGTGTCTTCCTAAGGAATGTGGTGGTGTTCTTTAGAAGCGTAAAGGTAGTCCTTATCTGTGATATCTGCCCTTTGAGCAACTGGGTGAAGTAGGGCTTTTTCCACTTACAGTTCAACAATATTGATGTCTTCTGTTTTCAGTGCTGAAACCCCATCGTCGTCTTCCTTCGTGCAGAAGATGGGAGGGGAGAAATTGGCACTGAGAGGTTATAAATTCACTTTAGGAACCTGAGTGAGCAGCTGCTTTTAGAACTTTTAATGCTCTTTAATGTCTTGTCTTTATTTTAAGTTAAGTTGGACTTATTTGTATCTTTTTCTCAGTTTTTAAACTATAATTACACAATCTTCTTTCGGTAAGAAAGTTAACTCCTAGAGCTTAGTTCCTCTGGCAGAAAAACCGGAGCAGCAGTACCTGACCCTCCCTGTCCTCTAAGTACCTTTGAAGTTTCTGGAAAGGTGGTTCTACCTTTGAGTTTCAGTAAATCACAAATAGTGGTTTTCAGTGTCAAATTTATGGATATTTTAAAGTAATGCTGTGGTGAAAGGTGAGGATTGTACTTAGTTACTTTGTTTAGTTTCACTTATTTACATCACTTTGCCATGCAGTTGCTGTTCTTGAAGCCAATACTGTTGCGTGTTTTCAGGAACACTTCTAAAACATGCATTTTTTACAAATCCATTATGGATGAGAAACACGACTTCACACAGTCTTTTGTCGCTGTTGACCTCTCTGATAAATTCGTAAGAGTATAAATGGTTTGCACTGTAACAGCTAATATGAGCCTGTATTTCTTTTTGAGATTATACATCCAGTGGGTAACGTTACTGTATTACTTGCTATAATAAGTGGATCCCAAATGTATTGATCTTTTACAGTGCATGCAAAGCTCATGTGTGCAGTGTGTATCTGGCGTGTTGTAAGACGTGTCAGACTTGATGAACGTGCTCTGTAAACTTGATAAATGTGTATTGCAAGTGGCCATTGCCGGATGTCTGCAGGCCAGCTGGAGCTACTGCTTGATCTAGATTGCCAGGCAAGGTTGTCAAGCTCTGCCCAAGCGTATGATAGTCGTATCGTTGCCAGTACCCTAACCTTCATTATAGCCCTGGTTTGCTAGCTCTGTGAGCTGTCAAGCCATGGTTCTGATTTACTGGGTTTGTTGCAAGGGGATAGTTTGTTCTTTGAGGTAATTTTTTACATGCAGTCAGCTTCGCAACAAGCTGTGCACTGAAATTTGTTTGATTATTTCTCAAGCATGCTACAAACAACTTTGTTTATGTAGTCTGCAGAGCATCAAAAATATCATTCAATAGTAAGTATGCCAGTTTTGCTAAACTCTGTCCTCTCTGGTGTTTTCAGTTTTAGTTTTCAACTGAATAAGATCAAAAGCACAAGTAGATGTTCAACTTATAAACATGAAAAAGGCAAGAAATGTAAGTGTGGCAACTTGGTCCTACGTGTAAATATTAGCATCTGCTCTGGAGTCTAGTAGGCAGTTGTAGCACTTAAAATTATGTGTGTATAGCAAACATATTGCCTTCATGGGGCTTTTCTGGTTTGGGTTTTGGTTTTCTTAGGAGTGTCTCATTTCAAATTATCTCTCGGTTATTTAATCTTCTGTGAAGGCGTTCTGATTACTAGTAGCCATATGGCGGGACCAGTGCATTTTTGACATTCTGATGATGAAACTGCAACAGCAAACAAAGTTTTATGTGTCTGTTCATGCCAACTTTCAGAGCTAAAGGGAATCTGGAAGCTGTAAACAAACATTGTCAGTGTCTTAAAGTGGAACTTCCTGTTGATTCTGTTAGCAGCACTTAGAGGTCTGAGGAGGCAAAACTCCTGGAGTTTTCCTGACTTTGATAAAAGTCAGACTTGAAATACGCTTGTATGCAGCTGAGGTGGTGATGGGGGCGAAGGAGTGTGTGTTAGCGTACGGTGTTAATTTTGTTAGCTGAAATGAATTAGTACTCCTGATCACTCTGATTTTGTGAAGCACATCTCATGTACTCAGTCATCAGTCTGCTTTTTGTGTCTTTGAAATGCTTTGCTCTTAAAGAGATGGAAACAACTAGCTGTGTTTCATGTTTCTAATCGGCCACAGGATATTGGGCTCAGATAAACCTGATCACTCACTTCCACCCAGAATCAGTAAGACTGACTCCTCTTAATCTTCCATCCTATGTCTTCTGACTCAAGGGAGATGAAGAAAACAGCTGCCAACTGTCCCACTCTTGCAAGGGGGAAGAAGGTCCCCATGTGACTAGTCCTTCTGGTAGTCCATGCCTCCAGGTTATGGCTCCTGGCTAGTCTACCCTGTCTTAGGTTGCCTTCCAGAATTAGCAGTTCTTACGATAATTGCAGTGTTCGGGTCTGCTGCAGCTGCTCCTGGTTTGAGTAAAGTCAGCTTTGTTTTCCAGGGTTTAGTTTATTTGCTCATGGCTGGAATGACAGTATTGACAGTTGTCGCTGAGAAAACTTGAAGGCAAGGTAAAGATGCTGAAGTGTCCTGGCTGGGGACCGTGGAATGTGGTGGGTTACTTCTGGTTTATTCTCAGAGATAATCCTCATAATCATATGACTAGTATTAAATTTTGTAAAATCCCATGTATTTGTTAACATGATTTTTAATAATAAATGGTTTCAGGGAATCTGAATTTTTGAACTTCTTTTATTTTTTATAAAAATACTTTTTTCTCTGCAACTGCTGTTACTCTCTCAGTACTTTAATTACCAAGCTGGTGGTAATCTTTTCTCAGATCCCGTGTTGTTGGTAGTCAGGCTGTTGCCTGAATACTCCCACGGTATTTTCCTTCCCACAGTCAGAAATAAAGAACATTGCTGCCCTAATAAGCCTTTCTTTTGCTAGCTAACGAGTGAACTCGGCAACATGGGTCACTTATAAAATATCCTCGGTTCAGTGCCATTTGTGGAAAGAGAACTGAAAAAAAAAAAATAATTTGGAGTGGTGCTGTAGGAAGCACTTAGTTCCTGGTAAAAATTCCTTTTTAAAAAAAGCAAAAACCATTAGTCAGTCACATGCATTCTGTTTGGCTCTCATTTGCGGTCTTTACTGCTATTCTGGACTTCTGGTCTTAAATGGAGCATTATAGAAAAAGACATTGCTTTTTCATTTGTATTTTATATTTAAAATTTCTTTCTTTCTGCTTGTAGATTTGTTTGTAAATGCATCATAAACAGACAGCCCAGAATGAAGAAAGCAAGCAGGAGTGTTGGCTCAGTGCCCAAAGTGCCTGGAGTAAATAAAACTCAAACAACTGAAAAAGCCAAACCAGAAAACGGCTCCTCAGTGTCTGCAGTAACAAAACTCTCCAAAACCGGGACATCAGCATCTCTTTTGAAGGTAATAACCAATAGAGGGTTCTGATTATTTATATTTTTTTACAATAAGGCTTTAAAAAGAGTAGAATTTTAAGGCACGTCTTTTAATGCAGCTTAGTCTAGAGGTCTGTTATATGGGTAACTGAAGAGAATTTGGGTACACAGCGCTGCGCAGGGTAATAGGACCTTGTGTGGTGTTCATGCTGTATTTTTCATATTGTGATGTGTGATGTGATGGAAAGCAATCTGCTTTGCAGAACTTGGCTATTCTGTAAAAGGAGCAGAGTGGAAGTTGCATTTGATGAATGTTATTAGTAGGTTCATGTGTTATGCTTGAATTGTGTGTCAGCGACTAATGGGATTTGATAAGAGCTATTTACGCGTTCTGAAAAAAGAACTAATGAGGTATCTAACATGAGAAACTTTTTGGTATCAGCGATCCGTGTCAGGTCAGTGCAGCCACATTCTTCTGGCTGTTTTGGCCTTTGCTTTGTGTGAAGTACTGCTTGAGCTGAATTTTCACAAGTTGATTCTTGCTCCTAGAACAAGTTCAAAGGTAGAGGTTTTCTCTTATATTAGCAAAACAGGGCAGTAGATTTAGGAGCATATGGTTTCCAACAACCAAGAAAAATAAGACATACCAAGGTGTGCTGGTGTGGAGTTTTCACCTGGGAGTGAACACGTCTGGGTTGGACAGATGGTATGAGCCTGCTTGGTCTGCCTCCCTCTCCTGGCACGGACACATGGCTGGACCCACCTCCTTTTGCCTTTCTGCAGCCCAGTATGCAGAGCTGGGGCACTGCTGCTGCCGCCCTGGAGCAAACGAACAGAGCAAGGAAAAGGGCTGGTGTCTGCAACTGGGACCTGAATCACTGTCACCTACAGGAAGCCAGATAGGCCATTTAAATAACTGGCAAATAAAGACCTAGAATTAAAGAAGTGGTAAGGGTTGAGGTCTCTCTGTAATAGCTATGCAGGATTACTGAATTCAAGAGGTGTGTTCCCTTTCTTTTCTTCTTGCTTTTCTTTTATGGAAGAATGGTTAATACTTTTGCTGATGAACTTGCATGCCAGGTTTCAGCTAGATTTTCTCTTGGTGCCCCCCCTTTCCTCTGCCACCCAACATATCTTGCAGTTTTCTTAACTTTAAATCATCTTTTGATGCTTGTTGACACTACTTATTTCGTATTTCTAGAAACCTCTCAAAGAATACCAAAACAAAAGTCCTTTGTAGTTTACTTATCAAGTTTCTTATGTCATACCTCTCCATGAGATAAAGGAGTAGGATCATCTAACCCTGAAGAAATTTGACCTCGTATACTTTCATAATTTTACTTAGATTAGTAACACTTCTGGCTATGTTTGGGTGTAGGATTAGAATTTATGACAATTATATGTTTGAGGCACAATGAAAATTTTTCTCTTAATTACTAAGACTTATCTGAGCTTTATGTTACAGCCAGGCTTACTCATACAGTTGGATGTCTTTTACTTGTTAAGCTGCTGTTGTGCCAACTGTGTGACTTAATAATAATGACGACTCTTCTCTGAGCGTTCCATACTTATACAACAAAGTTAGTTGTTTGTATTTTTTTATTTACTGATAATTGACAAATTACATTTATAATTACTGGCTTGAAAGAAGTATCAATAACAGGTTGTATTATTTTTAAAATAATTTTTTGTATAGTTTTGTATTTGATCCTGTGGATGAAGCATTTGGCACATTGTTTTCCTCATAGTGGTTGTAGGATATTCTCTTAGGCTTGACAAATTGTTGTATGTGTTATGAATTTCATTTAATATTCCTTGACACAAAAAAGAAAAAGCCATCATTAAATAACTTTAATTGCAACAGCTTGCTAATTTGTGCAGTCCTCAAAGTAAATGTGCATATAGATACAGAAAACTTTGAGTTGGATATTGAATGAGAGGCCACTATTAAGGAGCTTATAGTACTATAGCAATCTTAATTCAGTCAGTAATAATGTTGCAAAATTGAAAATTACTTTGTAATTATAGTCTGGTTTTTTCCTATCCCCTTCATGATATAACCATAGGCCAGTGTTCAGCTTTGGGTGGGCTTCTTTCCCTAGGCATTGTTCCATAGATTTGTCCTTTTTTGTGCAGTTTTTGAAGTGTGTGGACAATGAGCACAGGAAGAAACTGTGAGACCCACCCTTCTGTACAGCTGAACACAGGTCCGGAGGTCGGGCTGTCCCTCTGCTTCAGAATGCCTTTTTGTCGCTTACTTCTTTGGAGGTTTTTTGGCTCCTACTTTGCCCAGGACTTTTGTAAATGTTCAGCACCCACCACCACCCCCCACATGTTATCACGGCAGGTTAACTGCCAGCCACTTCTAGTTTTTAATCTGTCAAAGAATACTCCTCAAATAACAGTGTGTTCTTATTTTTAAGATGATTATTTTTTGACTTCTTTAGCTAATGAGCTTGTGATCATGTTAACACAACTGTAATTAGATGGTTGTACTCCATACAAATGAATTGCAAAATCCAGCATCCATGAAAAGCCAAGACTTGGACACCAACATTTGAATATTAAAAATTAGAATGTGTTTTCAGTATTCATGTGTCTAGGCTTCGGTATTCTGTTTGCAAAATGCAATAACTTAATTACAGATTGTTGTGAAGTTTGATGTTTCAAGCACTCAAATTCAGCGACAGCAAGCATCAAAGAAAATCCCAGGTAGGAATAATTATATATATATATATATATAAATGGATTTGAATGAGGTGCAGCGAATAGGATATACATGTTGAGAAACTAAGATGAAATGAACTGTAGAGGTGATCATTCAAGTTTCATTGCACTGAAAGAAATATGTGGGGGAAAACAGAATATGAATTGTATAATTATAGAGTGGGTTTTTTATATAGCAAATCAAAATAGGTCTGGATGAGCATTTCTAGTTATGATATTTTCTAATTTTTCATATTTTAATGTAGGGGTTTTAATGCTAAGCAGGATTGCACTGTTTTCAGTAAATGGGAGAAACTGTACTTCCTTGAGGAAAAAGCTGTTTAATAAACATGAAACATTGATTTTGTTTCCATTAAAAATACATGCTATGAAAATACTTTGATTTTTTTTAAAGTCAAGAATGGTTGCCATTATGGAGCATTAAGAAAAGAGAGCTGCTGGTTTGTAATTTTTCCAAAGCTTTGCTAAATAGTTTTCTTTGCCAAGAGTATAGTGTTACAGTTTTGAGAAACTGTTTACTAATTGGCTGCGGAGGAGGCAGTGCCTTCCAACCTAGACTAGAAATAGTTTATGGGTAAGTCAGAAGAAGAATGGCTGCCTTAAATTCCTTTGTTCAGCAAGGACTGGAGATGACTAATGTCAGAAAGTGTGTATTTTACTTAGCTTTTTTTTTCCTTCAAGCTGAGTCACATCTTGACCTATTTGGCTTGATGACATGTACTTGTACTGTTAGTGTCTAGAAGCTTAATCTAATTTGCCCACTCTTTCAACAGGGTAAAAATGCTGACAGTCCGTTTGAAATATCAAGTTTGCTGACTGATTGGCAGTAGCAAAAAAGAAAATCAGTGTTCTATGCATTTTTGTAATGCCTTGGTTTAGGTGATAGTTGAATCACAAGGTTGTTTCCCTCCCCCTCTACCCCATGACCACAAAATTAGTTTAGATTAGATATGAAATCTGATTAGATTACAGGTTAACGAAGGATTGTCATACAGTAGTAGTTTGTGCTCAGCCCTTCCCCCCTGCCCCCCTGCACAAGTAGTGTGGGGGTTATCGATTTTGTAGCCCTCCAACATTTTTATTTTCCCGTTGGTGCTATTCTGCACGACTGCGTGACGTAGCAGATCAAGGAACTCATCTGGCTCCTGGGAGGAAGGAGCCCTTTGAAAAGGCTTCAGTTTACCCAGCACAGTGTGTAAGTGCGTGGAGAAGAGCGGGATAGAACAACAGCGACTTTTTCCAAGAAGAAAAGCCAGCTTAGATGCACATCAAACTAGAACCTCAGAGTAAAGTATTTTCTTCCAGCCTTTTATAAACCTTTCTAGAAGGCTGTACCATTTCCTACATGATTCAGTGGAAAACATTCTTGTCCTAGAGGATTTTACCCTTACAGATACGTGTTCTATCTGTAAATTATCTGTATTTCTAACAACTACATGCAGAGCAAATATGTTCTCTTCCCAAGCTCCTTTTTATTTTGCAGCTGATCTTTGTAAATGGCAGAAATCCCATTTACACCCTTTCCACAGCAGCGTGTTCAGTGTTCCTAACTGTTTGGAAATTTGCATTTGCAAAAAGAAGCTATAGAATGGAGTGAGATACAACTTTTTTTTAAATGAAGCAAGTGTACCTTCATTCTTAACGTATAGAATCGTAATGTCTGGCATATAGTTTTTAACATTAAAATGTATGGAAGCTAGAAGTTACAAACCTGCAGAATTTGAAAGTCATGATGTAAAGCAACTGGTTAAGTCCTAAGTGCTACCTTTTAGCTGGGATGGTGGTTGAGACTTCAAACGTGTTATTCAGCTGAATAATGCAGTTACTCAAGGAATGCTGCTAACACAGCTGTTTTCTTTTAATTTTTCCTGCCCTTATAATGGGAAGAATGTTTAGTGTATTTTGATTGTTTCTCCATTTGAAAAATTGCATTTTAAATAGTTGTCCACCAATTAATACTTAGGAACTTAGTGTTTCTAGAGTTGACTTTATTCTGAAAGATGTATGATTCTATGTATTCTCTGTTTGGGAATCTGGTTCTTGAGACTCCTGTGCTTACTGCCTTGTCACATTCCAGGCAGCTTTTGTGGCTAACAGTAGTTTCAGGAATGATCATAGGAGGTCAAACAAAAGTCCATCAAACAAATATCCCATCTCTGAGGGTGCCTCGTAAAGAGCATGAAAACAAGGCAAGGATATATGGTGAGGGTGGCTTTCTTTCCCCCATCTGAATACTGCCCTAGTGATTTGTGGCTTAGTATTTTGATCTAGAAAGGGTATTTTATTAACGTTGGATTGATTTATGTTGTCTGGTTTGATCTTTTTGTTGTGAGCTTGTCCAGCAGAAAATGCCTGATCATATTCTGTTGAAGGACATTAAGCTATCTTCCTAGTATTTGCTACTTTAGTTATCTAAGAATTGTGTTCATTTTTATGCTTAAGCAAATTTTCAGTCAAAATGGAGAAGTGTTACACTGTGTTGTGTTACTGTACTTTCCTTAATTTCTTTTCTTCTCCTTGGTATTGAAACATTAGTAATTTTGTCTGGGTGAGGGAAGACAGTTTCTATGGTCAATCATATATAAGGAGTTGAAGTTCAATTTCAACTTACCAGCTCTGCGCGGTGCAGTGCATTTATGCTTTTCAGCATTCTTGCATAGACACATGACTAGTCAAATATGTACTTTTTAAACTGATGGAATCTTTAACAGAGGAAATGTTGGCTATGCAGACTTTTCAGCCAGCTGTCTTAAAGCTGCTTCTTCCCTTTCTTTCAGACTAAGAGTAACGATGACCTCTTAGCGGGGATGGCTGGTGGCGGTGGAGTGACAATGACCAATGGTGTCAAGGCAAAGAAGAGCACTTGTGTATCAACAGCATCTTCAGCTTCAGGGGCAACCATGAGCAGTCTGGAAAATAAACCCAAAACTATTGCAGGTAAGTGGATGGATCCTTAAAGATGGTAGTTGGATGGCTTTTTATTTTCCTATTGTGTATTGAGGATTCAGGCTGCCTAATGAAGCACTCAGTAAGGCCACGATCAAATGAAACCCCTCCTGTACTCTTTTCCTGTTTTTTAATAATGTAATTGACGTTTTGGAGGGTGTTCCTTTTAATTTTTTCAGTACTGATTAAGCAGCTACTATATAAAACTAGAAAATATGAATAATCTAGAGAATCATAGATTTGTAAAAAATAATGTAATTTGTCTAAAAAAAATCCATGCCACAAGCACTAAATCTTTAAGATGCGATCATTTGTTGCAGTCAACTTTTTGGACATTCTCTACTGCTTTGTAGAAATAAAGTAAGAGAGCTTTCAGAAACTGTTCAGAAAAGTGAAATTTAGTGTGTTATCAATATGGATGGAAATGTGTCTTGTCTTCCATTGCTATGTTTTGGACTCAGTAATGCTTGCAAAGCTGTAAAGCATCTGGAAATTAAGTAGTAATAATCTATCCTTGTCTTTACGAAATGAGATGAAAGTACAAAAAAAGTTGACTTTCATTTTGGGGAATAATATGCAAATTATCACTTAAAAGTGTGCATTGAAATCTACTGGAAAGAGACAAATTTGAACTTGTAGGAACAGCACTGCTTCAGTTTTTGTACAATTTATCAGAAGCTGTTGAAGACAAGTAAAGAAACTGGCAAATGCTGAACTTCAAGGTCTAACTCATTTTTGAAATACTGGTGAAGCATAGCAATTGGTAAAGCATGTATCAATTAAAATGTAACTGCACTGATTCATTATTAAGGTTGTATAAATGTTTACTCTAAGTGTATTTTATAAAATGTATTTACCAGTGCGATTCAGAAAATCAACCACTGTATTGCTGATACAAAATACACAGTCTTCTATTACAGATATTGTATTTTATATTAATGTTCCTAACTTTCAAAAAACATATAGGTACAAGTTCCACAACTAAGCGTAGCACTTCATCCGGAAATAAAGAGTCAAGCTCTTCTAGAGAAAGAATACGTGATCGTTCTCGTTTAAGCCAGAGCAAAAAGCTGCCTTTGACTGGACAGGGAACCAGTGATACGGTACTGGCAAAACGTTCCCGTAGTCGCACCAATCCAGAATCGGATATTCGAATGAGCAAGTCCAAATCAGACAATCAAATCAGTGACAAAGCTGCATTGGAAGCAAAGGTGAATGATCTTTTGACATTAGCAAAAACTAAAGATGTGGAAATCTTGCATCTGCGGAATGAGCTAAGGGATATGCGTGCTCAGCTGGGACTTAATGAAGATCAACTTGAAGGTGATGAAAAATCTGAAGAAAAAGAAGCCATTGTTGTCCATCAGCCAACTGATGTGGAGTCTACGTTGCTACAGTTACAGGAACAAAACACTGCCATCCGAGAAGAGCTCAACCAGCTGAAGAATGAGAATCGAATGTTAAAAGACAGACTAAATGCATTAGGCTTTTCTTTGGAACAAAGGCTGGACAACTCGGAAAAACTCTTTGGCTATCAGTCTTTGAGTCCAGAGATTACAGCTGGCAACCACAGTGATGGTGGTGGTACTCTGACATCTTCAGTGGAAGGTTCTGCTCCTGGATCAATGGAAGACTTGTTAAGTCAGGATGAAAACACTTTGATGGACAATCAACATAGTAATTCCATGGATAATTTAGACAGTGAGTGCAGTGAAGTTTATCAGCCACTGACATCAAGCGATGATGCCTTAGATGCTCCATCATCTTCAGAGTCTGAAGGCGTACCGAGTATAGAAAGATCTAGGAAGGGAAGCAGTGGCAATGCGAGTGAAGTGTCCGTAGCTTGTCTGACAGAACGGATACATCAGATGGAAGAGAATCAACACAGTACAGCTGAAGAGCTCCAAGCCACACTTCAAGAGCTTGCAGATTTGCAACAAATAACACAAGAGTTAAACAGTGAGAATGAAAGACTTGGAGAGGAAAAAGTAATCCTTATGGAATCTTTGTGCCAGCAAAGTGACAAGTTAGAACACTTCAGCCGTCAGATTGAGTATTTTCGGTCCCTTTTAGATGAACACCATATTTCATATGTAATTGATGAAGATATGAAAAGTGGTCGCTACATGGAGTTAGAGCAACGCTATATGGACCTTGCAGAGAACGCTCGGTTTGAGCGAGAGCAGCTGTTAGGTGTTCAGCAGCATTTGAGCAACACTTTGAAGATGGCAGAACAAGACAACAAGGAGGCTCAAGAAATGATAGGGGCATTAAAAGAACGAAATCACCACATGGAACGGATTATTGAGTCAGAGCAGAAAAGCAAAACAGCGATAGCGTCTACCTTAGAGGAGTACAAAGCCACAGTAGCCAGTGACCAGATTGAGATGAATAGGCTGAAAGCTCAGTTAGAGCATGAAAAGCAGAAAGTGGCTGAGTTGTATTCTATACACAACTCTGGAGATAAATCAGATATACAAGACTTGCTGGAGAGTGTCAGGCGGGATAAAGAAAAAGCAGAGACGTTGGCCAGTAGTCTGCAAGAAGAGCTGGCACACACTCGCAATGATGCCAATCGATTGCAAGATGCCATTGCTAAGGTAGTGTTTAAAACAAACTGTTGTATTTTATCATCCCGCATACACCATGACTTACTGTTGGTCACTGTAGTTCTTGTAGAAGTAAAGGATTAATTATGAGGTTAATCGGATTGCAGTAGTGTTAGTATTGATTACTTTCTCTTAAACTGTTATAAAAATGACATAGGCCTTTTTAAAAATTATATGGGTATGTTCAGCCACAGGGTTAATTGTTGGGTTACTTTTTAAAATACTGGTATTTAAACTCCTCCACCCATCTCAAGGGCCAAACTTAAACACTATTTAAGATACTGTAGGAATTTTGTGCTTAAATTGCATGCCTTCCGCCAGAGTTTTGAGGAGTCAGTGCCAAACTGGTGCAAGAGGGATGTCACTGAGGAAGTACTGGGAGTCAAAGTTTGAGGTGACAACCCAGCTGTTGATGACTTGTAGGACCTTTCACAGGTGTTGAGAGAATATTTTCAAGTTTCAGTTCATTCAGGTTGGTTCAGCTAACTTAGAAAAACTAATTATAAGGAAAGCAGAGAAGCGTCTTCTTTCTCCAATCAAGAAATGACTCATTTTGAGGTTGAGGTAGACAGAGATTTTACCAAATTTAATTGAAATTACTGAATAAATATTTTAGTTTTAAATTAAAAAAACCCCAACCAACCAACAAACCACCGAAAACATTTTGATAAGCTTTGAAACAGTTATTATTAAATATGGCAAATACACATAGGTTTTTTACTAATGATCCATCCAGGAGCCGCTTGTGTTAATTGGGTTTTGGATCAAAATATATATTTCTAGTTCTAAAACAGCAATTTTAACTCAAATATAAATAATTTATCTAGTAAATGTCTCTAATAAAAGCATTTACCATAATTGAATATAAAAATAAAATTTATTTTAAAACTTTGGGTATGCATTTAAAGGCATATCTTCCTGATGAGAAAATCTATGCCAAATTTAATGTTTGAGCTATGTATTAGTTGCAAATCAACACGTTAGTCATGATCACCAGCCAGTTAGAATCAACCTTAATTTGGGAGTAGAAACAAAATAAAATACATAATTTTAATAATTAAAGTTGGGTAGTGTTATTAAAATAAAAAATACTGAAACAGGTGATTTAAAGCAGGACATTTTGTGGATTAAAATCGGTGCCTGTTTTGACCCACCCTAAGCCATGACCTAATTTCTGTTGTTTTTCTGACACCCTATTTTTGCTGTTGGGCGCGGGGGTTAATGTTACTGTGCCTCTGATCCCGGTTTGTTATTTATATTGCAGTTTCACGAGGCAGGATAAAATAGTCTCACTGCTCCTGAAAGGGAGAAGTCTACTACCTCTTCTTTTCCCTGCTTTTTTAAATTCAGTTCAATAGCTTGTAAGAGTCCTTGGGCTACTACTTCAACTCACTAACACATCTCACACACAAATGTGAATCCTGCTACTTGGTTAAGGAAACGAATCATCTCACGGGTCCAGCAAGCACTAAAATTGCACAGAAGAAAGCAAGCTTTTTTTTTTTTTTTTTTTTTTTTTTTTTGGCAAGAGAAAGAAAGGGTAAAGAGTTTCCCCCCCCACCCCCTCCCTTTTCCAGGGCAGCTAGACGTTAAATTGGATCAGCTGCTCATGAAACCACAGCCTTGGTACTATGGTATTGTTGCTTCACTTGAACACGGGATACTGCTGTTAGAATAGCAGGGGAATAATCATATATTCAGCTTGGGAAGAAAAGAGTTTAACCCTAGCTCAGGAATATAGTTGCACGTGAACAATACATTTTTAAAGGCTTACACTTGTCTTCTGGTACCATACTTTTTTATGGTTGCACAAATATATTGTAAGTATGGTAGTTACAAAAGTTAAAATGTGTTTTAAAATGCAACCGATTTAGTTATGGTAAGATACGTTCTTTTTCAGGTTGAAGATGAATACAGAGTGTTCCAAGAAGAAGCCAAGAAACAAATTGAGGATCTCAATGTGACTCTAGAAAAACTTCGGACAGAACTAGATGAAAAAGAGACTGAGCGAAGTGACATGAAAGAAACTATCTTTGAGTTGGAGGATGAAGTAGAGCAGCATCGTGCTGTGAAGCTTCATGACAACCTCATCATATCTGATTTGGAGAGTAAGTGTTATGAGTTTCTCTTGTGACAGAAATGATAATTTAAGAACAGCTGAGGTAGAATGCTGTAATAGTGAAAATATTTTCCCTTGTCTTTCGGATGTCTGAATTCAAGTCAGACTGGGCTTTGCAGAACCCTTATACACTAGGTGAAAAAATCAAGTTGGCTTTGCTTTTCCAGTCCCGGTAGTAGTTGGCTTGTGAATGAAAACCTGTGAATTGAGAATAAATATGAAATCAGATAATGCTATTTTCAAGTTGTATTTCAAAGTAGAAGGACATGTAATTACAGACTTAATAATAGTGTGCTCCTTGTACATATTGGAGACTGGATGATTGATTTAGTGTTTTGGTGTTGTGTTTTGTTTGGGTTTTTTTAAGAATGCTCTCTCTTTCGAGCACCCAAATATTAGGAGTTACCAAGTAGTTTGAGAATGTGTATAATAATGATTTCTCCCAGCTAAAGAAAGGTGTTTTTAGTGGAGAAATGGGTGAATGAAGGCCCTGAAAGTTACAAACGTTAGAGCTGACTTGGCAATATGGATGTACTATATATCTCTTCCTGTGTAGATTTGCTTAAGTCATGAAACTGATCTGTGAACCTAAAAATGAATTTGACAAACTTCGAGCAAGTTAGACTAAAACCTTACCTGTTGACTCTTGCCACTGTACAAGAAATGGTTGGGGCTTATAATGAAATTAATGTTTACTGTATACTCGTCTAGCTCTCTGTGCCTTAGTTCCCTCTCTGATCTGCAAGGCCTGCTCAGACATTCCTACCATGGGCTGGAATTCTGCAATTAGTCTCCATCTGAATAAGAACTCAGGCAACTGTACCCTGGGAGGCTGTATTTGCACAGTGCTACTTACAGAATTCAAATGTCTGCTATTCTTCCATGATATACAAAGATGAAACAAGATAGCAAACAAACTAAAGCATGGTCCCTTTTAACAGCAAGGGAGGTATTCATAGAAAGAATTTTAAATTGTTTCGCTATCAAGAAAAGGTAGTGTCTTAAGCAAGCTAAATTGTTTATTCAACTGAAGCTTGGTGTCTTCAGACATGTGGGTGTCAGCTTGGTTTCCCTGAGCGACCTTTCTTTATCTTGAATGGCAATTGCTGTTTCTCTTTACAAAATTGCTGTAAGTTTTCATTCTGCAATTATTTTTTTTTTCCTCTTTCTGTGCCAAAACCAAACAGCCATTTACTTGGGAGCAGGAGCTCAGACTTTGTTCCTAAAGTTTTGTAGCAAAGACTGGAAAAGGTTGAACACTTTTCTACTTGCATTGTTTTGTCCATCAACTGAAATACATTCATACAGAAAACAGCACCGTAGTCAAGTAAACATTTAAGTATCTGCCTAGTAATACCTGATTACAAGGCAGCTCTACTTTTTAGATGTTTTTGCTTTGGGCGTACAAAACAGCTGTCAGGTATTTCACTTAAACGTGTAAAAATTCAGGCAGACAAACCTCTGTCTGGGCAGCAAGTTTAAGCAGAAATTGCGGCAGTCTTTGTTACTCGTCGCTCTTGAAATAGTTTGGAAAATTCAACTGTACTAACTGATGGCCCGGTGTGATCCTTTTGGGAAGAAAGCAGCGTTTTAGTTATAGGCAGGAAGGAGAGTGGCATCTAGTGGCGATAAGAAAGGATGGCACCCGGAGGCTAGTATAAAGTTAAAAAAATGTTTTTCTCTGATCACTTTAAAACGCTGTTCGTTGTGGGTTCATAATTAAACCTCGTACAGGAGTTTCTTAGTGGTAGTCTCTAAGTAGTGACAGCAAAGAACAGCATCTCAGAAAATCTGGGACTTGGAGATATTACACACAACATATAAAAGACAGAATTTTAATAATTTGTATTAGTAACATAAAAGCACATCTTAGTAGTAGTAATTTATTTTAAGTTGATCAGACTTTTGGTCAGTTCTGGTATTCTGTCAGCCTGTGTAGTGCCTGTGCTTTTAAATGTGGGGACTTCAGTGTAGGTTTAGGTATTATAGAGTACTAGTTAGAAGAATGGTGGTCTTCTCAGCCTAAAGAACCAAGTGTAGCAAAGAACCATAAATGCTTTCTCTAGTGAAATTTTATTTTAGATTTTAAAATATGAGGAAACCTAACCCACCCCTTAAGAAGAGAATTTGCCTGATAGCAAAGTTACTGATGGCAAGACAACTGATAAATGACAAGTCATAAGTGATGGAAAATGATCACTTAAAGAATTCACAAAAGACACACTTTACGATTAGGAGAAAGGTGCTTCATAGATAAGGTGATGAGTGTTCATTAAATTTAATGGTTAATCAATGCTAAATAGTAATGTTCGAAAGTTAAATGCTCTAGCACTGGTACTTAGGGCACACTCATTGTGGGCTTTCCAAACACCAAAAAGAAGCACAACAAACATATAATGAAATATTTTTCACGGTAATCTGAACATTGAACTGTCACATTCTAGCTGTTAATATGTCTATGTGCAAAAACTGGGATATCTTTGTGGACAGTAGGATGTAAATTGCCATGATGAAAAACATACAGTATATTCTTGATGTCCCTCCAGATGCAGCAGGAACTGTAGTCAGTGGCAGCTGAACTCGTTACTGGTGGGACAAGGAGTTTTAAGCGTAGTGCTTCTGTATCGCATCTAAAAATTCTAAGAAATATTAAAATAACCTGTATGTTTTATATCCTCACTAGTGCGCTGAGGTGGAACAAGCTGTAGTCTCGATGACTGTAGGTACTGGAGTGGAGGTGAGGGACTGGGAGAGGGCAGGGCAGGCGGGTGTCGCGCTAGATGGCGTGTTTCCTCCAGTTCTCATTTCTGACTTTGGAAAAACTTTCAGTGGTCACGTAGCCAAGCTGTCACATCAGTCATCTTCAATGACTAAGGGGAAAAAAGAAATCTATTCTTCTTCTTCCAAGAAGTTAATAAGAGTTCGTGGGGAAACTTTTTCAGAGAACTTTGTCTCCTGATTTGCAGAAAATTTGTGTTTGCAGGTTAGCTTATCAGTTGTCAGATGTTTCTTCTGAAGTCTGAAAATACACGTTGCGTGTTCACTTGGCACAAGGTACATGTAGTAAACATATCAGTTCTCTTAGTCTGTAAGTATTTAAGTCAGTAAATGTTTTTAACAAGGGAAGGTGAGCAAGAAGGTTGAGATATCTAATGTTCAGTGAATAAATAGTTCTTTTATGGAGCTGACAATGTTAGTTTTTAATTCTGCTATATCTCATTTTGAAGAGGATCTTGACAGCCGTTGTGAAACTAAATTTTTACATTACCGTTTTTAGGCCTTTTCTACCATAGTGTTGGAAAAGTCAGTTGGATTTTAGTTTTCTAATTGTTAGCATGTGTTTTTATTTTTTATTTTTGCTAATGTTGGACCCTTACAAAATTCAGCTTTCTTGCTGTATGGACCTACTGTCTGACAGCGATGAGCTCAAAAGCAAGATTGATACAGAGATTGCCTGAGCTTTGGTATGTTCGTAACCAGTGCCTCTTCCTTATGTAAGGAAGCTATAATTCTTAAATTAACTGTAATGCTGGCACCACTTTGTGTAGGGATAGCCATTTCTATGCTAAAAAATTGAAATGCTATCCTAGTACGGGGCAAACCAATGTAACTAATACAAAAACTGCGAGAATGCCCATTGTGGGTTTGCCTGTGTCAGGATTACTTGATTTAGAGTTGCTTATCAGGCATTGTAATGTCATGTTTTGAAACTACTATGCATATCTGGATATTGTAAGTCTGTCTTTCTTTTTCCCCCAGAGACTATTGAAATTAAACAATTGAATGTTGATACTCATTTTTATTCCATAGTGATAAGTTCTAACTGCCAATTATAATTAGTAAGAGTTACAGATGCAGAATGCAGTGATACTTTTTCTCTGGCAGCCTTACAAAATTCAGATGATATCTTAGTTTCTTCCTCCCACCTCCAGCCCTAGTTGTAATGTTTTTCTTTACCATTTGTAGTCTGCATTTCCCATAATTTATTTTTCTACCTTTTAAAAAGCAAGGCCTTGTTAAACTGTGATTTAAATCAATAGCATTTTGTAACATGTAGACATAATTGAATCCTGCAGTAAAACACAAGCAGCTTGCTGATTTGCCATTTTTGATTATCCTATTCATTCATCATAATGGTCTCCTTGTTCTTCACTTACCCTAAACAATAGTTACTTTTCCTTTTATCTCAATCCTCTTTCTTGTCTATGCTCCTTAAAAGGAGGAGGCTGGATAACTGTAGAAGAGAAGTACCTGTTCTGCCGTACTGAAAAGTGCAGCACGTACAGATGGAAAGGGTTTGTGTGGCTTAGAGAAGAATCGTGGAGATTGTGAGGCTGCAGAAAGGCAGGATACCACAAGGCAGCTGTACAGAGAGTTGCTGCCTGTGTACCTATTTTGACTCCTTGAATTTTCAGGCTGTAATTGGTGGCACAATGCAAAGAATAGAGTTCAGGCTGTTAAGAGGTGAAATCACTTATCTTAGTCTTAATTTCTCACTACATTTCAAATTCCGTTGTAATTTGGTAGTTCTTTTCAGTCTTTTTTTTTTTTTTTTTTTTTTTTTTTTTTTTTAATATCTTCAATTGATTGGAGGGGAAGACTGTTTCTAACAATTGCTGTAAAATGCTCTGTATTGTTTATAGTAACTGCAGAATATTCAGACCATTGTGTTTTACTTCAAAGCATAAATATACTAAAACTTAATCGTGCATTTCATATCTCACAGAAGCTCAAAACAATGGCATTACACAAGCTTTAACTCTGGATGCATTTATAGTTTCTGGTTTGTGGTTATTTTTAGACTATATCTTGCTTTTAGTAGTAGAACAGATTTTATTTTTAAAAACATTTTCTTTGAACAGCCTTTAAAAGAGAAAAGTCATCTGCTAGATTTTGTTTCAAAATGCTACTGGAAGTTCTTTAGGGCATATTGACTTGCTGTCACTGTTGAAAGTTACCTAATTTGCAGCGGGGTTTTTTAGCATGTGTTTAAAGGAAAAAAGGGTGGGGAGGGGGAGCGACTTTTGTAACTTGGACCTAAAACCGTGCTGACTTTAGCGCAAACAAGTTATGTATACAGAGACAAGCTAAAATTGGAGGGCTTTGCTTAAATAACATGGTAGCATGAGATTTGAGCAGCACGCTCTGTTAGGCTTATCTTCAAAGCTTAAAGATCAGTTGGACGCATCATAAAATGTGCGGTCTTGTAAGGAGGAGATAAATACAGAAATATCTGTCTAATTTTAGTGTTTCAACTTTTCCAAGCCTGAAAGGTTATCATGTTTTCAGGCCAACTGAGGTTTATATCATTCTTGTAAAGAAATTAGCTGTGGCATTAAAAGCCTCTGTACTTGGGACTGTTGAGGCAAAACTCATGAACTTCTTCTGATGAAGAAACCAAAAGGAATTCCATGGCTGAAAAATTGAAATGTTCTTACGAGCAGTTGAGGCTCCTTAATGTACACATCAGCATAAATCAGCTTAAATCTGTTCTTAGTTCTTGTTGCATCTGATTTAAACATTTTGAAATGCTTACTATTTTCCATTTAGGCTGCTGTAGCCTCATTTTTCTTGTTAGGAAAAGCCATTTGACAGAAGAGCAGGAGTACTGAAGGTATAGGCTTACTTGGGAAGACACTGGTAGGTATTGGCAGAAAAAGTAACTTTGAATAAACCCTGGTTTACTGGTGTTCCTGAGACCTCATACCCAAATAAAAGCACTGGAAAGTTTTTAACGTTAGAAAATGGGAGCTGCAAAACTTCACTGTATCAATCTGTTTGTAGGAACCTACGCACTTACTATCTTCTGACTATTGAAACATCTATTGTGCAGTTCTGTAAATTTTTCAAAGGTTTTGTATTTTGAAGAGCCTAAATTTATTGGGCACCTTCAATCTTTTTGTGGAAAGAGCGTTGCTAAGATACGGGAACAATACTTGTTTCCACCAGGTCTTGGAATAATGAACCTGAACAAAAAAACGCCTTCAGTCAGTTGGCCCATCATTTTTTACAGTCTGGAAATTTTTACAGCTACACGATGCTGTAGAAGTAAAATCATCCTAGAATCCAAAGATCAGTGTTCTTCTTCACTAGTTGCTTAGTTATAAGAATGGAGTAATCAATCACATTGTCCTCGTGTAGTGAATAAAGTAACAAATGAATAATAATTGCAGCAGCCAGTCTGTCAGACGCCACACGGGGAGTTGGTGGTGATCAAGCTGCAGACCCTTTTGTATAGCTGCTGACAGATTTAAGGGACCATCTCTTTCATAACATGATCTCATAGACTGTGTCCCTTTGCTGTAAGTATAGCATAGCTTGTTTCACCTTCAGATAGTAGCTTGATAGACAACAGTGTAAGATTCTTGAGGACTTGAGTAGAATTTCATCCCTGTTGAAGGCATGGCTGTGACTGTTACGTCAGCTGCTTTGTGGCAGGCAGTAAATGGTGACTCAAAAGGCTTTGTGTAGCTGCAGCTTACGTTTGAAGAGGGAAGACCCCTAGACATCCATGTTTTCAGGATCCTTCCATGTTAAATTACCTACCTTGTTTATTTGTTCTTTGTTACCGCTTTGTCATTTTAATATTGTGAAGGGTAGAGAAGAGACTGGGATTTGTAGAAATTGATTTTGCTTATGCTATTCCCCTCACCAGTCACAGAGAAGTATGTACCTATTGATGCTTTCTGTCAAATTATTTCTGCGCATACTATTTTTTTCCAGATGGCTTTGGCTATAAAAATGTATTCTCTGAGTAAGGTTTTAAAAACGTTTGCAGGTTGTTTCAGTTACTCTTTTTTAAGTAAATAGATCCCTGACTAAGATCTTACAGAGAATTCGACTTTCTTTTCAGATACAGTTAAAAAACTTCAGGATCAAAAGCATGACATGGAAAGAGAGATAAAGAATCTTCACAGGAGACTCCGGGTAGGTTAAAACCTAAAAACTCAATAAATTCTAAACTTGGAATTTCATAAGACCTGCATGTGAAATTGTGAAAAGGTAATAGGATTAGATGTAATACCGTTAAAATAATTATTTCTGAGACACAAGCACGATATGGGAATATATTTACTAACCTACAGACACTAAAGAATTAACTTCTGAAAAATTCTCAGTGTCACAAAGAGAGGGTGTTGGGCTTGGGAGAAAATGTTCCTGTGTCTTCTGACACATAGTTCAATATTAATTTTTTTTTCGCTCCACTTTGAACATTTTCTTTGTTTCTAGAAAAGAAATTCGTGACGTTGAAAGTCTAGTTATTTCCAGTAAAACTTCTTCAGTTTAACTTGTAAGTTGGGTTGTGCCTAATGCCAGAGATGAGTGCCTTTATCATTCTGTAAATTGTTTCCTGTAACAGTGTAGGGAAACCATGAATAATAAGGATAACTTTTATTTTTAATTTCAAAATTCTTGCTGCTGCTTTCAATTTAAAGTGTTATTTACTTATAGGAGGAGTCAGCAGAATGGCGTCAGTTCCAGGCTGATCTACAGACCGCAGTGGTTATAGCAAATGATATAAAGTCTGAGGCCCAAGAAGAGATAGGAGACCTGAAGCGTAGATTACATGAAGCTCAGGAGAAAAATGAGAAGCTCACTAAAGAGTTGGAGGAAATAAAGTCACGCAAGTATGCAAAAGACAACAGGGATATTGTCTCTTTTGTAGGGGGGTTACAATTTTGGAAATCCAGTGTCTTAACTATTATTGAGACCCTGGAAGTTAGTAAATTTTCTCACTGCGAGGATCTGTATTTCAACAAGCTGCTTTATGCAGGCTTTCTGGGGTGGAAATAGGTAAACTCACAAGAACAGTATTTGTTTCTTTAACTGTATACTTAATCCATACAAGAATATTCAGTTCAGCGCTTTTGCAAAACCAGGTTGAAGTGGAGGATTTTTCCCATTTAACAGCTGGACATGTTTTAACTTCCCTCAATGTGAAAAACAAGCAGCGCTGGCTTTTCTGTACCATCATTAATACTTCTTATTAGCAACCAAGGCTTTTGGTATGGTTAAAGATACAGCTGGATTTTTACCTGAGAAGAAACCTTCTAACTCTGCATATACCTTGACCTGTTTTCTTTCCACTGATAATTGTTTCTGGAAGTAATTAGAGATGCTTTGTGAATAAAAACAATTCAAACTGTGATGTACTGTGGCTTGAATTAGGTGCTACAGCTATTTAGAAACTGAGTTAATGTGTCTCAGAAGTATTAAAGTCCTTCGAATCCATAGAATAGGAACATCTTGGACAGCACCATTTGAATCCTGACCACATTGTCTCTCGGGATTGAATACACCTATAGCTTATAATTACAGTAATGGTGTTTGTGGTGTCTATATATTAAACAATTTTTTTTCCACATGGATGGGCATTTTATAGGACATTACACTTAACTCAGCATCCAGCAGGATATGAGATAATACAGGCTATGGAACTTGAGGAAGAGCTGATGGTAGGAAGAGCAGACTGGTTACACTGGAAATGGAAAATTATCTGGATGGATGAGTGGTGGGCATAAGGCATCTTACCTGAAGTAAGATCACCAAACTGAGCAGTATGAACAATTCTGACTAATACATTTCAGCAGGAGTTGTAATTGTTCAGTTACTGCTTGCAAGTGAACCTTTGAGGTTGCAGTTGCACTTTCGAAGGTAGCATCAGCTTGCTGATTCCAGTCAGCATATTCATTATTGTCTATACACAAGCATCTCTTGACATTTGATTCACTGCAGACAAAGAACAAAGAGGCAACTGCATCAGATTCCTTGGAAGTGGTACAGCTGCTGTATCGGAGGGAAGGTGTCAGGAAAGTCTGTTACGGTGTCTGAAGCAAAAATCAGTCAATGTTTACTTCTTGCAGACTGTGGAAAATAGGTTGCTTCAAACAAATCTTGTGAGTGAAACTGAATACAGTAAACACCATAAATATTCTATACTAGAAATCTAATATTTTTTTTTAAAACGGATTCATATATTGCCTAAAGATGTACGCCAGAATTGTATTCTTACCTTCTTAGTATTCATTCAAATTGTCTTCTGTTCATGCAGCTGGAAAAAAAATTCTCCCCTCTGAGCTGATTATTTTCATGTGAAATGGTGAAATTCTTAAGGCTCAATTTTTTCCATCCATGTATACGTGTGTGTGGTTGAGAGACCAGGAGCAGGAATTAAGGCTTAAATCAAGTATTGATTTGATAGACTTTTCACCTGGTGCTTAAGCTCTCTTATTGACAAATAGTAAGAACTCACAGTGATAATTTAGGTTGATAATCTATTTCTAAATTGCAGTGGAGAGAAAACTAGGTTAATGTAATGACCAATTTGGACCACAGATTTTAATTTAGCTTCAAATCTGTGTTGATTTTAAGATTTTGCATGTTAAAATGTTTTTCAAATGCCTTAAATGGGCTGCATATTGATTTCAGGCAGGAAGAGGAACGTGGTCGAGTGTACAATTACATGAATGCTGTAGAGAGAGATTTGGCAGCTCTGAGACAAGGAATGGGCCTGAGTCGCAGATCATCCACCTCCTCAGAGCCAACTCCTACTGTAAAAACACTCATCAAGTCAT
This sequence comes from Burhinus oedicnemus, assembly GCA_008921705.1. Classification (NCBI taxonomy): domain Eukaryota; kingdom Metazoa; phylum Chordata; class Aves; order Charadriiformes; family Burhinidae; genus Burhinus; species Burhinus oedicnemus. The sequence goes on along the minus strand of VFFE01007998.1, from coordinate 3,211,843 downwards.
TCGATAGTGCCTCCCAAGGTAATTATTTTCAACTAATCTAGTAGCTGTACCAAGTTACGATTTTGCATATGTTGACATGGACACTTCTAATGGCTTAGCTAATTCAAAGGGAACTTATTTATCGGTACTGACTGATAAGTTATGGCTGAAACAAACCAACCTAAACTAGACTGCACAACAGATTGTTCACTGCAGTTAAGTGCAAGCATCGTTTTTTTGTCTTGTCTTTATTTTTTCTTTACTGTCGCATTGCCAATGACTCATATGCTAGGTGCTTTGATTCACTGCTCCTGTATATTAGAAATACATAAACACATATTACACACATAATTATAGCTGGAAGCACAGTTGATTTTAGCCTTACTATTAAAATGTGAACTTAATGTGCCAAATGAAGCATTCTAAAAGCCATGTAATAGCTAGAGCAGAGTTTGTTTCTTTTAATAATTTATATTCTTATAGTCAAAAGTGCTGATGAAAGTTAAAAATAAAGTCTAACCAGTATTGCATATTAAAAGATGCAGGGAGTAATTTCTAAAATGAAGGGGATCTCGCTGTTGAGACGATGGACTTTTCCACAATCGGAGAATTACAGTAACAGGTGCTGTTATCCTTCTCTATAGATGAGCAGAATAAGGAATAAAAGTAATTATCCTGAAATGAGAAACACTTGGGTTTTAAGCTTTGACTGCATATGAGACCTTGTATGGGTTAGAATATTTCCCTTGCCAGGCCTTTTGGCTTTGAATTTCATTTACAATAATGTCACTGTAAGTCTCTGATGTAAAAAGGCTTGACTGGATCTAGACTATATGGCAAATCTATTTTTAATTGATTATGACCTGAAAGTGTTGAGTTATAGAAATACCTCTGCATTATTTGGCGATTCTGTAAATGATTCTATTTCCACACTTGTTCTCTTTGTTCATAGGTATTTACAGTTTTTTCACTTTCCTAGTGTTAATTTAGAAGGGGGTTTTTAATCTGTTATTGGATAAAGGTGCTTTCTTGCCAGAATTAGTTTGGTAAAATAAGTCCTCTCTCTCTTCATTTTAGCCTTTTATTTCAAGCTGCTGTCTGCCTTCTTAGCATTCATGACTAATCATGCTGTTAAATAATCAGATGATTGATTCACCAACTCAGTATTTGTCTGTTTTCATACATTTCTAAACACGCTATTTGTTTAATCCCAAAATTTCAGGGACCGCCTTTACCTATATAATATGTAGTACCCGTGGACTTTGATTGGAAATTAGAAAGGAGAAGCAGGTGATAATCGGTTATCTTTCTGTCTTACTGGCAGACCAAGGAGCCTGCTGCCATCTCTTTAGATATCTGGAGATCAGAGAAGTAGTAATGCCATCATTTACATCTGCCAGGGTAATAGCGTCCTGTACCTTAGCCTTGTCCACCCCCCGATACACTTCTGGTTTTACCATGGATGATATATTCAAGACAGAAAATGAATGTAATTACAGAGGAGCAAATGTGTAGGCATACTTTAAAATGACTTTGCAGTCAGTTACTAATTGAAATTCTGAAAGATGTGGTCTGGTAAAACTAGTAATGTAAAGTACAAGGAGAGAGCTTGCTATAACAGCCAGTCTTCTGTTTCACTGCAAAACAGTACAATGCTCATGATGACTTCCTTTCTGTGTTTCTGCTAGTTCCAAGCCCTGCTGCTGCCACAATTCCTCGCACTCCCCTGAGCCCAAGTCCCATGAAAACTCCCCCAGCTGCTGCTGTATCCCCTATGCAGGTAGGTGTTTTATAACTGCACTTAATCCTTCTTTGTAAAAAAGAGAATGTGAAACTACCGGTGGTAATATACAAATATTGGCTGACTTTGTGGGGAAATTATGATAAAATATTTTCTCAAGTAAGTAATTACTAAAATGTTCAGTCTAACAAAAGAGTCTTTCACTGAGAACCACATTCTAAATACAAGATTTGGCATAAATTGGAAATTCTTGTTAAATATTCCCAACCGTTACTATTCCTGTGCTACTGAGAAGTATGGGAGGAAAGCTTTATCTGCATTCCTTAGTTTTAGAGTCGCCGTTTGTCAGTTCTTAGTCCTGTGCCTGGCACAGGAGTAACAGTAATCCCCTTTGGGCAACGGACTGAGATCTGTGCAGAATCTGTCAGCAATCATCAGTATAAATGTATCCCATGTTGCATGGGCTTTCAATATCAGACCTGACCAGAGAGGAATGAAATCCTTCTGAATTGATTATCTTTGTTCATTTTGTACTCACTGAGAGTTTGGCCAGTTGGTGATTGTACTGTGTATTTTGTCCTGTCCTCTCTGAATCGTTGTCCGTTTGTTCAGCTGCTACAGGAGCCTAGGTATGCTAAGATTGCATCATCAGTACTCTAATGCTGAGCTTTATAGATCACTGCTGGTGTTGTTATCTCACTGGCTGCACAAAGTGAGATTTTGGCAAAAGCCAGCAAGTTTAAGGACAAAGTAGATGGGACCAGGTTCACAAAGAAAAATCAAAGAATGTACTATATGTTTTACTCCTTTAATGTCAGTAATTCTGCTGTTGCCTTCAAGATACTACTAACCAGAAGTACCAAAACTTGGTTTTTACTATAGGTCAGCTTAATGTTTTGGTAATAAATCCTGTCTGCATGAACTGAAGAATCTGTATCCATATTGGCTTTTAGTGCTCTAGGAACAATACCGAACAGGAACAGACCGACTGTTCTCCTGTGCTCAGACTAGTGAAGCTTTGATTAATTTAAGAGTGAATTTCATAAAACAAATAGCCTCAAAGCAGAGAGAAAGAAGTAAATGTTTTTGTGAGAGCTTCTGCTACTTGCTGTGGCTCAGTCACTCCTGACAGCAGTTTTCTAAAGTAGTTAAATTCGACAAGTTCTCTGACGGATGCTTTGTTCCTATTGATCTGCCTTTATATTTCTGTTTATTTCTGTGTTCTTGTAGGAAGAGGCACACTTAAGCTCATGTTCTAAAAGGCTAGACCAGAGCTTTGGCAGGCAGAAGACTTTTTGAATGAAGCCTAAGGCTTATTTCACTTTATTTACCTGTAAGTTAACCATGTACCATGGTCTGCTATGACCAGCTGTCACCACTGAGAGTGACCAGGGCAGATGCCTAGGGAGGAGTATAAGGACAAGGAAGTGTATCTGCTGCTTTCCCCAAGTACTTTGTTTTTCTATTTCATAGCTGGAGGACTCTCTGAAGTAGATGTGGTTTCAGATTCACTGGTCACCACTAAATGTCCTGCTTTGCTTTGAGCATATAAACTTTCAGGCTCCAAGCAATTCAGTGTCAGACTTCCTTATCTACTACTAAATACGTGAAGGACCCTGTTTGTTTTGAAATTGCCATGTGTAGGTGCATTGGCATGAAGTACTTCATTGAAGTACATGTTGAAGTGCAAAGTGATCAGGAGTAGGTACCTGGTAGTGGTTGTAGGTCATGTTTCCTTCCCTAGTCAACTACAGATGCAAGGATGAAGAGTCAGAAGCAAAATAATTGGAGTTTCAGGGATTAGTTCATCCTGCCATAGTTCTGCCTCAAATCTGAATTGTCAAGTGTTTGTCCCCTTTAATTTTTTTTGTCTTGCCTGTGTGCTGGTTCCTCTTCTGGAGTTGTTACTCATCTTACACAAAAAAAACCCAAACCAAAACAAAACAAAAAAACCCCCAAACAAACAGAAACCCCCCAAAAAACCAAAACTCTCCAAAACCTGAAAAGAGTCATAGGTAGCTAGCAGAAACTTTATCTTCAAATTAGGAATGGCTGTGAGAAAGTAGCTGTTGATCTTAGCATCTTTGACTTTATCTGTTACTGTAATTATGTTATACAGAGACTGCTACATAAAAATGTTATTTAACTCTGTGAACAATTTTCTTTATAAACCCTATCAAAAGTAGTTCTTAAAGTTTCTAGCATTTTCTTCTGCTAGACCTCAATGTAGGATGAATAAGGAGAGGACGACAAACTGTAAAGCATCTTTAGTAATTTCTATCCCATTAGTAGCCTTCATGCGTAGCCTCAGCAGCACCCGAGTCCTGCAGTCTTTTGATCCTTTCAATTAGTGTCGAGGAGTTTGAACACTGGTATAAATGACAAAGGTGTTTAGCAGTTAAGCAAGTTTTAGGATGTATTTCTAGTTGAAGAAAGTAAGTTATTTATAAAGGGATTGGTAGGATCCATACATGTTTGATTGCACATCAGATGTGTTTTGTTTTCTAAGTGAAATGAAGAATGGCCCATCGGCAAATTCAGCCAAAGCTCGGTCAAGCAGAAAAGGTTCTAACACTTGTAAAATGTTTCAGGAAAAGCTCTCCAAGAGACTTGTGCACTAGTACTATATAGTTATTGCCAAGCGGAACTAGATAAACATTAGTTGGTTCATTTTCCTCTAATTTGCTGTGTATTAGTCACTACGTTACTACTGGTAGTCGAAATAGGAAGATATGTAATAAGGAACTAGCAACAGTGAAAGTAAGCCCTGTCTGCAGTGTCAACAGGAGCAAAAAGGCAAACTGTTTGTTTTATAACAAGGAGACAAGAGCAGCACACAGCAAGTTATCAGTCGAGTAATATGACCCCTTTCTGACAATATCCGTAAGGGATGTTTGTTTTTAAGTGATACCCGGAAGCTGAGAAAGTGATAAAGGTATGTGGTTATCCAGCACTGTGCCGGCTCTGGACGTACCTTTGTTTCCTGGCTGAAGTTCTGTACTGCGCTGTCTTTGGAATGATAATCCCAAAGCTAGACAAAATGAAAAGTTTTGCTTTTAACCTCATTATCTAACTCTGTTTGTTATAGTGGTTTCCATTTTAGGGGAGAGACTCTTAACTTTGATTGTTTCCTTGTCCTTTATTAAAAAAAAAAATAATTCCTAAGTGGGTGAAGTGAACTTTAAAGCTAATGCAAGTTTGAAATACCAGTTCTTATGGGAAGCTGTTGTAGGCACTTCTGCACATAGCTCACAATTGTAGTTACTATCATCTGCACATTTAAAGGAATAATCTTTGTGGTGTACGTGCAGGACTTTTGAGATATAAAGTGATGAAATTCTTCATGCTATATTTTGGAGTTAGATTCTTAGATGGTTGCCAATTGTTTTCTCCATTTGATTTCTAGCACTAGTGCAAAAGCATAACTATTTTGACTGTAAATGATTAATAAGTAGCCTTATAATCCTGCCTGTGTTCTAGGATGCTGCAAAGTATATACTGTTAACTTTTTTAAATCACAATTTTGAATTTGTCTGTCTTGCCTATGTATTATTTGGCATGAGAAACATCTGACCTTTATTATCTTATGAAGATAAGGCTCATTTAACCTTCTCATCTAATCTTGGGCCAGACGGAGAGCTGAAAGGATTTTCAGGATACACACATTACTGGAGTGATTGTGGTTAAATACAGGAATCTAATAGAAAGGACGGGGTGAATAAAGAATGTACTATAATTTGCAATAGGCTCTTTGAAGTGATTCATTTAAAAAAAAAAAATAATGGTAGATGGGCTTCCCTGACTCTTCAGCAACTGAATATGAGTTTCTGTAAGTGTAAGTGTAATTATTGCAGTGTACAGTTCATTTGTGTGATACTAAAATGCTTATTTCAGTGCTATCCAGTGCTTAGCTATTGTGTGCAAGACTTAATGCATCTATGATGATGTACGTACACTTCAGGCTGCTAGAAGGCATGCATTCCTAAATATTTTACATAAAACTTGAAAAAAATCATTTTGTAGCTAGTTTAGCGCAGAACAGAAATTAAAGTGACCTTAGAAAGAAAAAATAATTATATTTGTATTTCGTTACATATTTGAAAATACTTAACGTCTCTCTTAAGTTGTTCACAGAGCATCTCCATTAAATAGGTGGTAACAAAAGATGTTGACATTCTGAATAAAAAATAGCTTTTTCAGTAGGGTTTTTCTTAGCAGCGGGTAGTTCGTGTCACTACACCTGATACACCGTTATCCTAATTTTCAAGTAAAAGCCACAAAGCTGTAAAGGCATGTGTTAATAGCACAAATCAAGCACTAAAATCTTGGCTACATACAGGAGACTGTATTATTTTAAATAAACACATCAAATTTAACCAGAACAGGTTTGTACAAACAAAATATAAATGAATGTCAAAATTAATATAAAAACTGCAAGAGTATTTATAACCTTAATTTGCAACACTGATTTGAGGAACAGGTTTAAGTTTAAAGAAGTAAATGTTACAACATCAGTGCATCGTGTGTGTATATACATTCAGATTGCCAAAAGCAACAGGTAAAGAGGACACGCCCTTTTTGATTAAGTATTTTTAAAGGTTCTTTTATTTTTCAGTTATTTTAAATCAGTAATGATGTCATATCCGAGTTTCTAAAACTAATTCTGCAATTCCATATTTGTTTTTTACCTTCAGATGATGTTTGACCTTCAGATTATGTTTGACACAAGTATTTTTCCATTTCAGAGGCATTCTATAAGCGGACCAATCTCAGCTTCAAAACCCCTTGCTACGCTGACAGACAAAAGACCAAGCTATGCCGAAATCCCTGTTCAAGGTATTGATTCAAGTTCATTTAAACTTTGTTTTTAGCAATGCTGTTAATACTTTTTTTTTAATTTTATATTGTTTGGTATCCAAAGTATTATCATATTATATACTTCTTATTACCATAATATTTTCATAGAATCATAGAATATTTCAAGTTTTTATTACTTGTGTTTCATCACACATGGTGGCATGTCATAAAGATACTTTTTTGAATTTTCAGCAAAACCATGATTGCATCCTAATAACTTGGCATTATTCTGACCGTTTTTAATGTGTGCATAAACTGAGATCACTTGCAAAACCAAGACAAGATGATTTCAGGGACATGCCTTGCAGCTGTCTTCCAGATATTAAAAATACATACCTCTGGGGCTACATGATGTATTGTGTGGTTGGGGTTTTTTCCCTCCCCTAAAATGAAACAAGGATGGTGGTTGGCATTAATTGCATGTGAACAGTAAAATATAAACTTAATAAGTATTGAATCTTCAGGAGTCAGATGAAAAAATTGAATGGAATTAAATTGAGTGTTGATTTATCTGTTTCCCAATATTCCCCTGTTCTGTGAACTTTGTTTTGTCTCTCAAAACACTGTTCACAATGTGCTCTTCCTGTGAGAATGAATGGCTATCATGTGTTGGGTGTAGCTCTCTGATTTATGCCTGCTTTAGGGTGGTTTTTTTGTAGATGTTTCTCAAGATAATCCCCATATGACTGCAGGCTGAATATTTCCTCTGAATTTGGTATTTGTGAGCTCTGATGCTTTCTAAAGGGTTGGTTGTTTTGGTATGGTGTTTGGTTTGGGTTTTTTTGTAGCACTTCATAATAGTCTGTATGTGCCAGATTTCCTTCTTGCTTTTGTTGAATGCATATTGAGGTTATTTGTACAATGCAGCTGGAGGTTTAATTTTAGAAACTTGGATATTTTTAGGAATATTGAAATGCCTTTCCAAGAAGATAGTTTAGGATTCTTTAATTGTTAGAGAGTTCATGGGTAGACATAAGCTTAAACACAAAACGAGCGGTATGCTTTAAATAGTTTTTGTGTTTTCATTATAGTCAGTTAATGCAGGAGCAGGACTGCATTCAAATAGGGAATGTGCCAGACAGAATTCCTGTTTATAACCATATATATTTTTAAAGTATCTCTGTAGCAATGTACGTTTCTCATGTTTTCATCTAATGAATGGGGTCTCACTTTTTTAATCCTCATTCTTCATTTTCATGGTTTTTTGTATTCAGATTTCTGCCTTCTAAGTGTTTCTACGTAGGAGTATGTAAACCTTTTGTTTATAGCCTAAATGTTTTATTTGAAGGAATAGGTAATAGGAAATAGTTTTGATTTGATGCTACAGAAAATGAATTTTGTTGTAGTTTGATTTTACTTGTTGGCAGTAGGCAGAACTACTGTTTCCCCACAATACGTAAAGGCACATTTTTGATTCCACTGCATAGGGGAGGAAAAAAACCCCACATGTTTTTATTTAAAAAATAAAAAAAACCAATCTAACAAACCAAAAGGGGAGGGGGAATCACACGAGGGACAAAGCAATCTGCTTTACCAATCCACATTGTGAATGGCATATAGAATGTTTTTGGCCATGGGCTAAATTGGGGATTCCTTGCTCAGCTTTTCAGTTTAACAACTCATTTTTTATAGACCAGGGCATGTGGCTTAGTAAGAGGCCTTAGGGGAAAAAGTATTAAGAAGGTCATGATGTATTTGTAGTGATCTTTATTGGTAATGAGCAAATTTAGGCCTTCTCTTTCATACTGATAAAATCAGTTGCTCTCAACAAAACAGCCAAACTCAGGCACTAGTAGACAATATTAATGACTCAAATGTCTTACATTTAACTGGAATCTTTGTTAATGATGTTCTCTCTTCTTTTTTTTTTGGTCCAGAACATTTGTTGAGAACATCTTCTACCAGCAGGCCAGCATCTTTGCCAAGAGTACCCGCTATGGAAAGTGCCAAATCTATTTCTGGTAATACCACATTTTTTAGATTATTAGTAAAATCAGGAACTCCCATTTCAATAATGTACTTACAGATATACTTTACTTTTTCAAGAGAAAACTTTGGTCTTCAGACCAGCAAGCTTTTACCAAAAAAACTCTATTTGGATATTTGGAATAGCTTATTTTTCAGTGTTCAAGTTTTCTGTTGAAATATTTGGGAAAAGAAACTAAAGTCCAATGCTAAAATGATATTCCCTTTTATTGCATCAAGTGGAACTGAATAGATTATTTTTTTTTAATTGCTTGTCTCCTTATTATTGTATATATGACTTGTACCAACATACCAGATGCATGAGTATGAATCATGCATGTAACAGTTGACTCTGTGCCTGTCAAGATCATGGAGGAGATCCTCCTGGAAACTATGCTAATGCCCATGGAAAATAAGGAGGTGATTGGTGGCAGCCAACATGGCTTCACCAAGGGCAAGTCATGCCTGACAAATTTGGTGACCTTCTATGACGGGGTTACAGCATTGGTGGGTAAGGGAAGAGCAACAGATGGCATCTACCTGGACTTGTGCAAAGCGTTTGATGCTGTCCCGCACAACATCCTGGTCTCTAAGTTGGAGAGACATGGATTTGATGGATGGACCACTCAGTGGATAAGGAATTGGCTGGATGGCCACACTCAAAGGGTTGTAGTCAATGGCTCGATGTCTAAGTGGAAACCAGTGACGAGTGGTGTTCCTCGGGAGTCAGTATTGGGACTGGTGCTGTTTAACATCTTTGGTGACATGGACAGTGGGATTGAGTGCACCCTCAACAAGTTTGCCGATGACACCAAGCTGCATGGTGCGGTCGACACACTGGAGGGAAGGGGTGCCATCCAGAGGGACCTGGACAGGCTGGCCTGTGCCAACCTCATGAAGTTCAAGAAGGCCAAGTGCAAGGTCCTGCACATGGGTCAGGGCAATCCCAAGCACAAATACAGGTTAGGCAGAGAATGGATTGAGAGCAGCCCTGAGGAGAGGGACTTGGGGGTGTTGGTGGATGAGAAGCTCAACGTGAGCCAACAGTGTGCGCTCACAGCCCAGAAGGCCAACTGCATCCTGGGCTGCATCAAAAGCAGCGTGGCCAGCAGATCAAGGGAGGTGATTCTGCCCCTCTACTCCGCTCTTGTGAGACCCCACCTGGAATACTGTGCCCAGCTTTGGAGTCCTCAGCACAAGAAGGACATGGACGTGTTGGAGAGGGTGCAGAGGAGGGCCACAAAGATGACCAGAGGGCTGGAGCACCTATCCCCTGAAGACAGGCTGAGAGAGTTGGGGTTGTTCAGCCTGGAGAAGAGAAGGCTCCGGGGAGACCTTAGAGCACCCTTCCAGTACCTGAAGGGGGCCTGCAAGAAAGCTGGAGAGGGACTTTTTACAAGGGCATGTAGTGATAGGATGAGGGGTAATGGCTTCAACCTGGAAGAGGGAGATTTAGATTGGAAATCAGAAAGAAATTTTTCACTCTGAGTGTGGTGAGGCACTGGCCCAGGTTGCCCGGGGAACTTGTGGATGCCCCATCCCTGAAAGTGTTCAAGGCCAGGTTGGACGGGGCTTTGAGCAACCTGGTCTAGTGGGAGGTGTCCCTGCCCATGGCAGGGGGGTTGGAACTACCTGATCTTTAAGGTCCCCTCCAACCTAAACCATTCTATGATTCTGTGTCATCTTTCCTTGTATTGCAAATAATTTTGTTGTCCAAGGTATATGTGAGGAAGGAAACTGTTCCTGGCTGTTACTTTTTACTGCTTGAATGTAGGATTATTTTAAGTGAGTGAGGCAGAGAAGCACATTATTTTTCTGTAATTAAACAATTCCATTTTTGTTTGTAGAAAGAAGTCTTTTAAATGGTTTAAAATAGGAGGATTGTTCTTTTTAGGTAGCAAAGGCATCATTATACGTTATCTAATGCATATAAATATTTTTGCATATTACCTAGCAAAATTTCTACCCATTCTGTAGGACAAAAGAATGTTTGCAGTGAATCATTTTTAAATAGTCCATTTTGTGACTGGCATAACCTACAAATATTTTTCAGTATTACTCATAGTGGTTGCTGCACATTTGGTGTTAACTTTGGATTTTTAAAAAAGAGTTGCTGAATAGAAGATTATGTAGAGTGTTAGTATACTATCAAGCTGATGTCTATCAGCAGGGGCTTCTAAAAACAAACCTTTAAGATTTATAGTACAAACAGTGTGATACTGTGAAAATGGTACTTTCTATAAACTAGGCAGAACTAATTTGAGAGAAATATTTTTAAAAACACCTATATTTGAGTAAATGGTTTTAAGAAGAAAATGTGTGTTAGATCATTCTGATTTCTCCTAAAAAGAAAATCCACCCAAAAGTTTTTTTGCCCAACTTCTTGTGTCTAGTATTTATAAATTAATGTGCTCACCCCAAGTCATTACAAAATAAGTCTCTGATATATGTGGATAGTTATATCTTTGATTCACACAAACATAAACAATGGTGACTATTTAGGTACAAAAGGCAAACCTTATACTTTTCGCTGTAAACTCTTGCACGTAGAGAAAACATAACCATTCCAAATTTGGTTTTACAGAGTATAATGCTTGTGCTTTCATTTGAAAGAAAAATTGTTTGTCTTTTGATAAAATGAAGCAAGGTCTGTGGAACGTGCCTGACTGGTCTCAGATCAATCTTTGATTTGCTTGCTGGTGATACTTACTTAGTGTCCAGAGCATTGCATACCTGCCAATTCTTCATTAAAATTAAGTGGAAATAAAGCAGCTGTCATCTCTAAACTGTTTTGGTTTTGGTTTTCTTTTTTCTTAACCACTTGAAGCTTAGCAACATAACTACATGGACCAGTGAAAAATTAAATGGTTTGGTGTTAAAATTTCTTCTCATTCATAAAATCCTTTAAATGGAAGTAACAATATTCCATTAAGATACATTCATCAAATTTTCTTTGCTTCAAGGTATGGGCTTGATCATAAATGTTGGTAGTGCAGTCTAAATCCTTGATCTTTCCTAAGTGGAAAGTATCAAGAAAAATGTTGAAGCCTTGTATTGTATATGAGTTTCCATGCATGGCTTCTGAACTAACGCTTGTCAGAGAGCAAGAATGAGTTTGAAAGGTTTATGTTTGCAAATGGTGAATATATGGTCATTTTCCCACTTAGTCTCTCGAAGAAGTAGTGAAGAAATCAAACGGGATATCAGTGCACCTGAAGGAGCATCTCCAGCATCTCTCATGGCAATGGGTACCACCTCACCACAGCTGTCACTCTCATCTTCTCCTACAGCATCAGTCACCCCTACAACCAGAAGTCGAATAAGGTAAAAACCCTTTTTTGTGGTGCACTGAAATGTGTTAATTTCATAGCTCTCTGTCTGCATATATCTACATGTAATACTGGCACTAAGACTGCAGACTCTACTGCCACCCATACAATGATGATCTTCAATAATCTTTGAGAGCTTCAGAAAGTGTTTTCTGCAGCTTGCCATATGTTTTAAAAGTTAGACCAGTAATTAGGCTGTTTAGAGCTTACACAGTTAATACCAAAACTTTATGCTCCACTAGAAAACCAGCTAAGTCATGTCACTAAATAATAGCATTTTATCAGTTCAAAATACCATGAAGCCAAATTCAAGAAATAAGCTTATGTTATGGCGTGTTGAACAAATCTTTCAGAGTGGCTTGGACCCAGGAAGACTGTATGATAAACCTTAACTTCTGTAATCATGGCTGAAGACAAAAAGCAGCATAACTAGGTCTTAATTCCAGACACTGCCAAGTCTTCTAAATAGCCGTGAGTGAATGGGCCTGGCTTATTTGTCCCACAGATGAAATCATAATGCAAGTCTAAGTAACAAATGGCCAGGCAATCCACTTTCATTAGTAAGATAAAAAGATAAGTTTGTGATAAATTATAAACTTTTCCTATCTGTAGTGTTATCAGTCAAAGGACTTCAAAGTATTTAAGCCTCATGTTATGCAAGTGAAGTATGTGCTTAGCCCTGCTTCATAGATCGGGAAACTGGCAGGCAAAGGTTAAATGACTTTCTTGAGATTATTTAATGCAGGGCTTCCTGACAAAGCTTTTGTACAGCAGAAGTATTAAACCCTTAATGTTCTGAGACACGTACAATATGTAATAATTACATTATAAAATTGTGAAGTTATTTACAGGTGTGGGTGCTATTGAAAATTATTTCCCTGAAATCAGCTGAGGCATGCTTCAGTGCTGCTCTTCTTTCACTGTGCAGAAGAGTTTGGATCTCTGGGTACTTTACCAGCAGCAATTAATAGTGTGTGGGTTAGCACCTAAATTTAGACCAAGTACATCCAGGAAAAAGAAAAAAAAAAAAAGACAAAAAAAAAAAGACTAAAACACCTGTATATGAACTTTGAACTGGTGATGTATAAAATTGCATTGATGGCAGCCTGCAGACTGTAGCAAGTAGTGTGGCATTTCATGGTAAAATTGTACAGTTATATTTCTATCATTACTCTGCTGCCCGACCACTGACTGCAGTGCTAAGCACTACAAGAAGACGGCAGTGGAAGCGGCAGCAGTGGGTGCGTGGTGATGAGCACGCTCCTTGGGATAGTCCTCAGAATGTCACTGCTGCACTTCAAGTTGTTATGCGATCAGGTTTCTCTTTTTTCCCCTACCTTGTTGTAAAATAAACAGCTATTGCTATAGTTCACTAAAACAAATACTTGCAGTTTACTGTTCCCTGTCCAGTTGAAACTTTGTTGGCTCTTTGATTTGGAATACAGTTGACCTAATATACTAACTTGTAAGATTTATATGTCAAACCATTTCTCATTGTCTCCATACAACTTACTCTAATTTATTTTCTTCAGCAGTGTTTTCATAACTGTGAGAACCTGATATAAACCGTGTGCTCTTACTGGAATTTGAGAACAGGCTGTACAGCTCCCTCGTAGCTGAACAGTATGTTTAGCGTAAAGAGAGGGAGCTTTTAATTTGAGTTCTCGTATATTGTCCCAAATCTGTGTTCTAAAGTTCTCGCAGTGCTGCATCATCTTCATTGTAGATTGAATATGCAATCCCATTATTACTTGTTTTGGTCACCAATGAAAAAATACACCAGTTTGGGTTGTTAAAATATGTACTGATCTAAGAACCGAAGTACAGAATTTCATGAAGCATCATTCTGGCTGTGTGGTACCTATGAAGTTTAGATACAGTAAGCTATTCAGATAATTTCTTTCATATTTAAAATACAGTCACCTATTTAGATAATTTCTTTCATATTTAAAATACACAATTAGCAACTTCCTTGTCACGTAAAATCTCTCTGAAATCAGCAGTTAGGTTTGAAGGCTCGTACTGCTATCTTTCATGCTGAAAGGCACTTACTGTTTCCTGGTTCTTGTTCCACTGTGCATATATTTTCATGGATGTTTCAAATGCCACCGCTCATATCTCTTTCTAAGCAACTTTGAGATCTCGCCATCTGTAGTTCAGTGAAGACTGGCCAAGTAAGTTGCAGTACATATACTTAAGATTAGAGCCTTAGAACAGTTTGTTGTATGTTGGCACATGTTCTCTGCTTTTATGAGCTGAGTGACAGATGCTGATATATGGAACATTCTCTGGTGTTCCATTGGTAGCACACATGCAAGAGGAAATGCACATTCTCTGGATGCTTTCTCTTCCCGTAGCAGGACCCGAAGAATTGCTACCTGTAAATCTGTAGCAGAGAATCCCCTGAAAACATTATGTGTTTCCGCATTCCACCCCTCTTTCCAGTCACCAAACAGATTGTAAAGAACAAAGAGTTGAAGATTTGAGAGTGAATGTATACAATCTGTATGCCTTTTTGGAAATATCCAAAAGAGTAACTCAGGGTATCATCTTTGTAGATGTTGTGAGAATCTTGCTTACAATCTGTATAGAACTCTCTTAAAAATGGCAGATGAGGAAATCTTTGCAGTATGGATTCACTGATAGTTACCATATTTTAATTTTCCAAATGGAAATTATTAAAAATAAGAACAACTGCTGGCACACTTAGTCCAGTAACTAAGCTCCATAATGGTGTAATACTTAGTCTTTTTGTCAGAGACTGTTCACTACACTATCTGTTGAAATATTGAATCATGTAACTAGGCCGCTACAAAAATGTTAACCTCTATAATATATATTTTTTATTCAAAGCACTTATTTTTGTAAGCCTGGTAAAGAGATGTAATGTAAGACTCGTATGAAAAACTGGACAACCTGGATATGTTTGTTCTTTTCTTGCCCAGTCTTTCCCTAAAGAAAAAATGACTTAAGATAGCTTGACAGACTGGAAGTGAAATTAATTGATAGCTTTTATTGGTAAATGAACATTCTGATTGGAAAAAAATGGATCATTATTGTGCCAGTATATCAAACGGAAGGTCAGCCCAGTTAGATCTCCCCCCTCTTTTTTAAGAACTCCAGGCAAATGTTCTGTTAATAATGGCATGCTGCTAATATGCAAACTTGTTGTTTCAAGGTGACATTTGTAATCAGCCATGAGATGCAAAAGAGATAGCATCAGTTTATTCTCTTTCTAAATACAAAATAAAGTCACTTGAGTTAGCTTAATGGTTCAAGCTGGAACTTACCATGTTGTGAGTTTAATTTTCTGAACTCTTAGGAAAAATATCATTGAGGTTGAAAAGACCTAGAAAAAAAAGTTTAAATTAAAGGAAAATGAAGGCTGATGTGCTAAGGAAAGAATTACGCCAAAATAACTCTTAAGGCTCTGCAGGTATTTCTGTGTATTCTGTTTTTCAGTCAGTAGTGCTGTACCCTACTACTTTCACTGTGACAATTATTTGCCCTTTCTAAAGCTTTTATGGTATGTATTTCTGTTGCAAAATATAGGTTACAAGCTCTAAGTTGCCCTTCTGCCTTGTTCCTAGGGAAGAGAGGAAAGATCCCTTGTCTGCCCTAGCAAGAGAATATGGAGGATCCAAGAGAAATGCCTTGCTGAAGTGGTGCCAGAAAAAAACAGAAGGATATCAGGTAACTGTAGAGCTGTTAAACGTAGCATACTTCTAGCTGCAACACATCGGAGTCTGCCAATGGCATAAACCAGGCTGCTCCACAGTTGACTGCATAGATTGCAATGGCACTGGTATGTACTGTACTCTCTTCTTGGAACACATGCTACAAGTCCTAACCTAGCTAACATTAATAGCTCTTTAGTCACTTTGCTTCATGTTGGTAATAGTTTTGGGTTTTTTTTCCTTAAGGGGGCAGCTGACCTCCTATTGAGGCGCTTTAAAACAGCCTTTTACAGATTGCACTTTTGAAACTGTAACTGAAACTTTAGCAACTTCAGGTTTAAATTAATGTTTCCCAAATGCAATTAGAGTACCATTTCTCAAATTTCAGAGATATTTTTTGGGTAGGTAATTAGTGTAATTTTATTTGGATCTTTCAAAATGCTCCCATTTAATCTCTATTTACAGACAGTTTGTTTTGCAAAGGTTGCATTGTCTTGCATTTTGAACTTGGCTTTCTGCTTCGGTTCCAGACTTTTTTTTTTTCAGTTAGTCCAAATGTTATCAGAAGCTAAAAGAGCTAACAAGATAACTATCCAGAGTTCTCCTGATTACATTATTTTTTCAAAAGAATAGTGGCTTCAGCAAACTAAACCAGGATGTTAATAGTCCGACCATGATGTATTTGTTTGGTTAACTTGTATTGAAAGTGTTTGGAGTTCCCAACACAATCCCCAGTTTAAGAACTTTACTCTTTCCATGACTTGAGACTCACAATGCAGGAGGAAGTTGAGAGCCGCATAACAGGATGATCGCCCATCCATAGGAAAAGTCGTCTTTCAGTACAATGGACAGGCTTGTGATATAAGCCCTCCCCCCTCTTCCTGTGGCACGTCTGATACTAAACTGTGCTATTTCTGAGGATAAGTTTCTTTGTGGAAAGAGCCTTTCTCCTTCCCCATATTTTAAAAAAGGCAGGATGTTATATTTCTTTATAAATCCTCTAAAACGGAATGCAAAAATATTTTCCCATATTGTCTTGAAATGAAAGATGAATTTGACAGCTTCCTTATCTGGTTAGGAAAAGTAATAGAAAGTTTTTTTTGTGCACATGCAAGAGCATGCTTTTGTTTCTATAGATTGCTGCTTATAATTACTTGAGTTTTATAAACACTAGTAGAATAGGTTTTGAGACTTACTGTACTTGCTTCAACAACTGTAATACGGTTCTCTGCTTGTGTTGCTACTGAGAAACCATAGCATATAGCATCTGTAGAACCAATGCATGCCTTCTTTTTAAAGAGTAAGATAACATCAGGAGGTTATATTAAGTTAGTTTTTTAAGAATGTCTTTTGCTTTAGGCACACTCATTTTTCATTTCGTTGTTGTACAGAATTTGATTATTTTCAGTGTCCCCTGAAATTCAGTTCTGGTTGAATACCACATTAGTGGTGCTCTAATGTTTTAAAGATATCTGGCGTTATATTCATTGTGAATAGGGCTTATTCAGCTTTCTGGCATCTCAACAACATTGTCAATACCAGATAAGGATTTTTTTATTTTATTTTTTAATTGAAGCTTTGCTTGGTTTAAATTTCATTGTAAAACTGCACGGATTCAAAACTGACAAGCAGTAAACAAGCATCAGAATAACAAACATCTCCCTTCCTCATTCAATCCTACTTAAGCTCTCTACTCTAGCTCTCTTTCTCCTTCCCTGTCCCCCAAATATTGACAGGGTATCTTTTCTTACCTCCAGCTCCTCCTAGTGTCTTATACTTCCCTTTTATCCCCAGCATTTCCCATCATTATAACTTCTACTTTTCTTCTGTACCACCGTTTGCTTTTGTTTGGCTTAGCCTCTGGGCAAGAGCCAGCACATGCTTGTTAGAGCTACCTGCACGCTGACCCACCAGCCGTCTGCTGACTCTGAGCTGCTGCGTGAGCCGCACGGAGCAGAGGAGTCCTAAATATCCCAGCCCTTTCCTCTGTGGGAATAGCAGTAGGTCCAATTTCTATCCTGGTACCAATTTAAGTCAGTTAGCTATTATTTAGTTAGTTACAAATGTAACAGGTTAAAGGAAAAATACTTGCAAATTGAGTCTGTAACAAGTTCTGAAATGACCTGGAAGAGTTTGATCATGATTTGGAAACAAGGAAAAGAAAAAGAAAGTCTTAGAAGGTTTTTGTTTCAGAATAATTCTTTTTGTTAATTTTGTCCTATTCATATTATATCAATTTGTTTCTAATGCAAATTCTAATTAAACTACCAATATTTAAGTAAAACCCAGCCCTGTAAGCCAGTATTTTTCAAGAACTTCCTTGCCAACATGGAAATATGTGTTTACTTCTTCATCAGTTGCCAACAACAATCACTTTTTCGGTCTTGTTTTCTCCCTCTCGCCTGAAGGTGTTGACTCACAGCTGTAGTTTTTTATGCATATATGTATGTGAAATATTTATAGAAAATTATTTCGGTTGTTGGTATTTCATAGAGAAGATGGAACCATGCACATTGATTTAAAGCCCCATTTCTAACAGAGCCATATTTGCTCCTGGGATTGCTTTACCTTTCATTTCTGGGATTATATTTTGCACTGGATATTGGAGAATAGTTGAATTTCTGGTTTATACATGGACTAATAAACAGTAATCACACAAATAGCCAGATACAAATCTTAACTTCAAAAATTTTGTTTGAAGTGTACAGAGTTACAGGTAAGCTGCCAGTAGCTTAAAATGTTAAAAATCAGGTACAATGTAGTTGGCTTACCCTTATTACTGAGTGGCAGCATATGACTGAACGTTATTCTCTTTGTAAGCCAGCTGTAGTTCTTGAGCTGCTTTTTATTCCATGGGTTGAAAATAGAAAAGAAGAAGAAAAAAACCAGAAAACCACCACACCGAGATCTGTAGCGTTTCATAGAGAGAACGTTTCCTTTATGCACAAGATACTTGTGGAGAATACAGTACTACTTAATTGCTTGATGCAACTAATATTTTTTTTGTCTGCTCAGGTAGAATGAAAGAACTTCAGCTCTCCTGTCACCTCTAGGAAATTACTTTCAAGCTTTTCATTAAAAGTCTCAAGTATCTCTGGTTTGCAAGCTTGAAATTTTATGAATGCTAAATAATTCAAAGGTGATAGTGTGGTGAAACTCTAATTTCAGCCCATTATAGCGGAAGGATTATATTTGAAGCCCTTCACACACATTCACAGACATTTATGCCAAACTGTGCTTTCTACCTCTGACAAATATATAGTTCCACATAGCAGAATTTGTAAAGGTATATTAAGACTTTCTCTTTTGTGAATGCGTTATGATAAACAAGCTAATACCTAACCCTTTTAAAAAACTATAATAAATTACTTCATTGTGCAGTTTTCTTGATTTATTCAAGCAAATTTGGAAGGGAATAAATGAATAGATTTCTTGAAATGTAGTTACTAAACAATATTTAACTGTGTTCCAAATACGGTATTTTTTAAGGAGTACCTCAATAAAAAAAATAAGGTTAAAATAGCCAATGAAAATAAGAGAAATTCTTACTGATGTAAAAAAGCATGTGTGTTTTTCGCTTACTATATTGTTGCTTTTAATATACATGCTGTCTGAATGTTGTTTGTAAGCAGAATTTCTCCTTGAAGCTTCAGTTTGGAGGATGGTGATCTGCAGAAGGTCATTGCAGAACTAACAGCAGTCAGGTTCTGTATTAACTTTCATCTAGAGCCTGTTCAGTCTAGACAGTATTGTCCTCGCTAAGTTACTGAGTTTAATTATATTCAGGGCTGAACAGATCCCTAAGCCATGAAAGAGAAGAGTTGCACTCTTAAGGGTTTGGGTGTTTTAAGCATTTAGATAAAGGAGGAGCAAATCACCTTTAGTTTTCAGATGAACAGGCACAAAATACTTGAACTTTGATCACGTGTTTGCTTTGCTTGGGATCTGACATACTGATTCAGAATACAGTGCCAAGCTCTGCATTTTCCAGAGAGAAGAGAATCCTCCTGGCTCCTCTAAAATATGTGCAGTGTCATAAAACTGTCCTAAATTCCAGATATCTTCAAAGCATAAAGTAATCCTGTCCAGCTGTTATGGTGCGTTTACCCTAGCTGGAACACAGCTACTTTCATTTTGAGAGCACAACTAATAAAAGTCCAAAAAAGGATGTGAGCACGCATGTTTCATGTTAAGAAGGGGACCAATAAACAGGATACACATATCCTCACCCATTCTTATCTACAGCAGTATTTCAATTTATTTTCCATTTTTTGTCAGCATTCTGAGAGATAATTCACTTTCAGAAGTCTGACACCAAAAAAGCAATTGTCACAAGATAGCAGCAAAAATAGACTAAATTTTTTTTTAACCTTTCTTTAAGCTTTCCATGCTTCCTAATTACAGATACACTGGAAGAGCTCCTTAATATAGCCTTGTAGTACCTATTGTCTAATTCATGTAATGCTACTTTTTCTGGAAAGACCACCTAATTTCTGCCTCCTGTACAGATCAAAGCTATGTGTCTTACAAAAAATTTATTATCTACATGGCAGCAATAAACAAAATTTTTTAGTGGTTGAGCAGTGTGATTGAGTATGAATTTATGTGCACCTAATGCTATGCCAAATGCACCTTGAAATCAAGCAACGCTTTCATTTGTACTCAAGTAATAAGTGTAGAATAACAAAGCTAAAGGTAAAAGATGGTTCATGTTGCTTTTTTTTAAAATATGTTCTTATATACACATCTTTATCAACACTAAGCTAGATCATAATCTACTCAAAGTATTATCATAGAATCATAGAATGGTTTAGGTTGGAAGGGACCTTAAAGATCATCTAGTTCCAACCCCCTGCCATGGGCAGGGACACCTCCCACTAGACCACATTGCTCAAAGCCCCGTCCAACCTGGCCTTGAACACCTCAAAGGATGGGGCAGCCACAGCTTCCCCGGGCAACCTGGGCCAGTGTCTCACCACCCTCAGAGTGAAAAATTTCTTACTGGTATCTGATCTAAATCTCCCTCTTCCAGGTTGAAGCCATTGCCCCTCATTCTGTCACTACCTGCCATTGTGAAAAGTCCCTCTCCAGCTTTCTTGCAGGCCCCCTTCAGGTACTGGAAGGGTGCTCTAAGGTCTCCCCGGAGCCTGAACAACCCCAACCCTCTCAGCCTGTCCTCATAGCAGAGGTGTTCTAATCCTCTGATCATCTTTGTGGCCTCCTCTGGACTCGCTCCAGCAGGGCCATGTCCTCCTTATGTTGGGGGCGCCAGTGCTGGACGCAGTACTCCGTATAAAATCAATTACACTGATTTCAAAAAAAGCACAAAAAGAGGGCAAGACTGTGCTTGTGTAAGCCTATGTTCAAATAATGATTCCAGGGTAAGCATGCTTTCCCTGGTGCTGTCTAGTTGATTCATCAAAGTAGTCAGGCTGCCAAAACACTTCTCTCCTTGGTTTAAGTTGTGATGCTTTAGCCAAAAATTGTTAAGGAAGCACATGCTTCCCTTTTCTGTTTGAACTGGATTCTGATACAAGAGAAACGTCAACTTATTAGACTTAATTATGACAAAATTTAGAATGAATTATGAAGCTGTCTGCATCTCTTTAAGTGCTTCAGATGTTAATGTCTGAAGCTATTATGGGTTTTTTTGAGAATGACTGCTTCTTTTATGGTTCTTTTTTGTGCCAGAACTGAAAAATAACACATCTTTGGTATGGAAAGAAACATTAACAGTCAATATTTAAAGGTTTTGATGATTTATATTTGCCATTTACTACCCTTTTCATAAGCTGGGATCAAAGAGGCAGTAGTTGGGACTGCTGTTAAGTCTATTCCAGAAATACTTTTACGTTCTCACCTACTGCCAGAAGTACTGATAGCCTCAGCTTTAATCCGTGATTTGAGAATCAGCGAATCCTGATTCAATGGAGTGTGTCTAGCAGTTATTTTGTAGTTTTTCTAATTTTTTTTAACGGATACTCTTTTGTGTGTGTATGTGTCTTTAAAAGCTTTTAAAAGCTTTTTAATGGTAATTTTCTGCCATGGGAAGAAGCCTGCCAAGGTCTGTACACTTAAACCTCAAATCTTGTTTTAATGGTTTAATATATTATAGTACAGAGTCATATTAATGCTTTTGCTTTCTCAGCCCACTTATTTCATTAACTAATACAACAGAGACATAGACATATGTTTTTATTTTCTCCGTGTCCTAACTCATTTGTGAGCCAAACTGAGTTAGGATGTGGGAACCTCTCCTCCTTGTGCAGAGCAAGGGATGAAGAAATAGCTGCTGCGCAGTATGGTCCTCTGCTCAAATTGTAATATACATAGTTGAGGAAGATTGAAGACAGCTGTGGATATGTCTGCTGAAGAGAGAGTTAAAATAACTTTGTTCCTAGTTTGTAATTATAAGCTCAGGATACAGTTTGCATTCTTTATTGCAAGGATGCACTTTTGATTCATGCTCAAATCCAGTTCATTTACTGTTTAACCACTATTGTATATCAGCCTAAGCTGATGGATCGTTTCGTTCCTATTACATTTCAACCTTGTTTCAGGAAGAATCTTCTTCCTCTTTTTTTCCTATGTGAGCGCAAGGGAATACTCATTTTGTGGTGACTGTGCCTACTCCGCACTTTGCAGTTTAATAGGAGCTTGAGTCATGCTTGAAAGTGGGGTTTTTTTTTTTGGTTGTGGATCCACCAGGGTGTTCCCCTACCATCTTTTTTTCCCCTTTTTGTCACGGCTGTAGAATGGGCTATAGAATTTGGTCTGTTTGATGATGTAAAATGTGATATTCTTATGCTCTGTCTCTAGAAAAGTCTTACAAATTTTTAACTCTGTATTTTATTCCTGGTTGGAAAGGGTCTTCCACAGATGTTTTTAAGACAACAGCCTGTTGCTTAACTCCTTTTGTTAGAATCGCCTTTTTTAAAAGAAGTCTCTCCCAAATACTAGAGGTGACTTCACTCACATCCTAAGTATTAAATGTTTATAGACAAGGACCGATAAATCTCCTTGTAGTTCACCTATCTCTGGAAAGGCTTATTCCTCATTTGACAATTTATCTGAAAGTATGTCCTTCAATTGCTTTAATACTTTGTGGTCTGAAATGGCTTGAAGAAAAATTCCGGATTAGATTCCAGCAGAATTGTCTTAATAGAGCCAATTACTTAATAAAAGCAGTAACAAAGAAGAAATTATGTCAGAGATTTTAGGCTGATGTTCTGTTTACCGTCAATTCTTTGAGAAATAAGAGCTTAATGCAAGATTGATTTCATTATACTGACCAGGCTTTTTCAAAAAACCACAAGTAGTTAAAAGCATTTGGGAAATAAAATTGTGCTGTATTTAAATGTGCCAGTTATGTGCTCAAAGCCCTACATAAAAGATTAAATTTACAGTTTAAATGACAATCTGTCCAGTTTCTAGATTTGTTTTTTAGTGTCTGACCAGTATTATACTTTTTTAGTCTGAGAGGTAATAATAATTCATAATGCTCAGAGCAATTGGAAACAGAAACCAGTCCCTTTTAATTGTTTCCTTCCGTTGTATTTAATTCAGCTTCTCTGGGTACATTAAGATTCTTGGATGATGGGTTCATTTTCTGCTTGTTGTCTTAATAATAAAAGCTGGACCCTACAGGAAGATTTAGAAAAAATAGGGTATTCCAAGTTCTTTTCAAGAAGCAACCAAACTTGTAGGTGAACTTTTTGAAGTGGCCCTTTTCCCCAATGTTTATATTCAAATCCAACATTCTATGGATGCTACTAATACTTAAAGTGACATTTTTAGTTTATACAACTATAACATTTAAGGGAGGGTGACTTTCTCTTGGTTTAGTTCCATTTACCATTTTCAGCACAAGTTTGTCCTGGTTTTCTCGCTGGCATGTTGGAGTGAGGGAATATACTTCTAAAACTATGAAAAATGTCTCTAGATTTTGGAGGTGAGCACTCCTCCTGGTTTTTTCATCATATGAAGAGTTCTGTCTTCAGCCCCAGTTGTTCTGTAAGTCTGTTTTCTAGTGTATCCGGACTGTTTTGATACGTTGCAATTTCTTTCTTCATATATTCAGACCACAAGTCTTCCTCCTCCATCCACAGGGTCAGACCTCAGGTGTAGGTTCAGATGATCTCATACACATCACCGCAGCATCCTAGTCTCTAATTCTGATGAATGCATTCTTGCCTGTTGATGTCCATCCTGACTATTGCAAAGATCACTATTCCAGCTCTTTGCTGGAACAGTATGGCACCGTGCGCTTCTCCCTTCCAGGTGCTCCCTCATTTCCAATGTAAGCTATTGTTCTTGCTTTGAAGGCTGTGTACCCTTCCAGCCCTCTTTCAGTACTGAGATCTCATCTGTGCTTCAGGGATGCTGGTGTTCAGGCTCAAACTCTTCAATTTTCAAATAAATACTGCTGTGCTTCCTCTGAAATGTGTAGAGCAACCTGGGAGAGAACAAAGACATTGTAAGCTCTGTGAGGCAAGGTGCTATCAAACTTTATTTTATTTGTACAGTGACTGCTGACTGGCTTTAATGGAATCCTGGTCTTTGGTAAATAGAGTATATTCTGCAATAATAGCAATTCAACAGGTACTCGTTGAAACTATACCCAGCATTATGTCACTAGGTTGGAAACTGGTGTGTTACAAACTGTTAATCAGATTCAGCGATGCTTCAGCATTCCTCCTTACCTTAATAAGGAATGTCCTATCTATCCTTGTAGCCCTGAGAGTTAAAAAATTGCCAATGCTTTTCAATACCTTTAACTAGTACGCTTTCTTTTTTTTTTTTCCCTAATAGTTTGGCTCGATGCATGCATTTATGTCTGAGCAGATCTGTATTTAACTTAACTGTGACAATGCCAACGTGCATCATTCTCCTCCCTTTCCCACATCACTTGGCCATACTGGGGAAGGAGGGAGAGTATTTCAGCCAAGGGGTGAAAACCAGGACTGAGTTTTTCTCCCTCGATAGATTGTGTTAGCGAAGGAAACATGGTCGTTCATATTTGATTTTTATCACTAGCTTGCCACAGATGACAGTGACAAGAAAAAGCCCCTCTCCCTGCCTTTATGCATCTTACCGATACAGATGTGATCCGAGGCATTACTGGTTACAGGGTAGGGGAAAGAACTTTTCAAAAAGTACCTTTGTAAACAGACACAAGTAGGAATTCATTGGCTTTCACAATCTGATATTTATTCCCTTTTTTTTCCTTAAAGCCTTGTACTGTGGGTTGCATTTGTTTGCCTAATTTAAGTAACATTGAAAAATTTTTAACCAAGCATTAATTTAAATCCAATTTCCTGTCTCTCTTGAGGAGAAAAGAGGGAGGCCTTCTTTTTTTTTTTTTTTTCTTTTGCTTTTACATTTTCCCACCCCTGTGGCTTGAGGAAGCTGTGTGAAGAACATGTTCCCACAGACTGGGGGTCTCCAACAATGACATTTCCGTTTGCAAGCCGGCAGCAGGACGGCAGGCGAGGCTCAGACCACTGCCTTGGCCATTGTGAGCCCCAGCACGTACGCTTACGTCACCAGAGCCTGAACCTGCATTTGGTGGACTTTGTATAAGAAGTGCTAAAGCTGAGCAGGAAATGGAGATTTCCCTCACATTCTTCCAGAAATGGCCTTTAGTTTTGTTTTTTTCCTCCGTTGGAGGAGATTGCAGTTGTTTTCCATTTGTAATCCAAATCATTGGTTTGACAAGAAATACAACTGCCTTCGTTCTCAGCCGGCGTGGCACGGTCACACTGATTCCCGGTGGATTTTTCTGCATTAAGAATGACAAGTTTTCATGTCTTGTCAAAGACAGGTGACGACTATTGCTGTCAGGTGAAAGTTTGACTTGTGTGATTGTGTTTCTGCAACTCTGTGGCTGGAGGCTGTAGTTCCTGCTGCATTAAAATTTTAAAAACTAAGTAGGGGAGCTGGTTGGCTTCTGCTTAAGCCCAGTTAAGTGAGTTAGATATTAAGGCATATTTATATTTCTCCATAAAGGTCTGAAAGATAAACTGTGAGTTGTTGTTACTGGTTGTTTCTTAATTAAAGTTTAAACTGACTGCTATCCACTTAGCCTCTTTACCATTGTTTGACTGCCAACAGCCAAGTATACAGTAATTTAAAAGGTCACTGAGGCATCTTGTTCGTAACTCTTTTGGACAGGGCTGACTCTTTCTACAATAATGTGTTCAGTCTCAGGAGATGTGTTTACCAGTGCCACTGAGTTTCCTACTGGAACCGAAAGACCGAGAGTGCAAGACTGCGTTTTCAATTTCAGTTCCAATCCCAAAGATAATGATTCCCTGCCACTGTCAGTGGTAAATCTGTTGGAACATCTATTTCCAACTGAAACGTAATTTTTGTTTGTGATTGTGTTCACATACGTTTCTGTATAGAAATGGTTTGTTTAGAAGAGAAAATATTTGTCTTTATCAGTTAGAAATTTTGTCTGGGTATTAATGCAGTAGAAGCAGAGAAGTGAAATCTTCCATTAACAGAGATACTGCCACATGGTTCGTTTCAGGGATTTTAGGCACACATCTCTAACTCATTTGCTTTTCTGTCTTGGTGTGTACAGTTGTACCAAATCTATACTATTACCCTCTCTAGCACAACATTTTACACCTCTTACACACACATTTTGCACTTTTTTGGGGGGGGGCGGAGCTTAATATTACCTGGAATTAATACACAAGATAACAGACCTTATTGCTAATTTTTTTTGTTGTTCTCTGTAGTAGTGGATTTTGGTTTCTTACCGCAGAACTTTTGTGTTAGGCTCTTAGCTTTCTCTGCTCATTTTTTCAAAGGTATTAAAAAAAAAAAAAAAAAAAAAATACAAAACCACAAAAAACCCCCACAAGTATTGGCGGACTGGTAGAACTAATACTTGTTAGATTGTGATTTTAATAGTGTTTATATTTTTCTCCCTTCAAGAATATCGACATAACAAACTTCAGCAGTAGCTGGAATGATGGTTTGGCTTTCTGTGCAGTGCTCCATACTTACCTCCCAGCCCACATTCCCTATCAAGAACTAAACAGCCAGGACAAGGTACGACATTAAAAATCCCATTCCTGGGACTGCAAGACTATATAATTAATATGGGTTAACAAAGAAGAATGAACAAATTCGAGTTCTAAAAAACTCAGCATTACGAGGAATCATAATTGAAACACTTCAAACCTACCTTGCTGCTATTCTTATTGTAACATTTTAATAGTATGAGATCATCGGGCTAAACAGAACTTTGGAACAGGTAGAAAAAAAAAAAAAATAACAGAAGGTCATAAATTTAAGTCTGAGGCATTTAACCCAAACAGCTGGGAAGTGTTTTCAGTTCGGGTTTTGGAAGCAAGGAGTGTTTAAGCTTAAAGACTTTAAGTCCATCAAATTTGTATCTTGACATATTTTGTCCATCTCTTTCAATATCACAAGGATGGTGTTTCATCCTACTTTCTCATACTGGTAAGAGACTGTGATACTCTTCTCAAGTGACAAGTATCAAATAAAGGTAAACTAGAAGATGTCAAGACTGCAGAGCAGTCTGTGTTCTAGTGTGCTATAGTTAATACCTACTGGTATGTTATCTGCAGATGTATTATTAGTGAGAATTCTAAAAAAATATAAGAATATTTCATTAACACATGAAGAGGGTTTTTTATTTATGCTTTTTAAAGAATAAATAATTTGTTCTTTAGCATTTTATAACTCAATCATTCTTCACTGACAATGATTTTTTCAGTATTATCTTCTGAATAAGGAATTAATACAAATTTTCCATAAATTTTTGGATTGTATTAGGACATGTTCATTCCTATGGCTCTTTGAAAATTACTGTGGTCAAATTATAGACTCCATTTGAAGCAAAAGTAGCAGCATTACTATGAACATTCTTAACACCACTTTATTATGTTTGAAGTAGTATTTCCTTGGATTCTAACATGCTTTTATATCTCACGCAGAGAAGAAATTTCACTTTGGCTTTTCAAGCAGCTGAAAGTGTTGGCATCAAATCTACTCTGGTAAGTTTTAAATGCACACTGAATGAATTATGTTCCATTTATAAAAATCAGATTATTCTATTTTGTACTTTTGAAACATTTTGATGCTTTATACTTAAACATCGCAGCAGATGAGTTCAGCTAGAGGTTATTGCCCCTGTATCATACTTGACTGAAAAACATAAACGATACTCTCTATCTCAGTGGCTTTGTTTAATAAACCCACTATCATCAACAACTTAAGCTTACATGTTTTTTGCATTAAATAGTGACTGAGATACAGACCTGTACTCCAGCTGCTGCAGCAAAGGCAACAGCAGAATGGTCAATAGCAGATAAACTCTGAAGCTATAAAAGGAAGACTCACTAAAACTGATCTCTCAATATCATAAGAAATAATAAAGGAATGGATTTGCTTGAGAATAACTTGAGAAATAGTTATGTGATAAAATCTTCAAGAATTCATTAATTCTCTCCTGTCTGTGACCTACTTTAAAATTATTTGGGGTTTTTGTAATGCTGGGCGTACAAATCAAGCTATGTAATTTGTTCTTTTGCTCACTGTAGTATGAGAGTCAAGATTTTAACCCTTCGGTTTAGGCTTTCAATTGGTCATCATTGTAAATAATTGAAGGGCTTTTTTTCGATTATTGTTTATAATAATAAGCTTTCTTATACAATTTTAGCTTAAAAGAATTAGTTTTCAATAGTATAGTATTTACTAGAAAAGGAAGATTTCTGAAGATACGGAACTGGGAGAATCCCAAGCCCTTGTAAATAACCACAAAAATTCAGCTAAAATTGCCAGTATCAGAAATGATACTTAAGTGATGCTTTTGTAACCTAAATTCTAACAAAGCTGCCATAGTTGGCAACTAATAATACAACAAAGTCAGACATTTTTAAAAATAACACTTTCTCTGATCCTTATCAGAGCCTTTACTCCCCAGCATTGTATTTGCTGACAATGGCAGCGCAGCTGTTGGGCTTTAGTACTTTGACTTCGTCAGTGATTTGAAACATGGAAGTTTCTTACCGAGTAAGAAATAGATTGTGGAAAATAACTGCAGTAATTCTTACATAATTCAGCTGTAGTCTAGATGGTTGCTGTCTGTCCTTTCTTTTTGTAATGTACTTAATTACAGGTACTCTAAAAAGGCAAATTGAATGGAATAAAATCTTCTAAGTGCAAATGGTATCCATCTTAAGGATTTAGTATCTATTTACTTACCTACATATGCAGTCTGTACGATGTGTATGTCTGTGGATTTTTCTCCTTGTTCGTATTGCATGGGTAGAGGGTGAAAAAAGGTGTGAAGACAACTGTATGTAAACAGTAGTGGTAATGTAAGGGGAAGTTATTTATTCCCTGAATAAGAAAGTGTTTGGCTACTTTCATGTGGAGAATTAAAAAAAATTACTTTCTCCTTTTTAAGTTCTGGAGGTCCCTGAACACAAAGCTT
Source organism: Burhinus oedicnemus (assembly GCA_008921705.1). Taxonomy (NCBI): domain Eukaryota; kingdom Metazoa; phylum Chordata; class Aves; order Charadriiformes; family Burhinidae; genus Burhinus; species Burhinus oedicnemus. The sequence continues at coordinate 3,182,818 of VFFE01007998.1, read as the reverse complement.
ACAAAATAGGCCCTTACAGTAACCAAAAATCACTCGGTTTTCCTTTGTACATGTGCTGAAAAGGGTAGATCAGGCTTTGTTTACCCTGCTTATTCGCAGACAGTGTGGTATACTGGTACTATGAAATACACGTGAACTGGTGTATCAGACATGAACTGATTGCTTTGGCTCTTGGATATACCCAAACGGGTAGTAAAGTAAGCTTCCCTTTTCCTTGCTTCTTTAGTCAAAAATACAGATAAAGTAATCTAAAGTTCAGTAGTCTGCTGTAAAATGAGGTTTAATTACTTATTGATGCTGACTCCTACCCTGATAGGAATTTTTAACTTTAATTTCAATTGATATCTGGGCCTTGATTCTGTGACTCACAGTATCTAGGTAGATGGTATTGACTTGCGAGGCTGGTGTAGGGGTTTGTGAACACTAAAGCCATGACTACTGTACTAATCGTACTGAGTAGGGGACAACTCAAGTATGCACAGCATTACACATTTCAGTCTTAAGTCAAGAAAATAACTATCTACAGATATGCTATTCATAGCTGTTACAGATATGCTATTCATAGCTGTTTACATTTTGTAAGTAATACAAAGATGCATGGAAGAAAACAGAGCTTTCTTCATCAACACTTTAAATTGTAGAAACTTTAGAGATTTCCTATTCTCAGGAATTTGTAAAAACACTACCACCTTACTGACAAGGTTATCATTCCTGATTTTGACCAATCTGTTTTCTGTGACAGGACATCAATGAAATGGTGCGAACTGAGCGTCCAGACTGGCAGAATGTCATGCTGTACGTTACAGCAATTTACAAATACTTTGAAACCTGAAACCCTGATAATTCAACAGATCTATGGGATAGTACCAACATGAGCTACCAGATGGAAATCTTACTGAAATGCTAATCCCCATTTCACTGAAAACTGGCAATATTTGAGTCCCCTCAAACGTCAGTGACACTACCCTGGATTGCCTCAGATTGCTTCAGCTACTAAGCCTGGAAACAACTGTTTCAAAGCAAGAACTGTTGCCGCAGTGCTTGGAATAACCCAAGTTATTAAGCTATTCAGATTAATCATGTAGCCTAAAGAGCCGGGACTACTTACGTGCTGGCTTTCCAGCCAGACTTCCTGAAGCTTTCTTTCCTAGGAGAGTGAGATGAACGGATCCTCTAGCATACAGGAGACTGAATGTCCAGCTAAAGCTTTGAGAAGGAAAAGGATAACATGGCATCGTATTACTGAACTTTCTGTAGCATCCCGATACCGCAGAGTCTGAATTTTCTACCCGCAGCATATGGCACCCCAATACAGTAGAGTTCTTAATGATAATTTAGTTACTGCCTTTACAGCTATCTTCCCTCCTTTAAAATATGCACAATATTCTAGGAAAACAAGCTTTTATTCCATAACGACAAATTGAGTGGAAAAGTGCTCGCGATACCTCGAAAACTTTGGCACAGAAGAACTCTTCATTCTAAAGCTTCATTATAAGCCTACCTCTGTCACAGTGATGTGGCTTCCAACTTTATCTTAAGGATTGTAAAGACTAGCACATACAGCTCCTGGTTTTCAGGGTACGCTATACTTCAAGGAATCTGTCCAAACTCCCTGTGCTTCCATAGTAACAGAAAGGAATCAATAATCAACCCTTGTACGGCTTGTTCTTTCCCCTCTTCCTCCCTTGCCTGTATAGCACGCACAGCTGCCCCAGGCTTTACTCTACAGCAATACGAGCATACGTCATGGTGTGGTAGAATTTTGGAACCGGGATAGCATTTCCTCTGCAGAGAAGATATTTTCAATAAGATGTAATAATGAAGTAGCTTGTCTCAAAATCCAGCTTTGCTGTGTTTTCTGTGTGTTTTTCGTTGATCTTGCACATCCTCATCGGACTGACAGAAGGTGAGACGTTCTTTGACAAGAGCTGCGTAGGAACTGATGTAATGTGTATACACCCAGTAGTCTCGAATATTGCGTGGAAATGACTCACTGTCACATGGAAGGAACTGAGAAACTTTCGTCTGCTCAGCTTCTATTTTCCTAAAATGTATCTGAATACATGTAACAGCTCTTGGGCAAAAGAGTTCAAGTAAGTGCCTTAGCGATCATTGAATTGATACATCCTGGCACTTCAGGGCCTCGTGCAGAATGTTAATGGCTCCGAATGATTTCATATATCCATTTGTCATAAGCTGTTTGTTGTAATCTTGTTTGTCAAATCAAGGGAAGGCTTCGTTCTGTCATTGCTTCTGCCTCTTATTTTTCTGAATACTTATCAGCAGTTAAGCCACAGTTGAACATCTCTCATTAATATTAAGCAGAAGCCTACTTTAGAAGTGAGTTCTGTAACAACGGCTATTTATAAGCACATGCTCTTTCAACACAGTAACCCTGTTATAAAGAAAACGAATCTGCCATTTCTGTGGTGCTCTTATGACTGTTAAGGACAGTTCGAATGTCATAGATGTTAACCCAATGAATGCAGCTGTGCTTGGCATCTGTGAAACTTCATCATGGTATAAAAGCACAGATTTAACTCAAAATTATTGCCAAATCCAAAACCCTATCATCTGAAGAACATAGCCCATGTGAAAAGTAATAATTCAGCATGTCTCTAGCAGCTAGCATTAGACAAAAATACACGCTTACACTGATATGTGCCTGTGAGAATTATGAAAATTTGCAAAATAACTCCTTAATTCATGCAGAGGGCCTTTGGAGAAGTTTTCAGAGCAGCAGTCTCTCACACGTTCTTACTGTTCTTTAGAGCCCTAAAAGTAGCTAGATACTCTCAGATTATCAGTTGGTGCATTTGAAGAGCCAACATAATCTAAAGACAATTGTTGCAAGAGAGGCTTCAAGTGAAAAATCTTCAGTAACAGATTTTAGTAAAGTCTGAAATACGATTTCCTCTTCCACATATTTCTTAAAAAATTTTTGCTTACTTAATTTCTTCAGATAAGTTTCAATAAGAATAATCATATTGGAAATACACATTATTGCTGTCTCACATTCCATCTCTTACTACTAAATTCAGATTTTGCAATTTTGTGTTTAAAAAACCTTCTATTCAACCTCCGAACAGACATCCTTATCTGTGATTGTCTTATTCATTGCCTTAGATTTTAAGAAAATATTTTTCTAATAAAAAGGATAGCAGTTCTTGGTCTAAATTCACTCATGACCTGTTTTGTTAAGGTAATTTGAGCTTTAAGCTGATTTTTTTTCTGTCCAATGGTCAGCTTCATTTACCTGGAATCTTGTATTAGTCTGAAGTAACACTAATAGTACAACCATTTGCAAAAGGGGAAGTCACATTTTCTAGATGCTTTGTGTTAAAAAGATGAGCTGCTAGTCTTCAGAGAGAGAGAGAAGAGTTATTAGTAATTACAAAAATGATCTTGTTTTGAACTTCAGAGCTCTGTAAACTTCTTGGTGTGATCTGTCTGATAAACCTCTGCTGTATTCATATCTGTAAAAGAATATTGGGCTCCATGAAGAGTGGTTTTTTTATAATGATACATCTGAGCCTTTACATATAAGATGCTGCACGGCTGTGCGAGTGGAACTAATGAAGCAATGGAAGGTCTAAAACAAACATAATGCCCTGCTGCACTCTACAACGTGTTTTTTCTGAAGGTTCAAACAGCATTAAATTTTTCAAGAGGAAGAATAGCTGTAGCCCTTCTGGACATGGGTGATACTGTTCTGTTTGGTTCCTACTCATAGTTAATCCTGAAACAGCCTGGGTTTTCGTACACGTGAAGTACAAGTTTATGCTGATTTACGTTCCTTTCTTTTTAATCCGGAAAATATTTCTGAATGTACTAAAAAAAGGACAAATATTTTATCATCAATTTGTATTATTGCATTTTAATATGTGCCTTGCAAATGCCTGTGCTGTAGTATTTCAGGGTTACTCATTGCCAGCTGTAGGCGTGGGGTGGGCAACAAAATGGAGCTGTGGAACGTATTGATGCAGATACAACAATATCATCTTCTGGACCCTGTTGACTGAAATACTTCCACGGAGTAGAGAGGTCAGTTTAGAGTCAGATGTGTATTGGGTTTGGCTAGTTGTCATCCTGGTGCAAGATCATCGGCAGTGAACGGAACGACCAGTTGTGGGGTTTTCTTTACCAAAAAAAGAAGGAATGGGAGGAAAAATTTTATTTTGGTTATTCAGGAAAATTCCATCAGTGAAGTTTTGATACGGAGTATCTAACAATAACAGAACTGAGGTGACTTCAGAATGGATTACATTTTGTTTGGTTTTCAGTTGGTTTTGTTTGATCCAGTTTGATTCGGTTGTCTTGTATATTTAAATAGAAACACTAATTTAGTATCTCTGGTGTGAATCTCAGTGGCCCTCACAAAGGGCCCTTTTCAATTTGTGTTTATGGATAGGTAATCCAGAATATAGTATTTAATTATAGCATATTCTGGTGTAAAAGCAAATTTTTGTCTCTTTTGCATAAAATATATTCCTCAAGTTACATGTAGCATTTCTGATAATTTTTTGCCTCCAGTTTTGTAAAATATTTCCACTGTTTATGTTTTTCTGTACAGTCCATCATCATGCTTTAGGGGCCCCTTAATTTGCCAAACCGAAATTAACTCAGCTTTGACTTATCAGTGTAAATGCATATTGATACCACTGGCAGCAGTCATGCTCTGGTTTTACAAGCATAAGGAGAAATAAATTTATCCCTTGCTCTAATGATGCAGTACAGTGGTTTAAACTGCTGAGGATCTGCCTTAAGAATTTTGTAGCCGTGACAAAAAATTCTCACTGGCATCTCGTTTCTGTTAATGATCTCAATGTTAAGTTCTTATCTGTTTTTTCAGTTCCCTGATTCAACACTTCAGACATTTGGATTCTGTTCCATCTTTTGCAAATCAAAAAATCACATTTATTCAATTCTCTGTATTTCTGTGCAGTTTTGGCACAGTGTACAAATTTTATTATAACCCAGTTTTAAACGAGATTATTTGGGAAGTTGGAGATATGGAGAACTTCTGGGTGTTTTTCTTACTTTCTGTGTTCTGCTTGTGACTGGTTTGGGAACGCTGTCTGGTTTTCAGGTGATATGTGACAATATCTTCCAAAGCCACCCCCTCTGGATGACTGGCATGAAGCTATGCATAGGCTAAAGTTAAGCCTTTAAAACTGTGTTCGTGTGATGCATGTGGTGACTTTACTTCTTATTTGGCTCTTGCAACAGCTTAACTGCAGGCTGCATTGAGCAGGAGCCATTAAGGGGCAGAATTCTTCTGGGAAGGAATCCAGATGTACACCTATACACTATTTTTTGCCTATTGTGAGTAATACTCTTGCTGAGGTGGCCTAAGAAAGAGGATTTTAAAATAGTGTTCATGTACAGACCGATTTAACTATATAGTTTGTTTGTGGTCCTTTGCTTGACTTCGTAAATATTTATTTCTGGTTTATTTTTATGTTCTGCCAAGCTCTATTTCTGCAGTTCCTTTCTTTAAGCTAGAGTTAGGGTATGAACGCTTGGTAATATTAAGCAGTTTGAGAAATGATTTGGTGAAAAGTGGTATCAATGCGTAGTTGTCATCTATGAGTTCTGGCCACGCCACCATGCTTTCCCAAGGTAGTGTCTGTTGATTGGCAAAACGTCTTGGAGCTGCTTGACTCTCCCGCAACTTCCTTATCTCCCATATAGGCTACATCACCCCTGGGTGTCCATCAGGTGTTCCTGCCCCCAAATTATCAACTGCTTAAATGAGTGAAGGGTTCATAGACATCTCTTAATAAATTTATTGTCCGTATTTGGAAAAGTATCTCTAATAGTGTTTCTGCTTTCAAAGGAGAGTGGCTGGATGGGTTTTAAATCAGTCTGGCCTGCTGAGCATTCCTAGCCCTTCGTTCATGTAAGTTTTTTCTGTTGTATTCGCTGTGATTTCAGTGTCGGTGTTGAAGTACACTTTGTAATTGTCAAAGCCAAGACATTAAGCATCTGGAATATGTAGCAAGTATGTTTTCGATAATTAAGGCTAAATAACTTAACAAATCAAGGTTTGTACAGTTCCAATTTCTGTTAGAGTGTTGACACGAGTATCTTTTTTTCCTTATATATTTCGGCTTGCTAGTTTTGGGGCTGCAACACCCTTGAACTCAGTCGGACAAGGCCACTACCCTAGCCTCCATAAATTAATTCTTTCTGCGATAATAGGATTATTTCCTCACAGTGAAACTTCAGTAAAACCAATGAATACCAGATGACTTCCTTCCAACTCACACTTATCTTTTACTTGGAATATTCCTTACCCTTAGGTCACTGTCTGCCACAGAGTTGCACATAAAGTTCCCATCTGTTCCCGCAGGACTTGAGGATGCAAAACGGTAGGGTAAACTTTGGGCAGAATATGACAGCAGCCTGATGCGATTAAGATGGCTTAATTTTAATCCCCTATTTTCAGGGAGGTTAGGTTTAGCCAAAATCACTTACTCAGAGCTGAAATGTGGCACGTTTGTTCTCCACTGGGAAGTATGCTTCTGTTTAATAATATTTTTATGAGATTGTATTTATGGAAACAGAAAGAAAAATATCGTGAAGCTAGTTTTGTTGCACTTTTCTAAGGCTTTTGTATTTTGCATAGAGTTCTAGAATATGAACAAGTTGTTTGGGGAAGTCAAGGCTTAAAACTTACTGTGCCCCAGCTTAGCAACGTATTACATGCATTTTCATTCTAGTGATATATGTATTATTTTAATGGCATGTAACTAGTATATTTATATGGTAGTTAGGAAGCCCAGTGGACATTTCCTGCTGCAGAGGAGCCGTTGGCAGTCCTGGTTCCACAGTTCATGACCTGACCTGTTTTGGCAGTAGACTGCATTTGCAATAATGGAATAGTCAGTTTTTGTTTCTGAACTCTATTTCAACAAATGGGGAGAAAGAGGCTCTTCTTTTTTTGTTCCATTGTTGAAATTTCTCTGGAGGCTTTTTACTGGTTACCAATTCATGCATATGTTCAATTAGGATAATTACTTGGGAATCAGTTCAGTAAAGAAGGCACAAATACACATAACATACTCAAGTAATTAATCCTTGTAACGTACAACATTTCAGTTTCTAACAAACTTCTGAGTTTGCATATATTTGTAAGGTCAATTTGACTATTTTTAAGTAGCACTTTTATTCATACCTGAAGGGTTTTTTTGAACAGAAGCGGTTTTTTTTCTGTATGTTATCTAATGGAAAGAAAGTATAACACTACTAAACAAAGCGTAGTCTAGTTAGCCTCCAGACTGTAAGTTCACTTTAGGTCAGTAATGATCAAGAGTTGTCCAATGTATAGGAAATAAATCAGTGATCTCATTTAATATTGGACAGCTCTCCAGATCAAAGTCAGAAGGGCATTAATTGGTACCCTCCAACTCTTGGATGAGGGTACTTTCAGTTCAGGTGTGAGGCAGAATTGACAGAACAGTGTGATGAATTTTGGACTTCATGAAAGAACAGAATTTTATTGATGTCTCAGTCTAACTTCACAGCACTGTATTGGATAAGGACTAACCTTGTTTGAGATGACACTGCAGCCAGTACTAATATCTCCTAAATAGCTAATTTAAAGCTTATTTTCCATGGCCTTTAAAGATGATGTAAAAAACAGTGATTCTTAAAAGCTCTTCTCATCCATCCAGCTTTTCTGATTTGTATTGGTTTTGTACTCCCTTGAAACACAGCTGTTAGACTGACCTAAGAGTACACGTATGGGTTTAGTAATTCTTGTTATAGACAACAAGCACTTTTCTCTTTTCCAGAACCCTTTCAACTGGTTTATACACACACATTTGACATATAGCGACATTTTACATAGATAGAGAGGTTTTACATAAATGCATATATGTATGTATATATGCACACAGGTATACATGTGCATATACATATATGTACATATGCAGGTTCTTAATAAAACTGACCATGTTTCAAGAAGTGCTTGCGTCTTGAATACTTAGGGTGGTGTATTAGCGTGTACATTTAAAAGGTAAGGAGGAAGAGAACCATTTTGTTTGCTTCTGGTTAAAGCTGAGAAATACAGGTTTGAGGAGAATTTGGAAGTGTGTTCGAATTGTATTTCACCCTGTCTCTGGTTTCAAAGGCACAAGCTGTTAATCGTTGGGACTTAAAAGGTCAGCAAGCATATTTTAAGCTAAACCTTTTGGAGGACCAATATGCTTTTAGTTTGCAAGGACCACTAAAGATCTGGGCATTTACTTTCTCCATAATGTATTCTGTGTGAGTATTTAGTATGTATGCCTTCAATTTGCCAATGTTGCCATGTTTTCTTCTTAATTATTCATGAAATAAAGATTGCAAATAGCAAAATGTGTGGTTTATGTTTTCTTGAGTGAAGCCGCTACAAAAGGGAGTATTTTAACACTTTGCAGCACCATGGTTTTTCAGGAGTGAATGTTACAGGAAGTAGTTTGTGGAGGTTTATACACTATGGATGAGAAGTGCATGCAAATTGTTTGCATGCACATAAAGTCATGATTGTTTGGAAGTCATGTCTCTCTTGGAATACCAGCATGCTTTACGGTATCTACCCCCAAAGGGTTTTAACTGATAAGATGGTGAATACCCTAGATAAGAGGTATGTATTTAAGGCATCTGCTTAGCCTGTATTGTCCTAGTCTGGAATATGAGTAACAGAGAAGGGGATTGCAGAGAATATGTTCAGTTTAGGCAACTTCTGTAATACATTGCAGGATTAGAATTATTTAAATGTTACTTAAGCCATCCCAAGTAAGGCAATGCATGCGTGTGTGCTCGCTGCCTCCCCGTCTCTCTCCAAAGGAATTGGGCTGGGGAGGGATTGGGGACTTCATTTCTATAACAGTTCAGAGTATTTAAAGCAGATGCCTAAAAATAAAATTTCCAGGTGAAAATAAAGACTAGGACACCTTAAATCTGATTTGGTCTCAATCATCCTGGATGGGTAACTGTTTTCAAATCCTGGTTTAGAGGTTTAATTTCAAGTGCTCTGGAATAAATTTGATCCAGAGGTTTGGACTGAGCTCCTATTTATTTCAAATCCTGTTCTTAAAGGCACTGACTAGTATAGGTATTTTAATTCTACCTATTTATTACCTAATCTTTTTTGAGATTTTGTGTGGTGTTTTCTGACTGTTCAGCAATCCAGAAAAGTCTTTGTCTCAGTAATGCTACTATGCAAGAAAATGTCTCGCTTTTCCTTTCTTGAGGTGAAATATTCTCCCTGAACTTGAGCGGTTTAAGAAAACTCTTCTTAGTTCTCAAAATGGATTTATATCCTGTTTTTAAACATGGGTCTTCAGTTTTCGTACTTCTTTTAAACATAAATGTTTTAAAAGTGTAGTGTAGTAAACTCATGTCAGAAAACAGATGTTTTTCTTTTCTGTAGCAAGCGCGTGACAGCGTTGTAGAAATGACTTGTACGCCTGCAGTTGGCAATCTGAAGGTCAAGACAGAAGCCATGAGCCGGACACGGGTCAGGCCTGAGGTATGCTGAAACAGGAGTATCTGCACAGTCTGTAGAGCTGCAACTTTTCTTTCCCGTATCTACTGAAATACTATTCCCTAACCAAAGCTTTTTTTCATGGATTGTCTTCCAAGCTGTCACTAGAGAATTTTGTTTAAAATGTGAAACTAGCTCCATAAGTGTGTTTAAATTGAATATAATAAAATCAGTTAAATAATTTTGAAGGTCTCACTGTAACGAAAAACTGCAGCTATGCGGAACAGTAAAATAAAAACCTCAGAAGCAACAGCAATATAATATTTGATTGTATTAAATCACAAAAGCTTGTATTGGAGTCCTGATGGTTCTGCAGTTAAATTCTGCATAGGAACTACATTAGCATTACAGAACTTTCAACTAAAATTCTTATCATAAAGGGTTTCACAATTGCTTTGATCAATGGAAGAGACTTGGATTATATCATGTGTGTTGCCAAGAGCTGTGTGTCGTTCCACAAAGTGCATAGACCAGAGGGGCTCATGAAGATGTAAGTTCTTCCCACACAAAATTCTTTTAAAACAGAGACACAAACTTATCACAAAAAGTTAACGCCCTTCTCCAGATGGGAAGTTATTAATAGCCAGCAGCTACTGTTAAGACTTTTTTTTTTTTTTTTTTTTTTAAAAAAAAAAGGTGCTGAATTGTGTGCCTTTCACATTCTTCACCCTCTCTTAGCTCCCTCGCTTAGCCTTTTGTCTGGGGGGGGGGGGTTCAGCACTGTCTTTGCTTGGGCCCTGCATTTGTGTTCTCCTCATTTCTTAAACTGGTATGTTTTCTTTTTTGTCCTCAATACTAAAGGTCGAGTGAGGAACAGAATTCTAAATTGAATTGCTTGAAAAGTACTGATGGTGTTATGGAAAGCTCCCACACCTTCCGTATGAATTACTGCGTGATGCTGCAACCCAACACCTTGAATGGAGAAGTTAGCTAATTCGTGTCTCTGTTCCTGGCAGCTCAAGATTAGAACATGATTTATGTCTAATTAAATGGTTTTTTATTGGCTTCACTTATGTTAGAAAAGTTGCTCTGAAACTTCTCCCATGTGTCTTTGTTTAGAAAAAAATGTTGCCTATGAATTTTAAAAAGAAGAAAAGTAGGTAAGAGACTGATGCCATCAAGCCTAATCCAAGTTAAGCTTTTTACTAGTCTTTGTCTGCCATTTCCCTCTGTATCACCGTGGGTTAACTGAACTCTGTTTATAGTACTGAATTTCTGTATATGAAATGCCCTGTTTGAATACTGCGGTGTTGCCTTTTCTTAGATGTTCTTTGCCCTTCAGGATTTCCAGTTCTTTGGAACCTCCTTACTCTCATTATGAAAACAGGGTTGAACGCAGTAGTGTCTTATCACAGTATTTTTACTGCTAGACGTTTGCATTGATTATATAGCGTGAGGAAATATTTGTGCTTCTCTCCAGTGCTGTGCATAGCTCACTCCCTTCTTCATTCTTCCTTTTCTTAAACCATTTTAGGCTCTTTCCTCATGCCAGAAGCCTAAAAGTTAAGCTCTTAAAAATGAAAGAAACTTGAGAAGGAGACATAACAGTCTGGAGACAACTTCACTGAGCTGTTGACAATATCATATTTTTCAAAAATAAATATCCCACAGAGCACCGAAATGCCAGCGTGTTGAGTTCACACTCTGTGTCTCTGTGGGGCCACATTCAGAGTCCATCAACTGCAGCAGAGTGAAGCCCAGGGCAGAGCCTGCGGTGCACACAGCCAGTGCTGTCTCTGGATAAAGAAAATCCCACCATCGGAGGGTACGATCCTCAGGGGTGCCGAGCATCAGCGGTTTTGGAGTTCGGGAGCTGTTAGGTGTTCAGTCCTTCTGAAAAATCTTTCCCCAAAATGGCTGGTCTAACGCCAATACAGCTGGACTGTCGTCCCAGCAGAGAAGAAAGGCGAAGGGAAGGCACGCCGCAGTTCTCCTCTCGGCCAGAGGTCCAAACGTTATACAGGCATTGGAACAGGGCACTAAAACACTCACTGAACTCTATAAACCTGTGAAGTTCCATCATTTTGCACCAATGTTTCCAGCACACACTATTCCCTTGCAGGGAGTGGTGGGGAGCAGGGTCAGTAGCTACTTTTTGTCTCCAATTTATGTTGTGACAGAGCTTGGTTAGACGCAACGTGGATTTTGTCAAGTTAAGTAAGGGTTTCCCTCTCATTGCTCCTTGGAATAAAACGAGAATAGTATAAGTGAAGAAGAATCATCTGACTTCTTCCGCTGGGCTTTGCAGCTCCAACAGTTCATTTATTGTATAAAGGTGACTTCTATATATTACTTTTATAGAAAATAAATAGCTGTTGCTCTGCAGCTCCCACATGATGATTCATGCTACCAGTTCGTCTTCTATTAATAGTCTACAAAGAGTGCTTAAATTTAGATTGAACTCCATCTCATAGTCTGTCATGCTGAATAGCATTTAGAGCAATGAAGCCACAGTCTGTTTGGGCAGTGCCTTTTACGGAGACTAGTCCAACTCTTGACATGAAATTACTGAAAATCCTTTCGTTCCTGACCTAAGCGCAAATGGCAGGATTTAAACACTGCTGTGGACATGGGTTTGCGTTTCCCTGTGAGCACAAATCTTACCTTGAATTTAGCTTGTTTTCCTCAAGCCTAGGTAAAAGTTGAACTGCTATGCTGGAATTGAACATTTTGTGAGAAGGCTTCGGTCTTTGACACGGAGGAGTGTCCTTCGTTAAGTTGTTAGCAATGGGCGTTTCCAGCAAAAATTCTGCATGTGTAACTTTGTTAAAGGACTCTCTCTTCAGAAAATCTACCTTCTTTTTTTTTCAGTGTTGATTTTAAAATTGCTAACAAATATTTAATGTTGAGCAATGTGAGAGAAGTAATTATGTGTATATATATATTCACATAAGGATTTTTATTTATATGTATCTATCCTTAATGTTGAAGGATTTGCTAGTTTTCAAAGGACCTCAAGTAACCCTGCCTCCATCCCTTCTCTCAGACTAACGCGAGTGCCTTTCCCTGCTCTGAGGAGATTTGGGCAGCATTTGTGGGAATGGGATTATGTACAAGTCCAAACACATCGTTTTAAGTGTCCTGTTTAACAACATTGTGCATCTGTGCTAATGCAATACTCACTTTGATGCTTCTTTGCAAAATATGCACCCCTTAAAAGTAATGTTGCATATATCACGTGATTCAGTCTGGTCAGAAAAATTTCACGATGGAGAAGAGTTCCAAAACTGGTAAAGAGTAATTTCTTTCTTAAAGACAGAAATATCTTTTCTATTTAAAAAAACCATTAATTCTCCCAGATTCTGTTCTAGACAAACTGAGGATTATTTTCAGTCCTTCACGCGGAAGCTTCGATACATAGGTACGATTTTCCTGCTATCCTGCTACTTACCAGGGTGCCAGGCTGGTTTTGATTATAGTCGTTAGAGATGAGTCTGGTTTGTGTTTGCAGTGCCATCACTGACGTGCCCAAGCAGACTGTGGCTCCTGCAGGATCAGCAAAGAGAAGGGTGAGTTTCATGATAGGTCTCAAGTGTGAAGTTTTGATTTACTTTGCTCTCATCTTTTTGAAGGAAGCATTCCAAAGTTTATTCTACACAGTCTTTCTAGAGTTTACTACTTTAGCTCAGTTGCTAAGTCTGAGAAGTGCAAATAGTCTCACATCACTGCTTTTCAGATGCCCAAAATTCAGGAGTTTGCCTTATTCCATCAGGAGATCATGTCCAGTATGTTATTGCAACTCTGCTTTTCAGGAATGAAAAAGCCCTTTTTGGCTGTACACGGGAGAATCAGAAAATTTAATTTTTTTCCTTGCAGTACTGGACTTGTTTCAGCTCACAGCCTGAGCCAGCAGCAGGCTCTAGGCGTGTGGCCCTGGCTCCTGCGGCTGCCGGAAGGTGTTTTGTTTCCTGGTAGTTTCAGCCGACCTTTTCATGTAGTCCCTTCTCAAAGTGTGTCTGGCCACAGCAGTCGTGGTAATGCTGTTTTCTCCTTCATGAGTGACTAAGAAGGGAAAGGAAGTTAGCACCCTCTGGTACTGCCCCACCCCACACCCCTACCCCCATTCTAAAAACAGAGAAAAAATATAAAAGCTTATCGTATTCCTTTACTGTCATTGTTGGCCACTGGTAAGGGAGGACATAAGTAGAAATATCTACAGGTAAGGACAATACACACTGAATATACACAAGAAGAAATACAATCTGAAGAACGGTGCAGTTCTGATACTTGACAGGGACAACAGCATAAAAACTAATAGAAAACCAATTAATTTCTTAATTCAAAAGAAAGGCAACAGATCTATTCAGATCTACCCTGCCCAAGTGCTAAATAGGACATAAACCAGCAGCTGCTCGTTATAAACACATTTACTTGTGCAGAAGTGAGAAATGAACGTGCAAAAGTAATAGAGGAACTGGCTCAGTTGCTCTGGGAGGTATTAATATTGATTTTTAACATCTTGAAACGCTGCAGAATTCCCAACTACACAGAGAAAGTCAGGAGGTGACCATGGGGACTTGATACGCTAACCAAACTGGAATGGCCAGTGAGGGAAGGAACCAGTGGTCTGGTGGTTTTGGTAGTGGTATCAGAATGCTTTTATGGAAAAAAGTCAGTTCTAAGAAACATTAGAAGCTTGTCAGGGTACCATTGTCAGCCAGCCCTGTGAAAGCACTCGGACATTTGCTTTGCATCTTCTGTGACTTGCTGGTTTAAAAGAAAATCAACATAGTCTACATCAAATAGCCTTAAAACTGATGAGCTGCAAAAATCAAAGAAGCGTTGTAACTAGGAAAAGAGACATCTGATGAAGCATTTCTGGGGTCCTTCAAAGATATGTTGATCAACATCTGGGCCTCGGGAAACTTGAAATGATGTGCTGAGGATGGGACTGTTGGAAGAAACCAGCCTGACAGCTTAATAAAGGGAGCTGACTGCAACGCCTTTGTTTTTAATGTATTCAGGAACAAAATCATATTTAGAAACTGCATTCCTGCTCCTGGAAAGTGTTTTGATTCCCAGCTTTCACCGATTTCAGCGAGAGAGAGTCATTTGGATGTCTTTGAGGAGCTGGCCAAAGGTGAGAGGCAACCTCTGCAATATAGGAAACGCTGCCCTGGGAAGGAGCAACGCTGAACAGACGCAGCGGATCCCGGCAGACAGCGAACTGCTACAGCGTGACACTTCCCCTCCTCTGCAAATGCACTCGCATAGCATGAAACTTTGTGGAGTATCGGCTGGGAGTGGGGAAGCACTACCTCTTGTACAGGGCAGCAGCGAGACCGTTACACGAACAGTGCCCGATTCTCATGTCAGCGTTTTACAAAAAGCTCTGGCAAACTTCTCGTAGGCAGGCGGCATTTCTAAATTTATCATTATTGCAGCATGTTTTGATGAGGCTCCTGAATTTCTCCTTGTCTCCCACTTTTGCTTTTTCTCTTGACTTGGCTAGTCAATACATGTGGTCCTTAAAATCATTACGTGTTACTGTGTGGTAGATTACTCCAGCCTTTTCTGTAACTTCCTGGGAAAAATTACGTTGGTTTTTTTTCCTCCCTGCAGGATTCCCACTGTGTTTGGAGCAGCGCTCCGGCCTCCGCTCCGTAATTCATCGCTGCATGGCAGAGGCAGCCCCTGTACCAGCCTGCCTTCCCGTCTGGGGTAAGAGCGGAGGGGAGGACAGCACGGGTGCCACGTGCTGCTGCCAGTGCTAAATTTTTAATGCTTGGATGCTCATAGGTTTTGAGGTTGGTGCTGAAGTGGCCGGTGCCAGTTCTGCTACTTCTTTCCTACCGTCTTGATACACCCAAAAAACTGAAAGCATCGGTCATGCTCTTGCTGCCAGAGAAGGCTGGGCAAGAGAGTTGCCTGTGGGTTAAAGTAATGTGCACGTGCTTCCAGCAGATTTGTGTGAGCGAAGCATCTCTGGGGTTGGGAATCCTGAAATAAAACCCTTTTGTTGCATGGCACAAGCATCCAGGCTGTGGCAGTCCCCTGCACAGAGGGGTCTGGGCTGGCTGTCATAAAAATGAATCGTTTTTTCATAGGCTGGGGTCTGCCATGGGGTTGGTGGGAAGTGTGGAGTCACAACTGCTGGTTTTTCCCGTTGGTAACGTCCAACCAATAGGAATGTGTAGATAAATTACTTGCTAAGATGTAAAGTTGCAAATAGAAATAAAAAAACTTAGACGAAATCCACAAAGAGCAGCGGGTTCAAATTCTTGAGAGGTTCTCTCCCCGCTTCAAAATTGCTGTGAGATGAGTCATGGCTGTTCCCCAAGTCCGTTCCTGCGGGGGAACAGGAGATGGCTGGGGACATGCGCAGCCCCAAGGGGCACGCCACCGCCGGCCTGGCTCGGGGCAGGAAACACATGTGTGCACACTGGTGGGATCCACAAAGACCTACTCAGTGGGAAACATGCAACTTCTGTAAAACGGTTAATATCCTTACTGAGAAGTCTTAAACACTTGCAGAGTAGTAATGCAGAGGGTTGCCTTTCTGGTGGTAGTAAGGACAGTTAAGCAGAGAAGAGAAGAAACGGTAAGTTTCTCTCTGCTTGTGCAGTCTTCCAGGCTATCTCCGCACCGCGCTGCCCTGTGCCGCTCGGTACGGCCGTAGGCTTAAACCCGCTGGGTGGGTTTTCCAGCCTGGAAAGAAGTAGATGCTTAAAGCAACGTATGGAGAAAGCCCTCCTTCCCTTTCCTACTCTCATTGTATGCAGATCAAGCGCAGTAAAAGCCCGTTTCTGTCACTTGCAGGTCCCTCCAGACAGGAGCTGGACTTCTTGAACTAAGTGGCGACCCCTCCTTCAGCCGCTTTGCGAGATGCTGACCGGGGCTGTCCACGTCGGCGCGCCCCTCCCCGGTGCCCGGTTACCGCCGACCGCCAGGTAAAGCCGCGGGGCTGCCGGGCTCCAGGCACCGGCTCCGCCGCCGCTCGTTCGATCCGCGGTACCCGGCGGGGCTGGCCGGTCTCCGTCCCGCCGGGGCCGGGGCTGCGGCCGGGGGTTGCGGGGGTCGCTCCGCCGCCGGCCCTCCCCGCCGCCGCCGCCCCGCGCCGCCCTGCAGGGGGAGCCGCTGCCGCCGGCTCCGCGCCGCCGGGCCGCCCGCGTCCTGCGGCGGAGGGCGCCGCGGGGCGGGAGCGGGGCAGCGCCCGGCGGGCCGGCACCGCCACCGCCACACGCCTTCCCGGGCGCGGCGGCGGAGGCGCGGGCGGAGCGGAGCGGTGCGGAGCGGAGCGGCGCCCGGAGGGCAGGTGGGTGACGGCGAGGTCGCGGCGGTTCGGGCTCCACGGTGAGGGGCGGCGGGGCGGCCGGTGTGCGGCTCTCGGGGCGGAGCGGGACCTCGGGTCTCGCCCCGCTTCCTCCTCCCGCCGGGGCGGTGCGGGCGGCCCCGACGCCCCGCTGGGGCATCCCGAGCCCGGCGGTCGCCGGTCCTGGGAGCGGCTTGTGGGCAGCTCAACTTTCCTCGCGTCCTTCGCGGCGTCCGCGACAGCCCCGGTCCCTCTCCTGCCTCTCCCGCGAGTTTTAAAAGTGGCCGCCCGCTGCCCCCGCGGTGCTGCCGAAACCCCCTGCCCCGAGACGGGGGCGATTTTTATTTTGCCGCCGCTTTGCCCTCTCCCGGTTCGGATGGTTTTTCCGCCGTGGAGCCGGTGCTCTGCACACCGTGCCGATTCCCAACTGTCAGTCCTCCGACACACCCCCACGCTCCAGAGATGTTTGCTCCACGGATCTTCCTTCAGACACCAAGTGCTGGACTTTGCCCCCCTGCACCCAGCCCTCCTCTTAGCCCTTCAGCTGATATTTGTGCTTCTGCTTTATCATAAAATAGCGATTCCGCAAGGAGCACCCTGCATCCTGTGAACTTCTCTGTTGTGTTTAACAAAGGAGATTTCCGTGCGCTTTGCGATCACGCTAAGGGGAAAAGGGCAGGGACTGAAGAGATGGCATTAAACCTGCGCCTGCTCTTAGCCCCTTCCTTGCCCACGAAAGCCCGGACCCTGCCTCATCTGTGTCAAGCGACTAAAACAGTTTTTTCGGCCATATCCCTTCTGGCGTGCCTGGGAGCTCTCTAAGCCTTGGGGCCAGCGAGGATGTTAGTGGAGCTGCCAAGTCACAGAAGGGCCTAGAATCTCCTTGCTGGGGGGGAGAGGGCAGATGAAGGAAAGGGGAAGAGGCTGCGAGGTGGCGGTTGTCTCCAGAGCTGTTGGGAGGATGTGTGGGAAGGCTTTCTGCCCTGGCGGTCAGGGCTGCGGGGCTGTGCCAGGGTGACCTGCCCTCACGGAGGTGTAGGCAGCCCGTCCTGGAAGAGCACCTTGAGCGGCAGATGCATTCCTGCTGCGTAGGTGCTGGCGTGTGGTGCCCTCAAAAGGGGATGCTCCCGGGAAGAGATTTTTCTGCATGGTTGTTTGCGTGGTCTGAGAGTCGCCCAGAAGCACTGCAGGTGCTTTAACGCTCTTTTATGTCCTGATGCACTATGAGCCGGGGGTAAGTTTTGAGTACAAAGGTATTGCAGGCTTTGAAAATAGTAAAGGTGGTCGAGCACCCTCTTCAAAACTGTCTTGGGCAGTGGGTCCACAGAGGAGACGGGAAGGGTTAACTTAAAGAGAACAACATGACTCACTTAGTAAATAGCAGTTAATAGAATTGCCGTAACTACTTAAAATTATTTTCCCAAGCAGATGGTCAACTATTAGATAACTCGATCTTTGGATGTATTTGTTTTCAGGTTTCTTATCAGGCTCGTAAG
This sequence comes from Burhinus oedicnemus, assembly GCA_008921705.1. Lineage (NCBI taxonomy): Eukaryota > Metazoa > Chordata > Aves > Charadriiformes > Burhinidae > Burhinus > Burhinus oedicnemus. The sequence continues at coordinate 3,164,535 of VFFE01007998.1, read as the reverse complement.
TCTCAGACCCGTGTAACTCAAGAACTGTAGTAATTGATAAATCCGTTCTTCTGCACGAGAGAAACTAGAGAGAAAGCAAGTACGGCCAGCTCCTGCTTTTAGACAGACACCCCCCAGAGCATGTTGCCCAAGTGAAGTACAAAAAGATTAGGTAAAGCGACCAACAGGGATGTAAGAAATATTTCAATTGAATTAGATCTGTGAGAGAAATACCTTATTTCGGATCTCAATAAAAAAGTCAATATAAATGTAATCGCATATCACAAAAATACTATGTAAATGAAATCCTGCCTAAAGTGGCAAATGGATTAAATTCTGAATTAACCAGGAAAGCTACGAGCCTCTGAATTTGTAGAGAAAACATGTGGGTACAAACTGCAAACATGTATGTGTGTATATTAAATAAAAATGACCGATTCCAGGGTTGGGGGGGAGGGGGGGGGGGAAGGAAGGCAAGCAGGTCTCCTTTTTAATGCTCTTCAGGTGATAAGTTTGTAATTTACACACATACATAATCTGTCTCTCTTTCCATATGTATTTTTGTACATAAAAAATAGAATCAGCATCATCCTGTGCCAGGTCAGGGGATGTCAGCGCAGTAATGACAGTTTTAGCCTCTGTCCTTCTGTCAGAGGGTGCAAAAGGCACTAAAGATCTGAGCTGAAAAGCCTCCTGCCAGGTCTCCTGTGTTTGCATTTCTATTTTTGCTGACATTTTAATAGGATGTTTCCATAAGGGCTGCTGGCACCATTGCGTTTGGATGTAATCACCTTTTGAAAGCTATTCATCTTTTTTGTTTAATCTTCAATAGTGGATTTTATGTAGAGCCATGTGGTTAAGCCCTCTTAAGAACTACTGGGAAAAGCTCAGTCCAGCAGGAGGTTTGGAGGGACTGTTTTGAGTCTTCGCTCTTCCTTTCAGTTGTGTTTCTGTGAAGGGTCCGGGCCGGCTGGCCGAGTACGTCCCCTTCGGTCTTGAGCCTGGCAGCTTTTCCATCTGGTGTGGAGGGAAAACCTTCCCCTTTACCACTTCCTTTCTGCCTGGGTGACTGATGGCTGTGTGATTTCTCGTCTATACAGGATGTTTAAGGCTTCACAGATTTTCCACCAGAACACGTTTTTTCACTATGCTTCAGCCCTTCGCTTCGGTTTGACATTTCCACCCACGTTTTTACACGTGAGATGGGATAAGGCATAGTGTGGCTGAGCTCTCTGAGTTCTGCGCAGCTGTGAGTGAGGTGTTTTCCATGCAAAGGCTGGTATTGGCATCTCTCTTGGTGTCCTGCAAATTTGTCTTTGTCTTCAGCTTGAACAGGTTTCAGCTCTTCTTGTTCATTCTCTCCATCTGATCTGGATGGAGCATAACTCTCTAGGTCCTTCGTTATTGCATGCTTTCTATCTGAAAAGAGAGAAGGGCTATTAAAACTTTCTTTCTGTTGGACTCTCAACTAAAACCAAGAGATCTTGAGCTGTGTATCAAGGAATCGGGGAGGATTCTCACAAGTCAATGGAGAGTTACTCCCTTTCATCGGGGTTTGGTATTTAGGACCAGAAGGCCTGGTTGCCTCATGGATCACCTTCAGGTTTTGCATCAGCGCACCTGAACAGCCTTGGTGAAGCTACTTGAACACAACGGCACCGGTTCCTTGCCTCTCTGCTCATTTTAAAAAGGCAGAGAAAGTTGCCTACTTAATGAGATGCTCGTTTAGCTGAATATTGAGGGTTGGTCTGTTAGGGGTAAAGACCCAGCAGCGTTCTGCCTTGGGAGGGCAAGAGGATCTGGGCAGATGCACAGAAGGTGATGTAACCTTGGAAGGCTTCAGTTTCCTCTGTAGAATCGGAAGATGCCTCTCCCCTTGCAAAGGTTGCATCTGTGTCAGGAATAATTATTGGTTGTGTTGCACTTTTTTTTTTCTGAAGTAAATCTGTGTAGATCAGAACGGACAGATGGCACATACAACTCTCAATTATGGAAAATATCCTCAGGAGGTACTTCGAGGTCATCTAATCCATGCCTCTGCCCAAAGGCAGGATCAGCTATGCTTTTGCTATTCCTGACAGCTCTTTCTCCATCCTGCTCCTAAAGACCTGCAGTAGAGACTCCGTACTTTCCTGGCATGCAGGAAACACCCTGATGTCCAGCTTAAACCTCCTTTGCTGTAACTCATTCCTCATCCTGACCACAGTGGGCAACCCACAGAGGATCAGCAAAGAGTATTTAGAAGTGCCTCAGCAAATGCAGGTATTTGGTAAACGTGAGAGAATAAAGGTGTGATCTCTTTCACTCCTCCGCCTGTGTTCTGTAAGGAGCAAATCATACGAAACCGGGCTACCTTGTGCTTGGCGTGCCTGGAGATCCGCAGAAGCACGGGAGGGATGGGGTTAGGTCGGCTGCGATGCAGCTCGGCATGGTGATGCAGTTGCAAAGTTAGGATCAAGTTGTTTGGATAGACACACAGCGATGAGGTGATGAAAAGAGCTGAAGAGCCACTGAGTGCTTAGGAGAGTTCAGAGAAAAGCCAAACGCGAGAAGATGGCTTCTGTAAAACTTCGTGTTCAGGACGATCGCTGCTGTTGGGCAAAAGCGCTAACAGTGCCGCGGGATGTGTTTGAGTGCGAGCTTTGTCCCTTCCTGTTCAGGACGCCTGGGGCTTGATATGGGTGCTATAAACAGACATCTAGTGCTATGTGAGACATCCCGACGGGGCTGGCAGAGAACAGGATAGGAGCGGAGGGCGGCGCGTGCCTGTCTGAAGCGACAGCAGAGGCTCAGGTGATAGCTTAGAGCACTTTAGACCCCACAATTCACTTATATGGAAGCCACTAACTCAAACCTTATCAGTTTAGTTTATGGCTTGTTCTGGAGAAAGGATGCTTTTCATCATTGGGCCTGTTGGTTGATTACTAAAACCAAAAATTACCCGGTAGCATAAAATACAATGTATCTTATGGAAAGCATATGCAAATGCCATTGTAGAGAATACCCAAGAGCAGGAGTACTGGAGCCCCCTTGCCCACAAAGCAGCAGTAAATCTAGTGCCAGGAAGGCCACATTTGAAATTTTATGTTTGGTTTGGGGCTCTTGCTGATTTTTTTAAAATATTTTTATTTTTTTTAAAGTTACACATTTCAAGCCCAAATAAAACAAGTGATTTGTCACAACTACAAATGCAGCAGTGGAAGGCAGGGTTAGAAAAGAAATGACAGCTACAAGACGGATCGTATTTATCTTAGACGATAACTCAGGGGCTGCATGCAGTAGGTTTATCACTATCTGACAGGTAACGAGATAAAGTCCAGGTGTTACACAGGGACGTGGAAAGACCTGAAACAGGAATAAAGAATACTTTACATAGTATTTTTAGGCAACATTTGCAAACAATGGTTCTGAGACAATGGAGAAGTTAGCAGGGAGTGAAACTCCTTGCAGGGATGGTTTGAGCCAGGGACAGGGGGAGGGAAAGGCATACAGAGGATGAGGGAATCTTCCTGTCCCTCTCTGATACAAGGAGAGGAAAGGGGGGTTTTCCTGAAGCTTTGGAGACGTGAGGAACGACATGCTGGGCTCCTGTCTGTATGTTGATTAGCATTTGTGATTGCACTCAAATCCAGGGTGGAAGGCACTCAGGCATTCTCGGGAGGCCTCTAGTACTTGCAGATTGGGGCTGTTTTATCTGCCGGCTAGCTGAGATACAGCGTTCTCCGTCTCCCTGTCCCCTGTGTTTATCCCAGGCGACGCTCACAGGGACACTTGTGGCTCCTCGTTCAGCAGCTCTTCAAGGAGGGCAGGAGAGGCATCGTTCCCTGGTGGAGCCGTTCGAAGCTCAGCTGAACACAAGCCAACGTCAGCTGGGGGGTCACGTCTGCGTATCTCCCTGGGCAGAGTCCCTCATGCGTTCGAGTGAGTAATGCTGTTCAACGGAGAGAAGTGTAATTTGGTCTCGTTCTGCTCTTTCAGTGCATCCCTTTGGGAGTGGGGAGGTTTGCGCTGTTTTGCCTGTTAGAAGTTTCTTTCCTCAATTAGTATTCAGACCTCAGAGTCTCTCCGATTTTTCTCCCGGTTTTGCTTCTTTGGAACCATTTTGGTTTGCTTTTAGACTGTTGTATTCTCCTCTCACTTCTTGTCTCCCCTTCCCCGCCCCCCACCCCCCCTTTTTTTTTTCCCTGACTAGGGGAGCATAAGTGTTTCTGCTCTCTGCCTGCTCTGTAATGTTGGCCTGTTACCCACATCTCCCTTCTTGTACTGGGAAAGTCCTCTGCAGACTGACCTATCATTTTGGTTATTGAGGTTTCCCCAGAATAGGATTGTCAGATCCTGGTATGAATCAGTTGTTGAGGTTAAGGAGTTAAGGGAAGTAGGCTGTTAAATATCATATTCTGTGGTGATAACAACTTTGGTTTCAGTATGAGATCTGTATACTTAGGCACAGGCTGGGATTTTCCATAGGAAACATTTCCCAGGATAAAAGACAGCTAAGAGGTATGTAGCTCTTTAATACAATCTTCAGAAGAGAGGCACGTGTTTGAAATTGATTTGAATAATTACAGTTTCCACATACGTCCGATCCACAGATCAGTGCCCAGGTTCAATGGGATGATGGAAAATAACATCAGACTGACTTGGGCTGGCACCAGCACCATTACAGTTCCCGGAGCATGTGCAGGGAAGCACGTTGACTTTTAAAAACTTTCTTAAATGTTCTGCAGCCTGGATTTTTGGCCAAAAAATGACCTGTGCTAATGGTACCTAGTCAGGGATTACTTAAAATACCCTGATTCCAAAAGGTGCTTCACTCCCAGAAATCAGGCCTCTTTGGCTGGACCTGTTAAAACTGAGGCACCTAACTTCATCAAACACCTAAAACATGTTAATCTTTTGCTTTATGTCATCCTGTGTCTTGCTGAATGCTGACCCGAACTCTGCTTGACCGTTATGATTCATTTAGGGTTATAACGTGGGTAGACCTGGACGATTCTGGCGGATTCGATGTAGTTATGTGATTCTTTTTCTCTGGCACAGCTGTATGGTGTTAGCTCTTGCAGGATATAGAAAGGTAAGAAGCTGTATTCATGGGCTGAAGACTGAAAAGAGGATTCACTGACAGTTTTTGTCCTCTTTCCTACCCCATTCCTAAAGGGAAATCTTCCTTTTCCTCCATGTAGCCACAGTACAGCCTAGCTGTACGATTAGAGCAGGCAAGAGACGGACACAGTCTGCTTGGGAGAAACCATCCTAAAGTCTTGGGGATGTCTGTTCTGGGCACCTACCTGGGATCCATCTCTGCTTGACTAACGTCTTTTGCGTTTGTAGTCAAATGCCACAGTCCCTAAGGAATTTGCCTTGGGAATCTTTTTTGGTGTATCCTTGTTCAGCAAAGTGTGAGGATCGTGGTTGTCATGCATTTGAGAAACGACCGCAGGTTTCTTTACAGCTGGAGCTTTTAATGATCTCTCACTGTGCAGAAATTGTAAAATATCTGGTTTTCATAGGAGAAAAGGGCTGCTTCCCAAGCGTGGTAGAGGTGTCTCTGTTGTAGCAGGGTAGTTGCTGCTGCTCTCCTTGCCTTTCTGCTTCCTCTAGACAAGCCCGCTAACTCATGAATAGCTAGCAAGTTCAGTAGAATGTTTTCTGAAGTGACTTATGAATGGCTACTGGTTCTCCAGTGGAATGGTTTGATGTAGAAGGAGAGAAACTGATGACTAGAAATGTCATTTTCACCAGCAGTGGCACGCTTTCTCCACCCCAGAACATCAGCGTCTCTGGCCTGAGCAGTCAGAGGAGGAAGCGGGCAGAGGTAGCAGGCTGTTACTGGTAAGCGGATGTGCTTTTACCACAGCGCAGGGACTTAGGAAATGAAGGAAGGACTTCGTTAGAGTCCTCAGAGCACCAGCTAAACACTGAGACTTTGGGATCAGTATGCAGTGACGCTGGAGAGTTCTTTATAAATTGGATTATAATCGAGGACTTGGGGGGAAAAAAAAAAAGGTCACTTTGAGTACCTCTAGAAAGGCTTGTATTGGTGTGGCTGGCTGTGATAGTGAAAATGCAAGTCACTTTGCAAGAGTGACAGGAATACGGCGCAAGTCATAGCAAAGAGAAGAGGGAGGGACAAAGTACGGGCACGTGGCCTCGAGACATCATCAGAGCATCAACTCCTCCTTATCCACAGAGGGTGGCAGAGTCCTAAAAATGTCTTAAATAGCTTTGAGACAGACAGAAACACTAACGGGATGATGAGTCGTGACACAGAGCCAATAAGCATTAACGAGTCAGGGTAAGTACCTTAAAAAATGGAAGAGGGAAAGTTGCTGGCAACAAACTAAGGAGGCAGAATATTCGTTATTGTGGCTTTTGCCTGCTTTTGGGCTGAACACACACCACCAGCGTTGTCACTCTGTCTAAATGCTTTTTCACTGGTAGCTGATTGACAAACTGAGGTGAAATGAGTTGGGTAAAACAAACTGGTGCACAGCCTGGGGGCGCAGGGGGCCGGGACACATGCTGGGGCACGGGAGGAAATAGGGTTTCTTGTGTCAGATGAACCTCAGCCGGTATTGCAAGGCACGGGCGGCACGTGCTCGATCCCGGAGATTGAGCCAGCAGTGAGGAGCCCACGTAGAGCAAACGGCGGGCTGTGCAGAGGCGGAGGATGGGGGAGCTCTGGGGGTGTTTGGACAGGCTCTGCTGCCGTGTCGGTGGGGTGGGCTCTGTGGAGCTCGGGCTGAGTGCTGCCGCTGTGTCACTGCTTAAATTGATAAGAGAAGGGAGCAAGTTGGGGAGGAAGGATGTGATGAGCTGTGTTAGTAACCCAATGGAGGCTTGACTGCTCTTTGTGCTGTGGGTGGGTATGAGTCAAACCACTTGGGTGGTAATGGGAGCTCCATGGTGAGTCCTCAGTAATAACCCCTGCTCAGGAGGGTCAGCGTATGAGCCACAGATGAGCTAATGCAGTGAGACAGCTTTGCTTTGGCTCTGAGGCAGGTAGAATTTGCTCATCTCTGTTCAAGCTGTACAGTGCCTTCATTAGGATAGGGAAGAACAGATGAGGAATCATTTTAAGTTACATGGAGAGAGTTGGAAAGAGTTACATTCCTTCTACTGTGGAAGATGGTTGGTTGACCTGGTACAACAGCGCTCCCTGCGCTGGAGTTGAGTGAGTTTTGGTTTTGCTGGCAGAGCTGAGGCAAACGCTACTTACACCCTGCAGAAGAGAGAGGGAGCAGGGCTCGCAAGGCCTGATGGGGAGCAAACCTGTAGGTAGAGAAGGCAAGCAGGGTTTGGGAACAACTAGATAAAAAGACGGGTAAACAAACAGATGTACCCAATTCTCAACTGCCTGTCTGGAAACTTCATATAGAAATGAGAGGTGAAGTCACATCTGGAGAGAAGTCTACTCCATTATTTTAAAATATACCAGAATGGATGCATCAGCAGTATGATAAATATTTTCAGAGCAAATTCCTCCCTTGCCTGTGTTCCTCAGTGGGTCACCTCTTCTTGATAGCCTGTTTCCTCATTTCTCTTATTTTGTTCTTGAAGGAAATGCTCCTTATATATGAACACAGCTGGCTTTAGTAGGGCTGTGGGGAGGCAGAGTTTGCTTTTGAGTTCTTCCCTTGCACAGGAAAGGAAAACTGGCTCCTCAGAGACATCGTGGATGATATTGGCAGCAGGAACATGTTTCTGGCCACAGTATGTGGTTTTAATTATGCTTTTTAACATGTCTGTCTTGTGAAAGCTTATCCAAATGCTCTATTTTTTATTTTTGGAAATGCCACTGTAGGTAAATCAACATCATCGCTCCTGGATACAAATGGTTTGCTCAAAAATCCAACATGTTTCCGTGCCTTTTGGCAATATATCATGGTGCCTGCTGCCCAGTGAGACTTTACTCTCGTGAGCACAGGGGAACCTTTTCCCATTTGTTTGTTTGTTCGATCTGGCTTATTTAACTGCTGGTCATTCAGCCTTACTTAGTTTTGCCCTCCCTGGCTTTTTGTGACCATTAGAATGGGAATAATTACTGTGAGGTTTTTTTCTTGCTTTTAAACATTTATAACATCCACTTAGGGAAAAAAAATGGTCAAATGTGTTCTGTTCTAGTCTTCTCTTCCGCTACTGCAATAAAAATTAATCCACTTGTAGCACTTGGAGGGCAGGAGGCAAAGCTGAAATACTGGGTTTGGATCAGCCATTCCTATGAGCCAGCCCATCTGTGTTATGACCTTTGCTTGTTGTCCAGTGGGGTTTCACTTTTCGGACATTTTTGGTTTGTGATTTTTATATGGGGTATAAACAGGAGGAGAAGAGAGACACGGGACAGGCTTGAAGGGTAGGGTTTTATTACGCGCTGCGGCAGTGGTATGGGTGTCTCTAGCAATGCCCTAGTCAATACAGACTTTACACCCAGATTCACCATGCTTGCTCTTGCTGCGAGTACAGCTGCTTTTTTGGCCTGGACTGCAGCTGAGATGGAAATGTAAAGCAGAAATGTTGTCCCTCTTCACCATTTCTGATCTTTGTCAGTTCAGGGGCAGTACAGATCTCTGAAGAGTCATTTCTTTTGCCTTTCACAAGTAGATGGAGTGAAGGTTTTAAGTCTTGGAGGGCTGCTGCTTTCCTGTAAGAGAAATGGTCTAAGCCCAGACCAAGTTCAGCAAAGCAGAAGCCCTCATTTGACTCAGTATTTCTGGAGAATTTGCAAAGTCAAACCAGAAACCAGGGTTTACACTGGAGGAAGACTTCACTCCCCAAACGGACACAAGCTCTGTGCTTCAAAAGATCCTTGGCCCTGCATTTTTTGCTGTCTGAGCATCAGTGTCTCAGATTATGTTTTGGATAAAGTCTGGAAGTGTCAGACTGCCATGTGGAGCCCCTTGACAGAACAAGGATTTCCAGACATCAATGTGTTCCACGCTTGTGTGGGTGTCCACACAGGCAGGTGTGCAGGACACTGGGCATCTGTAACTCCAGGGGAGGTTGAGGGGAAACTGCAAGTGCTTCAGGTACCTGAAAACCAAGAGCATGGTGTGCTGATAATTTCGCCTGCTTTATTTCACTTGTATCCTTTGTTAACAAAGAGCAGTCTAGAGGGAAATAGTCTATTATTAATATTTAATTTCCTCCTATTACTGTAAGCAGATGACCTAAAAGATCATTTAGCCAGCAGCCAATAATAAAGCAAATAGGGGAACCAGAAAAAGTATGTCTTACTCAGATGGGTGATGCCTCCTTCCTCCTCTCTTTCCTGCCCCACCCAGCCACATCTCTTCATCCTTCGATAGGAGGCAGGAGTGAGGATGCTCCCTGACAGCTCCAAGCACGCTGGCTTCGTGTGAGCAGTCAGGGGCGTGGGGAAGCCGCTCTACGTGAAGTATTTGTAAAATATCGCGCTTCAGAAAGGAAACCATTGAGCAACGCAGAAAAGTGCTGCTGCTGCCTTCCCTGTTGTTCTCCCCAAAAGGACAGCTGTTTTTGTTATGTTTTACAGCCTGAGTTGTTTTGCAAATTTGTGTACTGCCTGGGAGCACATTGGCTTATTTATTGTGACTTGGTCCTCTAAAGAAATGGGGAGAGACAAGATTTCTTAGAGTCTTTGATTTAAAAGATAGGGAAATTCTCTTTGAGCTGAAGGGATTTCAAAGAGAGGATAAAAACTGACAGGCATCTCCCCCTCCAGGCTTTGGAAAGTAGGAAACAAACGGTTTAGCAGCACCAATTTTTCTGCTTACAGCCATGTGTGAATTCAAGGGTTTTCCCTAAGGGAGTCAGGTAATGTGTACGTGGCTGGTACCTGGGAAGGGTCGTGTTGTCGAAAGGAGATACTAGATTGCGATCTGTGGAATGAGCCCTGAGGAAGACTCCCCCATGGCCTCGTGAGCTGCCTGCTGCCTTGCTTACCCCATCCTGAAGCAGACAAAGAGAAACCAATCCTCTCTGGAGCCTGGGGAGGCTGCAGCCCGTCACCGTGCCCATAGACTGTCTTGGGTGCCCTGAGGGCTGCTGAGCCCCTGGAGATTTTGCTGATGTCTGAGAGTAGCTGCCAAACTGAAGCGCCACAGACATTGTCATGTATGTCAGCCTGGCACGCAGAGCAGAGGGTGCATCTTCTCTGTGCCGGTGTGACGGAGCGTGGGCGTCCAAACCCGGGATGACTGACCTCAGCCTGAAGGGGCCAAGAGCAGGAAATGGGCTTGTTTCAGGCGGGTGATTTGAACCAAGCGGTGGCCAAGGGCTCACCTTGATGCCTTCGGCACTCAGGAGAGAGAAGGGGCAACACCTTAGTCCAAAGCCAACTGGAGATGCCAAACAAAAGCTTGCTTAGGCTCCAGTGGTGAATTGCTTCATGGGAACGTGCTGTTCAGATGCTTTATTGAATTTTCAAGGAGCGGTTTTTCATTGCGGATGAAATATGAGAGAGAACAGAGTGTTCCAAGTCACTAAAAACGAACAGAGCAACAGCTTTACAGGTTTGTGAGTGGCAAAAAAGGTTTATTTAATAATGGGGAAAAGGCCGGAACATAGCCCAGGGTATCAAGAAGGAATTAATCCAATTAACAAAATAAAACACGGGCTTAAGAAGAAATACTAATTGTAGCTGTCCAGCAGGTTGTGTGATACAGGTTATTTTTCTTAAGTTTCAAGAAGCTTGCAATATTGATCCCTCAAGGGCCTGAGATGTTAAATATACACTTCCCCAGTGAGTAAAGCAGGTTGTTAATTAATTTTGTCTTGTCAGACCTGGTTGCTGAGCCTTTGGGTCTTGGATGAAGTAGATGATTCTATAATAAATTTTGTGTTGCCTCTGGAAATATGCCGGGTTCTCTAGGTGGTCTGTATTTCCTTTTGTCCCTGTGCAGAACATTTCTAGTCGCGTGAGCGGAAAGCCTGAGCCTGTTCTTCTTTTAAAGCAAGTTGCAAGTACTTCTGCAATGAAAGACTTGTTACCGTGGTGGGTGAAAGCTATAGTGGGCTGACACTGCAAGAGATGAATGAGGAGAGATGGGTGAGTTCAGGTTGAACTTGGGAACCTCCCAGGTTGTGGCACCTTCTGTAGGCAGCAGGTGAGGCCTCTGATGGGCTGGGTTGTGCAGCTAATAATTGCTTTTTCTAATGTCTGGCTACTGCAGAAGCACCGGCATTGAAGCAGACACAAAATGTTGTTTTGTCACGACTGGGACACCTGCTCAGCTCTGGTCATTTCTCTTCCAAGATGTGCTGGCTCTGCAGAACTCTCTAAATGTTTTTCAGCTCATCTGAGAGCAGAGGGCGGAAGGACATGTTGTCCTCTTCTGGACATAACATCTCACAGATGGCTTCGGAATAAATGGCTAAGGCTTGGGTTGAAGAATCAGGCCGCTGTTTGTGAAAGGGGAGGGGAAACAAGGGACTAAACAAATTCAGAGGTAAAAAATTCAAATTTAACATCAGACCATGAAACAAGCAGTTGAAGTAGAAGGAAGTAGTAGCTCTGTTGTGTCAGAAAACAGTATGTGATGTGGTTGTTAAACTTCGGATTCCAGCATTGGGCTTTTTCAGGATACATGCAGAGCTGTAGGCAATTCCAGCTTTGTCTTTGTGCTGAACGATTAGTATGTGGGGGACCTCCACAGCGTAGGTTTGCTACTTCCCTCCATGTCCTGTTGGAAAATGAGTTTGAGATGAGCCATTGAAAGAGTCAGGTTAAACGACGCATCTGGGATTAATATGGATTCATAATCCTACTAAAGGAAGCTCTGAAATGGGGAAGAATATCCCAGTAATTTCACTTTGATCCTCTTCACTGAGGTGTATGTGGTATGAATATGAGGGGCAAGAGCAACAAAGCAGGACTTTAAGTAAATCCTCTCAGCATCGGGATTAAGGTGACCAGCTCTCGGACCGGCTCTTTTCAGAGAGGGGTTTCTTCAGTTCTTTTAACTTCATTTCAGAGTAGCTTGTGGGGGTGTTTATGGTGGTTTTATTTTACATAGCAGTAGTTTTGGCCCAAGTATGTCACACTAATGTTAAATTTTTCTAAACTTTCCTGACACTGGAGTTGGGTCATGAGCTTGACCTGCATGGAAATGTGTGAGCATGTTGGGAAGCGGAGAGGTGTATGCTCCCTGCTCCATTGCCGAAGTATAACCCCATCACCGTCTCTGCTGCCATGATGCTAAGGGACATGGGAGCTTGCACCCGCTTCAGAGCCTTCAGGCGCAGCCGTGTGCCGTACACCTGACAGGCACGCACCCTCTCTTTCTCTTACGGGCCTGTTTTGCTCACTACTTCCCTTGTTTGGTTGGGGGTTTTTTTCCTACCAGCTTTTTCCTGTCTTTTTTTTTTTTCCTCTTTCTTGCTCACACACACGCACAAAGCATTGTTTATTTTTCATCTCGCCCCTTCTGCTTTCTCTCCCTCCAGATTTTCTTTATTTCTCTCTTATATTAATTCTAATTCCCTTCCCTGGAAGTCAGGCTGGGGTGGGGGGTGTGTTAGTTTTCAGTATCACTGCTTTGAAACAAACCAATTGGGATTTGTAAGGGACAATCAGATGCTGGCAGAGTGAGGTAGGAGCAGATCACTGACATCCCTGAAATTCAAGAAAGTAGACACAATCTGTAGGAGGTCAATGGAAAACCAGAGTTTCTGCTACAGGAAAATAGACAATATAGACTTCTTGGGGTTTTTTGTTCTTTCGAAAAGATTAAATGGATGATCTTTATCTTCCTCTTAATAGCTAGATCACAAACTAATCTCTTCTGTTGATTTCTTCCACACAAACCAAACCAAACACATAAACAAGATTGCTGGAGGTGGAGAAAAAGCTAGGTTTTTGAAGCACATCCAAACCACCAAGAATCATTCACTTTCCTTTCAAATGCAGCATTAGCAATACAGCTCTAAATCAATGAAAGGTCTAAAATTAGATTATATTCCTGAGATCAGATGTGAATCACAAGTTAATCATATTTTCTTTTATTATCACTGTCTTTACCCTTTTATTTTATCCTGAGAAATTAGGTTTCTGACTTGAAAACAGAGTGAACTGTGAAGGCATGAAACCCTGCTGGGTTAGACCACACCAGATCACTGTGGATGGGGTCCGAAAAAAATCTTTTGTTTTAGAGGTTCATGTTGCATCCAAAGCTGAGCTCGAGTGATCTGTCACTTAGTGCTGTGTCTCCCTCCCCCAGCGCTCAAGATGTTTTCTTAAATTAATGAGCTAAATAAGGTTGAAAACCCACTCTGGAAGTGACAGGGTAGGACAGCGAACAATTATCTCTTGACTGTGCAGCGAAGCTCAGGGAACTGTATTCTCCGTTGCTATATTTTTAGCTGAAACAGTGGTGAAATGCCCCTATATATCGGAAAGCAGAGGTATGAGGCGACATGCAAGATTAGGGTGCGAGTGAGGCATGCAAGCACGTAGATGATGTCTGTCTGTTCATATGAAATGGCAGCTGGAGGGACCATGTTTCACAGAATCACCGGGGTTGGAAGGGACCTCTGGAGATCATCTAGTCCAACCCCCCTGCCAGAGCAGGGTCACCTAGAGCAGGTTGCACAGGATAGCGCCCGGGCGGGTTTGGAATGTCTCCAGAGAAGACAGAAGAAGGCGGCTTCCTTTCCTTGTAAGCGGCACCAACTTTAGTCCCAGATTTGTATGCATGGTACTGCAGGAACATGAATGTATACTTGAGAGATGATGCTGGCATTGTGCCTATGTCTGTGTTTCTGGGAGAGGTGTGTCTCGGTGGATGTGTTTCTGGCGGGTTGTAGTTGAAGAATGGTGCTGACCTGTATCTGTGGATGCAACAAATGCTATGAACAATGCAGATATAACGAATAAATGGTTTACTTATAGGATAAAGATTTATGTGAACAAAAAAGATGGTGTTGCAGGAGGGGAACGTGCAGGACCCTTGCGGAGAGTGTGCATGCTCAGCGGGAAAGTCCTCAAAGATGTCACTGTCTGACTTACCTCAAACTGTTCTCCTTGCCGCTGATCGCATTCCAGTATCTGTGCACTTGAAGGAAAGACTGGGTATAGCAACAGGGTGGTGACCACACATGCCAGCGACGTAACCCCCTTATGAATGAAGGTTCGTGTCATCGCAGAGCAGCGTATTGGTGCAGCCCGCTTTTGTGGCAAAGTACCTGAGGGTGGGCAGCATGTGATGGCTCAAGTCTTGTGTTTGTGATCAGAGGGAGACAGGTGTATGTAAAAACGCTCCTCCACCTTTCCTCTGTGCAGCCACAGCACTTGCCAAGGCATAATTAGTGGGGCTCTCGTGTTTCAGGGCAGACTATTGAGCAGCTGCTGAAGTGCCAGCTCAGTTGGTAGCCTCGAAAACAAAACGTCCCTTGTTTCTCATCACCACTGTGAAATACTGCCTTCTGAACCTTGGGTTTGGCCCTGCAGCTTTCAGGATAGAAAAAATGTGAGATTTTTGCCAATGATGTATTCTTCTAGGTCTCTTTAATGTCCGTTATCAATTTAATGTGCCACTTTAATGAGATTTTGCTTTTTCCATCTCCTCTGTAGAGCTGATTACTTAGCATATGTGGTTGGTGTTTGTTTTTTTTTTTAAAGGAAACTACAAGTGAAGAAGTTGAACGTTTGCTTCAGCTGAAGAGAGTATTTCCCACGTCCTAGCGGGAAAAGGTGAAAAAGAGAACCGGAGGATGTTGCTAGTAGGTACCTACATGACAGGAAGCCATGACTAGCAGTGTGATTGTCAACAGGAAACAAAAACTCACAGCCGATGTGACGCTGCCATACAATACACTTTCTGTGTTGCGTTGCCTGCTGGACTTTGTGGCCTGGGGAGAAGTGTATGTCTACATGAGATATTCTCCTGTCCATTCATCTGCTGGAGTTTGAATTATTCTGCATCTAGTTAATCCACTTGGCTGGAGTTGGCCAGCCCTGGTTTTTTTTTCTCGACATCTGCTACTGTAAAGATCTAGAACAGCTATGGGGAGAAAAGGGTGCATGTGAGCAACCTTCACCGGCTGGCAGCTGAGTGCTCTTCAGACCCCAGGCAGCTTTGAGGCGTCTTGGCTGTTCAGTGCTCCGCAGATATGAACGCTGAGCTTTTCTGGCACGTTCTCACATTGGCCTGGTCGTTCTCACCATGCTAGTACATGGGAAAGAAGACTTCCTCTCAGACGTAGCTTACATCATCCTGGAACTGGTCATTGCAGTGCTGGCCATCCTGGGGAACATCCTGGTCTGCTGGGCAGTCTATTTGAACAGCAACTTGCAGAACGTCACCAACTATTTTGTGGTGTCCCTGGCTGCTGCTGACATTGCCGTGGGCATGCTGGCAATCCCCTTTGCCATCACCATCAGCACTGGCTTCTGTGCCTTCTTCTATGGCTGCCTTTTCATTGCCTGCTTCGTCCTGGTCTTGACTCAGAGTTCGATCTTCAGCCTCCTTGCTATTGCCATTGACAGAATTATTGCGATCCGCATACCCCTCAGGTAAGCCCAGGGTTGGGCTGGGGGGACGGTGGGGGGCTAGGGTGGTGAGGGATGAATATCAGTAAAAACAACACATCTGGACATGAATAGAGGAAGGAAAAGTTAAATGAGGATCAGGACTTTTTCTCTTGTAATTTGAAAAAAACCTCTTCTAGGTCTTGAAGGCTGCCTTGCCTGCTGGATTTTCTGGTCGCTTCTTTTTCCAGTTCTTCCCTGTCCTCATAGGGTGTATGCCCATGGCATCGCAACGGTGCTGCCAGGAGCTGCCGTTCCATGTTTAGACAGGATCGTGCGGGAACCTCAATAACCTGCACTCGGAGCTGCAGCCAGCAGCACCAGAAGGATCACTGTGGGAAAGTGGAGCTAAAGCAATACACGGTGGAGAGCAGAAAGGGGGTGAGGTCAACTGGTCTCCTTCCCCATGAGGAGAACGCGAGACTTTGCCTGCAGCTGTTGCAGCAGGGTTGTGGAGAGCGTGGATGGGGGTTTTCTCTTGGAGGTCCGTTAAATGTGAAGGGAGGAGAAGCAGCAGGCTATGAAGAAATGGGCCTTAGGAAGTTTTGGACTAGCTTAGGCACTGCCTCTGGAAGCAAAGCATGTATTAGGTTAAGGCAGAGGCTTGTCCTAACCCAGACCCACAGCTGGTTATTCTGTGGTCTCTGCTCTGGAGTTTAAAGGAAGAAAAGGACGTTTCAATATTAGAGCTTGAAAGCTGAATATGACTAGCTGCTACTTTGTGTGCAACCAGGGAGGCTGATGTGGCACAAGGGGAAGTTTGGCCACACGCACAGGGGTTGCTACTCAGTTCAGTTTTCCAGAAGCACATTGTTGTGACGGGATATATCTGACCATGGGCGCAAGGCAGCATTGCGTTTTGTGGGCTGGGTTTCAATGCTGTGTGACAATGCTTCTGAGTCATTCAATAAGCTCAAAAGATGTAGAGGAAGCCCCGGGAGAGGCCGGTGCAGGCAAAGTGTAGGAGTCTCCTTCCTTCCCGTCTTGTCCTTAGGAGGATGCAGCATGCTGTCAGGAATGGAGAGACTTGCTTCCTATCCTGAACAACAAATGTGGCTGCAAAAATGGAACTTTCTGATTCTTGTGCTCTCAAGTTTGAGTTTTTGGACATCCTCACTCCTGTTGAGCTTAAATCACTTGTGTTGACCTGTGCAATTTAGTTTTGTCTCTTGCGAATACTTTGGTCATCCAGCACTTAACGTCAATTAACACAAACAGCCCATTCAAAAATAGAAAGCATTCTTTCCCCTGGAGCTGCGGAGATTACCTTTCCATGTGGACCAGTGCAGCATAGTCTTTCGTGAAGCCTTGCCTCGGCAAGCTTGTGCTGCTATAACATTACTCTTAATTGTTGGTTTCCAAACCTATAGTCGTACCTCTACTTTTGATGTAGTTGTAAGGAATAACTATTCCATTCCATTGCGGAGAAAACTCTATTGATATTAGTTACTTATAAATTGGACTGTCTCCGCTTTTCTGCAGTTCTACATATAGATGGTTTCAGCTTATAAACCAAAATAATGATAAATGGTACAAAAAAACATATGTAGAGTAGCCCTGGGGAGCTTGTCTCTGAAATAATTTTGAGAAGGGCTAATGTCTTTAATGCATCTCTCATGAGCTAACTCTGAAGGCTTTTGCTGACAGTTTAAGCGCTGTTATTGCTAGAGGATGACTTGCCAGCGAAAGGATTTTAAAAATCTGGATTTCTGCCCGTTTTTGGGGTATCATTGTAACTATATTGTCCTGAAAATTTAATTTCCTGGAACAGCCATGGTAAAAAGTCTTTTAGAAAAATCAGACTTCATCAGTGCTGGGCACTGTACTGGTTTCACTATTTTGTTTTTGAAAAAACAGAGCACACCCTCTTCCGCCCCAGAAACAGTGGAGTTGATTGGATGCAGAAACCCACAGGTAGATCCATGGGTTCATCCCCCTCCTTGTCCTCTACTTGTTTGTCCTTTTACATTACGCGCGAAGAACTTGTCAATCGTGTTTCCCCTTAAGAATTTATGGATGAATAAGCATTAGATTTATAGCCTCAGACATGCTGAGAAAGTGAAAGCCGGTTAGCTGAGGAGGGAAATGTGATATGATTCAGACTGCTCACATCCTCATTTTTTTCTTTTTCTAATATCTGGATGTCTCAAAAATGTGTCAAACCATTGGAAGGAAAGTTCTGCCACTAAAGACGCAACGTTTTCACCCCATCCTTTAATACCTGGGAAAGCCTCTTCTCTCCTCCTCAGAGGACAAGAAAGGTAACACCAGGCATTCCTAATATTCATTAGATGAACGCTCTTAAAATAATAAATCAGACTTCCTTCACTCTAACAAAACCAAAAAGGGCCAAACCTATTTTTTCTTCTTCTTTTTGTTTTTAACATATTCATATCTGACTCATCCTAAGGAGGGTATCTCAGTGGATATGTATGTGGATGTGTATTCCCACACGCATAAACTGTCAGTGTTAAGGAGGCAGAAGAGTGGGATTTCTGATACTGCTTGTTTTTGGACACCTCAGTACATAATTAGAGTTACCTTCAGAATGATTTTTCTGTGGATAAAAGACCCTCCACCTGCAAAAAAATTGCAGTGAGGAAAGACATCTATAGGTAAAATTTAAAAATACATAAAAACTAATTTGTGAATGTCCTATGGATTCTACCTTTCAAATGATTAAAACATTGTGTAGAATTTGATAAACTTTCCAGAGCGTCTCAAGCACGTTGCTGAATTCTGCCAGGTTTTATACAAATGTAAGACTCTGCAAGCGGCTATAAAGCACTCCCAAGGAAGTGGGTCCGAGCCATTGTTCGGTCTAGGATAAAGTCCGAACTGTCTCTCTGATATGGCAGGTACCTGAAAACCTGCGCTCGCTGATACAAAACCCCTGGGTGTTCTAAACAAAACTAGCTGTGAGTCTGAGCTCCAGGATGAAGTCATGGGCCAAGAACAATTGCCGCTTTCCAGGCTCTTTGGTGCCAGCAAATGCTCCGATGGCGCAGTGCCCAGCCACGTGTTCTTGTGCAGGCATTTGTGGTAAAGATACTCCCATGCTGAAGGACAGGTAGCTCCGATGCACGGGAAAGAGAGGAGAAATTTTTCTTCCTGCAGCCAAACGGAAAAGTTTTCTCAGGTTACTGCTTGCTCTGCGTGCTGGATTCAGGTATTCACCTGTGGCATAAACACTTACGCAGGTCATGCAGTGCCAACTGCAGTAACTTGCTCAAGTGCAGACCTTTTCCTCTGATGAAAGTTGGAGATGACCGACTGCCTAAGCTGCTGGGATGCTTCTCTAGGAAAGCATTACCGAGGCGCAGCTCCTCCCTGACGTTTGGAACATTGGGATGGATTTATCCCACGTAGTGGTGATTGAAACTGCAGCTCTGAGGTGGTATTGGGATGCTTTTCTGCCCAAGGATAGGGGTGCTGGACATGAAGAACTGGCTTCTCGAAGTCTAGGGTAGGAAGAATAGGGGAGATAGATAGCCACAAACCCTGAATAAAGTATAGGACATTGAACGGACCTTTGTGCCCAGAACAGCCTGTTTGAGCAGTTGCTTTAATTCTCTAGGGTTGCCTTCTCAAATGCTCATATATGAGCATCTGAATCAGTGAATCTGGAATTTAATGTTTTATTGTCACTTTCAGCCATATCCAGACTTATTTCTGTCCCTGCTCACCATAAGCCTTTTGACTTTATGACAAGCATTTCCTACATGTTTGTGTCAAATAGATTATGGGCAGATTCAACCTAGTATGAAAGAAGAATTCACTTCCTCCTTTGAACAACCATGGGCATGGCTTTGAAAGCAGTGCCAGTTGTCTGTGGCTTCATGGGTAGTGGAACTTGCTGTTACCAAGGTTTTAGTCTGGAAGCTGATATTGTGCCACGAGCAAAAGAGTGGTGTCTGCCCACCATTATTGCTGTTTAGAGCCCTGCTATTTAGAACCCTGTGCCCACCTGTGGGATCCCACCCTACCCTGTCTCCATCGCGTAGACAAGCACCAGTATCAGTACCTGGTAATAGGGGAGACAGTTTCTTGACTGACTTTCTGGGAAAGGGTTGTTTCGGTGGTGCATGAGAAGGTCTGGGTTTGGTTTCTTGCTCTTCCACGATATTTCCTGGATGACCTGGGATTGTCAGTGCCTCGCATTTCCAAGCACATGTAATACGGATAGAATATCCTTCTTTTCTCTTGCCCCCTGTGACTGCAGCTGCCTGAGGTGCGGGCTGTTGAGGGATGTGTTCAGTGAGCAGTGTTTGGGAGTGATTTGTTAAAAACCATCGAGCACAGCTGGAATTGAGATCAAAGCCCTCAACGCTGAGCACAGGCTTTCTGGTGTGATGCAGTAAAGGTGGCTGACACATGCTCCATGCATGGCAGAGCCATCTGGCCAAGACGTGCAGTGCTGTGACTAGAGGTGGGTTTGGAAGCGGCAGGCTGGTTGGATGCTGTGACGATGAGTTAGGCCAGCTACATTTCATGCAATGTATGGAAAGATTTTAACTTCTACCTGAGGTTCTTATACCAGCTCTGTCTTCCACCCAGCTTCATAGTTTACAAATCAGGCTAATGAGGTACCACACTTTCTGCAGGAATCCTTGTCTCGATGACACAGAGCTTAGGCCAAGGACTCGGAAGCTACTTCAAGCAGCACGGACGAGTTGTGCGTTCACCAAGGGCAGCTGTTCTCCTGGAGTCAGTTTGCCAGCCTGATGGTTGGGAAAGCAGCAGGGCAGGTGAAATTATTTTGGGGAAAACATCCACAATTTCCTGTGTTTGCAAAAGTGGGGTTTGTTTTCTGGAGGAGTCTGGTGACCCTGTCTCCACACCCAACTCCACCGTGAGTGTCCCTGTGCTCTGCACTAATGTTCTTTGTGTCTGGAATTTCACGAGTAGAAGTCATTGTTTGTGTAGCAAGTCCAGTATTTCCAGGAAGCACGAGAACTGCTTGTGCACAGACAATCCAGTGCTGTCTGGACACATCAGACATGCTACAAAGTCACCTGCCAAGTATGCAGAACATAGGCTGTAGGTGTGACCAGCTCCTTTCAGGAAGCTGTGTCTCCTATATAGGTGCCAGCAACTCACAGTATATGGGATGCTTCCTGGAAGCCCTGAACTTACCGTGTAGAGCTGTACAGCATGGGGGTACAGAGAGTCGCTTTGGCCTGGCTGCTGTGAGCCTAGAAAGATGCCTGGACAGGTGCACAAACTCTTCAATGCCAGACTGGTGACATCTCTAAGTGGACAAAAGGAATGAGTCCAGGAAAGTCCGTCTGGACAATAACCCTACCTCAGCCAAATCAGCCAGCGGTGTCTCATGTGAGTCCTAGAAATCAAGCTCTCCTGAGTGAACGGACACCTCTCAATGGGTACCTGGCCAACGTAGTACCACACACTATGTGACGAGATGCTGTTAGCTTTCTCTCTTAACCCTTGGAGATACTGAGCAAGGCGTTATGGAAATGCACTCACCGATAAGTCAATAATTGCCACTGCCAGCACAATGCATTGCAGCTGGAAAGCAGGCGGCTGCTTGGGTTAAGTGCTGCTCCGAAGCCTTGTAAAGTTTGTTGCATGGGAATCCCCAGAGGGTAAGAGGGAGGGAGAAGTGGGGGGCTGTTTGCCTGGGGCAGTAATGAATATATTTTTAGTGGAAGGGAAGGGACATCTCTAGTCGTGGGATAACAGCTGCACAATTTCAAAATTCCTCTGACAAGATGTAGCCAATTCCAGGGCTGCAGGATTTTGAGGGGGTTTTTTTGTTTTTTATTTTTCCAAGCTTCAAGTGCCTTTAGCCAATCTCTTGCTCCCTGAAGTGTACTTTTCAAAGCACAGATGCTGTTTTGCTATGTTGATGAGGTCTGAAAGTGAGCAGCTCCCTGCTACCATCCATGCTGTGCCCTTAGCAGCCCCTAAGCACTGAGCAGGATCCACTACTTGCTGGAGAAATCTTTTTATCTCTCAGAATCAGCTGAATCCCTCCCTCATTTCTGGAAGGAGGATTTCAGTGTATTTTGGGTACTGGGAATTGTGTGGTTGGCTCCCTCACCCACTCCCTCTTTTCTGGTTTTGAAATGCAACTGAGGAAGAGAGACTCAAGCCTGCTGGGTCTTGTGTGGAGCCAGGTTTTTTCCAAGGCCCATCAACAGGGATTTAAAGCACGTGTAGGACCTCCATTCTGTGCTGTGTCTGGCAATAGCAGCCTCTCTCCTCCCCTGTCTTGAACTTGCATTGGGATAGGAGCATGAACCTGTGGGAGTAACTATTTTGTTGAGAGATGGAAAGATTTCTATGGCTTGTTGGATTATTTTTTTTTAATGTTTGTTTGCTGAGGGAATTCTGGAGACAGAGGGAGAAGGAGCATTGGGTAAACACTGGGAGCCCAGTGCTACCGTTGTCCGATCGCAAACACATGGGGTCAAGTACAGTGTGGGACCCACGCTGGACAATGTGGGAATCTGGCCATCTACTTTCCATGCTAAGCATTACCAAGGGAAGGAAATTGCATTGAAATGTTAAGCTGTTGCCCTGATTTACATTTTCAGAGAGAAGAACTTGTGGAGTCAGCTCAGGACTCGCAGTAACCTGTGAGGCCTTGGGAATTGGCCGATATTTCAAACAAACCGATGTCCCTGGCTTCAGTGTCAGATTCTTACCACGTTGCTTATTGTCTCTTTCAACAGTTCTTTGAGAATTTACTGCTAAGAGCACTGGCTTCAGCCAGGCATGTCAATACCTCCACCACTGAAGTCCCCTTTGGTGTGTGCAGTGCAGCCCACAGCACACCTGTAGCTGGAGCACTGTCCTCAGCTTAATTCCTCCTTTCTGAGAAGGGTCAGCTGAGGGGTCAGCTCATCTGGGCTGGTGAGGAGAACCGCTGACTTGTCTCAGTTATTTAAGGAAGGTTGGTGGTGCTGGCCTTCCTGAAAGTGCCGTTGTGGAGCAGAGTGAGGTGCTGTGCAAGGCAATGCCAGCCTGGCTTCTGCAATTGAATCAGCCGGATTTCCCAGGAGCACACCTGAATGTGGACAGGGGTCTGATGGCACTGTGCCTCCGTGTTCTTTTGTGCTATTTGGCTGACAGATCTACTGCAAGACAGACCTAGCAATTCCATGCTACAAGGCTGCTCCTTTGCCAGGAAGGAGAAACTACCTCAGCCTTCGGCAAGAGAGCCATGGTGGTCTTCATCGCCAAGGGTCAGAGCAGTGCTGTTGATTATCTAGGCTGCAAGATCTATGTGCATGGCCAAGGGGGCCGACGGAGTGAAGGAACACAGATGAAAACTGTATTAATTTCCCTGCTTTTCTGTCACCTATTCACTGCCTAAAGGAAATAAGTGGCATACAATGTCACCATGCTGTGCTGTGCTGCATGGGTTCTGCACGGCAGTTCAAAGGCCCATCTGAAGAAGCAGGTGCCTTTCTTCTGGGCCATTGGGAGGTTGCTTGGGTGTCAGGGGCTTGTTGAATGATACTAATGTACTTCCCATTTCTTCTCCTTTGTAGGTACAATGGCTTGGTGACTGGCTCTCGAGCTAAAGGTATCATTGCCATCTGCTGGGTATTATCTTTCATCATCGGCTTGACACCAATGCTAGGGTGGCACAATCGCTCCCAGATCGAAGAGCTGGGTTCCAATAAGTCCTCTCCCATCAACTGCAGCAACAGTATGGTAGCATGTCTCTTTGAGGCTGTGGTCACCATGGAGTACATGGTCTACTACAACTTCTTTGCCTGTGTGCTCTTGCCCCTCCTCCTCATGTTTGGTATCTACTTGAAAATCTTCATGGCAGCCCGGCGACAGCTCAAGCAGATGGAGAACAAGATGGTACATGGAGAACGTTCTCGCTCCACTTTGCAGAAGGAAGTCCATGCAGCTAAGTCCTTAGCCATCATTGTTGGGTTGTTTGCAGTCTGCTGGCTTCCACTACATATTATTAACTGCTTTACACTTTTTTGCCCAAATTGTGCCCATGCTCCTCTCTGGCTGATGTATCTGGCTATTATCCTGTCTCATGCCAACTCGGTTGTAAATCCTCTAATTTATGCCTACCGAATCAGGGAGTTCCGATACACCTTCCGTAAAATCATCAGCCAGCATATCCTGGGCCGGAAGGAGCCGTTCAAGGCAGGAACAGCCAGCTCTAGGACTTCCACTCACGGTGGGGACGCAGAGAACGCCAGCATACGAATCAGTGAGTATGCATTAGAGGTATACACCAATGGAGAGATCCACAGGGATCCTGAAAAGCAGGACTTAAACAAATGCAAAGCTGCCTTGGAATGGCACCAGAATGGAAATGCTCTGGACGTGGAGACAAATGGGCATCTCCCGCATTCCTGCAAAAATGGGATTCTCTCAGATGCATGCATGAACAGGGAGCTTCACAGTGAAGAGCTAATTGATGCCCAGGTGTCTTACTCAGATCTGGAAAGAGCAGCATTTGCAGCAGCGGAAGTTTCCTGATGAGACATTCAAAGTCTTCCTGGTAGAATTATTTTTTTTCCATTGGTGACCTCTGCCATGGCAGAAAGGGAGGTTGGGGGGCGGGGGGAGAGGTGTGTATTCAGATCGCTGTGGAGAAAGGGGTCCCTACCCAGGACTGTTGGGATGATCCTAAATACTAGACTGGAGAAAAGCCAAGAGACCATTGAAATGGACTAAGGAAGGAGGGACACGTTACAGATCAATGACCTGTCACCAAGAGCAGTGCCAAGGTCAAAGATGGCATTCCAAGTTCAGCACTGGGAGACTCTGCTGATGCAGGGCATATCATGACATTATGCTGTACTGTGTATCTGTGGTTGTATGTCGGGTTTGCTGTCTTTACCAACAGAAATAAAAGCATGGCTGAAGTATTCATTGAATTGCAAAGAGCAACAGGGGAGGGGCCTTTTAGTACTTTGGCCCTGCAACAAACAAAAGGGGGATAGCAACATCTATTGGTCAGGAAGGATGCCAGCAGCTGCTTGGAGAGGGAAGGAATTTACACAATGGGAACTTTGGATACCTTCAACCATGGCATTTTGTCGTTCAGTTCATGTTTTTAAAGCTTATACTGCAACAGGTTGCTCAGATGGTGGTGTTTTTTCTTGTCTTGATAAGATTACATTATGTTAAGTTATAAAAGGTGGGCGAGAACTCATATCCATTCCCTAAGTGCTCCACGTTCCAGATGCACAAGGCAAATATAACCTCATAGCTCTCCACTTTGTCTAACAAATAATGAAAACGGAGTCTGTAATATGGATTTCCCCTAGTAAAAGGGCTGTTAGCAGGACTTGGTGCTGCAGGTAGTAGACAAGCAGGCCTGGTGGTGGTCTGTGTCACGACGGCAGGCGTGCCCCGACATGTTGTGAAGAGCTATCAGGTGTGTGAGCTCTCTGTAGGGCTGGTGGGCACTGTCTGCTTTCTCCCCGCTGTCTCTGTGCTTGTCCTTCTGAGCTCCTAGAATGCAAATTCTTTCCATGGCCCCAAATGTGTGTGAGGAGAGCTAATTTTCCATATTTTGGTTGTTTTCATCCTCACTCAAAAGGCTGTGGGATTTTTTTCTTCTTTCTTGGGGTAAGAAGGAACACACGCACATACCTAACACTTATTTTTGGAATTCCAGTGAGCTCTATTTAAATACCTTTTCTCCTGCGATTTCATTTTTTTCATGATGTGCTTTACTGTGAAGCCCGATGTCTCCCTGCAGTGCAGAGGCCAACAGAGCTGGGTCTGTCTGATTAGAAGATGCTCCTACTCTGAGAAGCGGAAAGGCGTCAGTAGCAGTGGAAATCAGCTGAGAAAATGCAGTAGTCTGGGTGTGTAAGAGAACAGGCAGATCTGCGCAGCAGCAAGGGTATGCACTGATGTGGCTTGTTGTAGAGGTGTTTCACAGCAGTTTGATAATTTTCTGTATTGCTTATGAAACCTGGTAGCTCAAGGACAGCAGAATGCAACATCAGCTTGAATTCTACCTAAAGGTTGTCTGGTTTTTGTTTGCCAGACAAATAATCCATGTCCAATACCACCAGCCTTCTCGAGAGACAGGCAGTAATGGTCCTACTGGAAAACTAAGTGTCTGGTAATTCCAGAGACCTGAAGCGTATTCCCTAGCTGAAAACAGCAGAAACGTCATCCCCCAAACCTGGGTCCTCCTCGTCTGTCCACTAACATTTCAGAAGCCAAATAATCTCATTTTCGGAGAGGAAAGGGGAACTGGATTTTGATATTTGAGGAAGAGCAGGTTAGGTTTGTGTGTTCTTATTCCATGTGTATTTTAAATATTGTGAACCATTAAAATGAAAAGTTTTATTTGAGGAGAATTTTTGCCAGTCTCCTTACATGAAGGTGGGGAGTAGTCTATAATGATGAACGTGTTCAAGTTTGTAACTGCTCCAGGCTAGGACAAAGCTTACTGTGAGATGGATAAAAAGATGTGGTTGCCACCACAGTCCTTAGCAGAAAGACAGGCAAGTTTGTAGAACAATAGACTTCACAGTTTAATTGAATTGCTGCTTTCTTGGCACGGCTCTTCCACGTAGTCTAACGTCAGAAGAGTGGATTATCGCTCCAGCACCATTAACAAACACTAAGCCATTTCCCTGTGACTGACGTCATAGGTAATTCCTCTGTAGGGTGACTTGGGATCTTGTTACTCTTGATCTTTCTTGATGGAATATTTCTGCAGGTTATTTGTGGGATGGCTCCTCTGACCTCCTGTAACAGTGGCAGAGGAACTCAGGCAGGAAAATGGGGGTCTGATCTCTTCAGGCCTCAGTTGGGAGCTGAAATGTTTCTAAGAATAACACAAGATTACATCCGGTATTCATGTCAATAACAATTAGGTCCACAAAGAAGCAGAGCAGGGAAGGAAGTGTGGGAAAATACCAGCATCGCTCATGTGCTGGAGCACGCGCGAGTGCAGAAGTGCCTCCTGTTGAGCTTTAGTTGCCATTGTAAAGGGATGTTTTATGCCACATTGCATCAGCCTTTCAACAGCTGATGTAGGTTGGTTGCTTTCTATTGTTTCCTGAGCTTCTTCACACTCAGTTGTGGCAGCTTCTTGCTTGGTTGCCACAAGAATCAAGTTGATCTATGTTGATGCGACAAACTTAGGATTGTCCCTCTGGAAAACCTTCCTGCCCAACCAGATCGCCATGCAAGCTTACTGAGTTTCCAGATATCTTGAAATTAGCTTTTCTGTTGCTGTTTGAGATGCCCCTCCAGTGTGTCCAGTCCCTTTCAATATTAGTGATCCAGATTTGAAATGAAAAGGGTGTGTGAAGGGGCCAGGGAATGCGTGCAGGAGGACGTGCAGCGAGGGTAAGGAGGCAGCGTGTTTTATATAGAATTGGAAGTCTGTAGTCACAGGAAGGAAGGCACGGCAATTGCACCACATGCTGCGTGCCTTCTGGCAGACATATGTCTGAGACGGACCTTCAGAAGATGTTTCCGAAGCGGTTGTTGGGCCAGCATGAGCCTTTTGAACAGAATTTTGGAATTCTTATTTCTTGTTTCCTAGGGATCATGATTTCAAGGCTTTCTTTATGTTTTTGGGGGTTTTTTTATTTTTTTTTATTTAAAAAAAGAAGCATTAGGAGGGTCCCATCAATGAAGTGTGCTCTTTCCTTCTCCTGGCAGCACTCTCTGCTCTTGAGAAAAGTACCTCTCTTCCAAACTGCACAGGGCAGGGATCATTAGGAAAGTGAAAGTTGACTAATTTTTTCCTAACCTCCCCACTCATATCCCCATTTTCCTTTCAGCTGGAGAATGTTTAGCTGATGAAATACAGCTGTTCTGGATAAACAAAGGTGGTACTAAGAGAAAGAGATGAATGAGATGACCATCAAGAGAGGCTGGAGAAGACCTCCTTGGATATCCAAGGTGCTGTGGGTGCAGAGAGTAAGAGCTGGGGTAAGAAGAGACTAACTTCATTGAACTGGAACGTCTTACTAAAAATAGCTCAAGACCCACAGAGAGATGTGGTGCCTCCTTTGGTGTGGGCGCATTCCATGAATTTCACCATTCCCTGGAGACTCTTAGGCTCCAGGGTTTATTTGCTTTATAGGGTTTTGGAGAAATTAAAGTTTGATCAGTTGCCAGGAGTAGTTTTATCAAGAGTTCTTGGGGCTCTCTCCTCAATAGGGCACCGCTTTTCGTGTGTGCAAGTAAACGGTCTTACAGCATTGCCCTGATCTTTTGGATCAGTAATATTTCAAAGCTCTGTGCAAGCTTGAACTGCAGCTCTTGAAAAGGGAAGCTGTTTGGCATGATGGGACAGTTGGGGTTACTGTAGACAGAAAGGGCTGCCAGTGATTCCAGTTGGTGCCTGGAAGCTTATTGTGCTGATGGACTTGGGAGTTATATGGAGGAGTCTGAATCTTTGAACGTTCTTTGAAAAGAGGCTCCAGGGGATGCTGGTGAGTATAGAAAAGTCTCTAAGGTGTGGGAGCAGACTGGAGGGTTAGGGTTAGATGGGAAAACTTGGTGGTGAAGGAAGATTTGTAGGGTAGGTGTTTGGGAGGATTTCAGGTGGTGGGAATGCACTGGGGATTACACAGATGGTGCTGGCATGAGACCAAGGTGTGACCTGCTGAGAAAGGACTCTGGAAAGGATGTACAGTCTTACAGCTCTCCTGGGGTCACTGCAGAGGGTCAGCCTTGCCTGATGTGTGTGGAGGGTTGACTTCGTATGGTCTATACATGACTGAGGTAGAGATGGTTCTGATGGATTATCTCCTTTTCAGATGCATTGCCTCATTTCATGAGTGTGTCCAGGTGTAACAAAAGCCCTTCTGCTTCATGAACATGAGCCCTACCTAAAAACAAATCAATCCAGCCATGTTCTTTGGGAAGGACGAGCGTGCTGTAACAGTGCTGTGATGCATTAAAACTGTAGAATACTCTCTAGCGGTGTTTGCTAAGTTTAGCTGCCTAATAGTTTGGGCATCAGACTGCACTGAGTCATACCAGAGAGTTTTTTCTTTCTAGCCCTGAGCTTTTGGCCTTCTTTACAGTAAAACACATCAAGAGTAACTAAAATCACACCAATTCCTCATTTGCATGAGAGGTGACTAAACCTGACAGACTGAGAGTCCCAAAATTGGGGCAATGTTGTGTGTAAGTCCCTGTCTTATTTGTCTGCTGGGACTGTTCACACAAGGATGTGTTGAAATCCAAGACTGGAACTGTTGATCTGAGAACATCCTTTGCTTCCCCCACTCTGTGTCAGGAGCTGGTGTTCCTGCCCCCTGTCCTGTGGAGCAGTTGTCTCTGTGGTCTGCAAGCCAAGACACTATGAACACCCTGCTGCACACGCTGTCACTATAAAACAACTACTCTTTTAATTTAAATGTTTTATGAATATAGTTGTTGTTTTCCCTGTTTGTCAGTTACCAGTGGGAGGGGAGGGGAGGGAAGGGAAGGGGGTGGGAGAATCTGTGCATGCAAATGTATTTAAAGTGCGTTGACCAAAGTTGAGGGGGTTTTTTAATCTGTGAAGTTTTCATATCTGTGAAGTCATCAGACTGCTGGGCAGTGAGGAGCCGCTGGTGCTGCTGAGTCTGTCTTGGTTACATTTCTTAATAAGCATTAAAATAATAAAATATATTTGTAAAAGAGAGTGTGAGTGCCTTTGTCCCAGGAAGTTCCGGCTGGCTGGGCCTTTTTTGTGCAAGTGTTTTCTTATTATTTTATTAGCTTTTTCCACAGACTAATCCTTCCGGAGAGCTCTCTCCCTGGCGCTGCCTATTCTTTCGCAGAAGATATTAGCAAGGACTAAGGTGACAGACGCAGATGGACTAAAAGATCCCTCACATCTCTGACCTCCGTACCTCCTCCTCTTGGCAATAAGAGAAAATGTTTGTAGCTGTGTGCAGAACACAAGGTAGAGCACTCTATTTCCCCAAACCACTGCGGTGTCAGAAATAGTGTGTTACATAGCAGGACCAGAAGGGTCCATTCCTGGACCATGGAACAACTTTTCTAGCTGTGACTGGAGCATCCTGGCCTGCTGGCTCTCCTTCCACGTGGCCCTGCCAGTGCACCTCAGACCTCCTTGTAAGACCATCGCAGTTTCAGACCTCTGCTCTGTTCTGCCTGTGCCACTCAAGCTGAGCTAGCCCCAGCCTGATGTCAACCAAATTAGTCTGGAGATGGAGGCAGTGAATCTAGATGCTACTGTGGTGTCTCTCAGGCCAATTCTCAGCAGTGCTGACAGGATAAAGCAGGAATAATTTCCAGCTTTTTCCAGCTGCAGCTACTAAATGTGTGTGTGAGGGGGTCAGTGAAAGTCTGCACAATCCAGGAGCATTTGGAATTGGGAAGTGATGAAATGAAAGTTCACCAGATAACCATCAGCTACTGGTCATCACCCCTTTTGGTTCACTTTGCAGCTGGACTAGAGGGCTCCCTGGAGGCTCCAGTTTGTGGAGAAGTTCAGGCACCCTGGTGCTCGGTGGCCAGCTGTGCCCGAGCTGTTCAACCAACTGTGTAATTGAAAAGCTTTTTGATTTTTTCCCTCCTTTCACAAACACTGTGCGTTTTGTTCTGCAGCATCAAAGGCCAGGAGCTCCGAGGAACAATGGGTGTCTGCAGGAGCCCAGGGGAACAATGGCCGTACCTGGCTCCTGGAAGAAAGCGAGTACTTGAAAGAACAGAGAGAGCTCCCAGTTTAACAACACAATTGGCCTGATCTGTAAATCTCTGCTCAGAGATCCACACCTTGGCTTAGCCACCCAGAGAAACTAGACTTTGCAGGGCTTTTGCTGTAGACTAAGAGCTGTCAGGATAATATAGCTTGATAGAGTAACATTTACTGCAGCACTGGGGAACTGATGACGTTTCTGGTGAAACAGAATGGAGCTGTGGAGGATGGTGTTTTCTCTACGAATGGGTGGGTAATGTTTTTTGGCTAAAAAGCTTTTCACAGTATTCAAAGCAGCAGGATCTTCCTTGTCACTTCTGCCCCCAAACAGGAAGCCTTTGCTGCTAAGAATAGTGCATACAAGTGCCTGCTGTGCTCTTGACCATCATGTGTTTCAAAGAGAAGTTTCGGGGAGTTAAAAGCTCAGAGCACCTTTTCTGAGGCCCTGTGGACCTCACAATTTACTTTCACAGGAAAGATTCCCACTGTCTTGCATTTGACTGAAGTGACCAAGTGGGGAGTGAGATTCCCCGTGCGTTCGTTCATGGGAGGGAGAGAGACTTCTGCCAGCTCGGAGTGATCCTGGGAGGAATTCACCTTTCTGATCCTGCAAACAAGCACCTCAAGTTAGACGATGTGACTCGCTGCAGGTTGGAGTCTCACTGAATAGTACATGGAACTGTATTCCTCCCTGACTTCCCAATCTCCTCTTCAGTGCGCTTCTGAGAAGAAAGGAGGGCACTTCTGAATATTGGTGAGGTTTCCGCAGAAATGACCCAGTGGATGGGACTGTTGGAGGGCTTTTGGCTGTAAGATGCGCCACTCTTACAGGCGGTATCATGTCTTTGCTGTGTGACCGCAGTATTCACTGCTCAGCTCCTGCAATGTGATAGGAAAGTACGACCCGGATCTCAGAAAATCAGAAATTCATTTCAAGAATTGGAGTCCTTGCAATGTGTCAAAGAAAATGATCTAAGCCAAGTTTGGGTCTGAAAGTAGCATGGTGATTTTTCAGCAAGTGAAAGGAGAGGACTGGGAAAAGAGCTTTCAGTCTGCAGGTTCAGAATAAACTGTGTAAAGATGAGGTTATTTGGAGTGCAGATCCATACTGTGTGGTCTGAGCCTGTTGTACTGAACTCCAAACCTGGGACTGTGGTTTTTGGGAGCGTCCAGCTGCAATCCAGAGAGGTGACTGCAACTTCCACAGAGTCCAGGGCAGTCTTTAAACCTGCTAGCTTGGACGCTGACAGCACTAGAGCTGCAATCGCTCAGGCTTTGTTTGCCAAGGATTTACCCAGAGCCCTAGGCAGCTCTCATTTTCTGCCTTACCTAAGGCAAGGAGATTAGATAACAGCTCATAATGACAGTGAAGAAAATACATGTGCATGGGGTATCTTGCTGCCTCAGCTGTTGATGAGGTCATGGGGATGTCTTTTGGGCTGGTATTAGTCCAGGATATTACTTCTAAATGGGAGTTAAGCATATCCCAGTTGGATACTTCATGTTGCTGGAGAACTTGCAGCTGCATCCTTTGGGTATTTGGCATCATCTGGGCTGTGAAAGCTTGTGCCTGTGCTTTGGGGTTCCCAGGGATGTAAGGCTCTTGTGCAGTGTGGTGACTGCATCCAGGGGAAAAAAAAAAAAAAAAAGTCCTAATAAAGAGAATTGAGCAGCCTGAATCAGTTCTAAGAAGAATGCAAAACAAGCCTGGGCCATCTCAGGGTAAGCTGCACTCATGGTGCCTCTTGAACCTATGTCCTGTTATTGTTGGTGTGGAACGTGAGGGTCTGGGCCAATGAAAATAAGGAAGGCGGCTTGACAGACACAGATTTTATCTTTTGAGATTCGTCATGACCTTTCTAGTGTATAATAAATAAAGTTGACTCAGGAATTGGCAAGTGCCCTATAACATGCAGTCCTGGTGTTGGGACTCGGCAGAATGTTCTGCTTAGCAATGCACTCTGTTAGCTTTGTTTGCCAAGTTCCTATTTTGGAGGTGTGCTGAAGGGCTGAACGGTGGCAGATGCTGAGGCCTTCTGCAGGGCAGGTGCACTGGACCCGGCATCTCTGACCACGCTGATCCAGCCTGGATGAAGGTCATTTTGAATCCATGCTGATACAAACTTTTACCGCTGGGCCATAAAAAGAAAAGAAATGCCTTGGAAAGAAAGAATGCAGCTTGCAGTGGTGTGAATCTTGCGGCAAATAGGACTCCATCCTTTCACACTGCTGTGTAACCCATCAGGCATTTAAGTCGGCATTGAACAGTATTGCTTCCTGTATTAGTGTGTTTTGAGCAGCCCTGCCATGCACGCTGGATCCTGTGATATTAAACAATTCCATCATCTAGAGGACGTGGCCAGTTTTGTCAGTGACGGGAATGGTAGCTCTGAGACTCGCCTGCTGCCAGGTGAATCCCTGCCATGCCATGGCTTCTGGTAACCATGATTGTGAGCACAGTCAGGTTTTCTGAGCTAGCCCCGATGGCAGGGGCTGTGTTATACAGGGATGCTTTGCAGACAACTGGGAATCATGTTATGCTAAACTGAAGCTGTTCTGTGATGGTAACGCATCAGATTATGAAGTTATTCTGCAGAGCCAAAAGACATTGGGAAGAAGAGGGCTCACGTTTGCATGCCCAGTCCCAGAGAGGCCACAGGGGGAGAGCTGCAGTTAATTCACAAAGATTATGGCTGATTCAAAGGCAGAGTCTCGAGAGGAGAGCCCCCAGAACTGGCACCGGCGTGCTGGCCTACGTGAGCACTCAGCACCTTAAAGTAAAGGACAACTGGCTGCCTCGTTTCTGAGGTGCCTGCCATTTGGGAGCAGTCCAGTAGTCCAAGTGTTTCCTGCGTTTCTTTATATTCATGCCAAAAGCACTAACAGAATAGGGTGGAGACAAAAAGTCTCAGACCCTCCTCAAGATCATCCTCTAATTCCAGAAGGATCAAAATGCTAAAGGTTGCATTAGAAAAACAGAAATAGTCTTTTCTCTCACCATTGGTAACTCAATGCCACAACTAAAGCTGAGAGTCAGCTGCTTGTTCTACAGCTGCGTCCTTTCTGAATTCATGAGAAACAGCATTTTGATTTCCTTCCAGAGGAAATATACAGTAATATCCCTAACTTGCACTGAGGCCTTCCAGTCTGCAGAACTAACCTGCGTAACGTTCATCTGCAGCTAAATTAAACCCAAGATCCCCTATTCCTTATGGATTGAGCCAACGCTTGGGAATCAAGGCTTTTAATCAGAAACCTTTATAGCTCGCTTTCTCTGAGCACTTGCTTCCCAGGCAAGTTCCCTCCCGTCCTAGGTTCTACATTTGCAGATGATCCCTCCTTTCCTGCCATATGCCAGACCCAGGCAGCACAAGAAGTTTATCCAAGATGCAGGAGGGGCTGTCTGTCCCTTTCCGCGGTTCAGCACTAACTGGACTTTCAGAAGAACTGGAGCAAACAGCGTTCCTGTAGATTTTCAGGGTGCGGCTGGAGGGAGGGGTGTGCTCTCTGCATGCTAATAGCAGTCTGCTTCCCTTGCACGAGGATCTTTCCATCAGCATTTGATCTGGAAGCACTGTGCGGGACATATGATCCTCCCAGGGAGAGTTTAATGCTTTCTTCCCATCAAAAGCATGAGGCTGCATCCTGAGGTCAGGATGTCAGTGACATGTGGATGACACGGAACGCTGAAGCCTGCATGTCAATCAGGTCTTGGAAGCGACTGTGCTCTGTCTGCTGCACAGACACGTTCGCTGTCTCTGAAGGGAGGTCCTTGTGCACGTAGCCATGTATTTGGTGTTTTCCAGGTGGCTGTGTTCTCTCTGCGCCGGATAAATCCCAGTGCTGTAAAACACGTGTCCCTGTTCTGCTTCCTAAAGAGATGCATCTGCTGATGTCAGCTTCCAGGTAAGACGCACAGGAACCTGCTCTCTCTCAGCATCTGTGGCCTTTGGCCTCTGCCGGTAGTCAGGCATCCTAAGGAAACTACAAGTGACCTAAGGCTATTTTTTTGCTAATCCTTGGTCAGTGTTGCAGATGGAGAAGTAATGGCAGTTTTCCAGCAGGTGAGACCCTCCAGGCCAGCTGGCTAGACAAGAAAAATAAACACAGGAAATAGCATCCATGCAGTAAGATAACAGAGAAAGGAGAGGCTGGAAGAGCTTTCTGTTGCGAGTGTGTCGGGGGGGAAGCACAGAGCTTGGAGCTCTCTCTTAACAGGAGCAAGCAGATGTCAAGCCCTAACACAAAGGAAGGTTACTGCCTGGACAGAGAGGAAAAGAGAAAAAAGGAGGTTTTTACTTTGACCAGACAGAGTAGCAGTCGCTCTCTCGGGTACAGGGTCTATGGAATGAAGATCTTGGGTCTAGATGTGGGGTGAATTAGTGCTTTGCTCAGGGCAGAGGCTGATTAGCTCTGCTCTACCTGGTTGTTTTTCTGTCTCAAAAGCAATTCTGAGGGTCTCTGTGTTGATGGAAACTCTGCTCTGTCTCACCTGTGAAACCCATTCCCCAAACTCCTCCTCTTGGCCTCTGCTTTGTGTCCCATCCCCCAGATCCTGTGGGCTTATCAGAGCCCACACGTTGCTCAGAGCTTATCCCTGATGGTATGGCTGGGTAGTATGGTGGCGAGGCATCTGCTAGCTCCATTCCTGTGCTCAGCAAGATGGAGAAGCCACCTGTGGTGCCCAAAATAGCCTCTGCCTGGGCAATCCAATCCAAATGGTGTTGATAGAGGTGGGGGATTCCCATATCTCATAAAGAGGCTTTTGTTGGGAGGATCTAAGCTGAGCTCCAGGCCCTGCCAGCTGTGGAGAGGAGCAGATGGATCTGCAGGATAAAAATAGATCGAAGCAGACTTGTTTTGCCTCTTTTCTTCACCAGCTCAAAGTACAGTCCCAGAGGTGCCTGGTCAGCTGAACCAGAGCAGAGAACTGGGTGCTTTGCAGCTGCCAGTCTGCCTGGAGCCCATTAGCTATTGTCAGAGACAGGAATTTATCTCTCTCCAGTCTCTATTGCCTTACAGCTGCCGTGTGGACAATCTTGTTTGCTCACAGCTGCTGGCAGCATGTTACATCCCATTTCCCTGGGGCAACACAAGCAGGATAATAGGGCATTTCTGTGAGACACCATGTTCTCAAACTCTGTTATACCTTGCCTCAAGAAGCCAAGGTATCAGTCTGTGGCTGTGTCCTCTGGATGAGATCTCTGTACAGCACCTAAGGAAACATGCTGAAGACATGCACCAGTGTGTCATGGGCACAGTTTCAACTAACTAGTAGGTTTCTCAGCAGTCAAGACCTCTGTGTCTTGCACATGGAAATCTCACCTTTTCCCAGCACCAGCTCCAGGTGAACATTTTGCTATCATCTTTCTTGTTGCTCCAAGTGCCTTGGCTGCTTGTTCCAATGCCATAAGTTCATAACAAAGCTCTGAGGTTAAAACACACTCCAAAGGCATCGGAGGCTCATTGTCCTTGGTCTGTCCTGTAGATGAATATGGGATATCCCCTGCGGACACCTCCTGGCCCAGTTGTTCATCCTAGCACTTTCCATCTAGGCTTAGAAATTTTTTAACTCTAAAATACAATGATTTTAGCACATGAAAGGAATGTGAGGCTACCTCAGTACTCAGAAGGGAGTAGGGAGGACGTGGTCCCTCTGCACTGTGCCTGCAGAGCACTGCCGGCCCATCAGTCCTGAGACCTGTGTTTGCATAAAACCCCCTTCTCAGCTGGCATCCCCACTCCATCCCCTCCTGCTAACTGAATAAGGATCATATAGACATTTCCTGAATGGGCTTTCGTAAGGCACTAATTTGATACACTCGGGGCATTTTCCTGTAATGAATGTTCCTGAGGTAATTGAAGGTGAATTTGCAGGGGGGGGGGGGGGGGGGGAGGGGGGGAACAGGGCAGGACTGCTGGCAGAGATAGTGGGAGGGATAGAAGAAAACCCTTTTGTTCCCGTAAATCCCAAGGTTTGTTCTGTCTATCTACACTCCCTGTCTCCCCAGCTTCTACCTGTGCTGTGTTTTGAAGGTGGCTGCACTCTTCCTCTCCTCCTCACTTTTTGGGGTTATTTTTTTTTCATTTAATGTCATGTATCTGTTCTGCTGCTTTATTGTTTTTGCTTTTTGTTTCTTTGCTGGTTTCTTTCCCTCTGCTCTATGTTCTCCTGCTTCCTGAAAAGCCGCATGCTGCGGTATGTGAGGGAGAGGCACTGAGGCTGGGCATATCTCTCTGCACCAGCACCACGGGATATACTAGCTGATTCCCTGCTATTTCTTTGAGGGAGCCACATAGGAGCAAGAAGGAAAGCGGGAGCAAAGAATAGCACCGTTGGGAGAAACCAGGTCAGAGACTGAGAAGCTGGGTGGAGAAGTGGTGTGCAGGCAGGCGGCGCCCTTTTGATGAGAAGTTCCCAAGAGGCTGCAGATGACAGCTGTGGAGATGACTGCTCTTTCGGTTGATTCCGTGCTCCTCTTTGTGCTTTGCACTTCTCAAATGCCGCTGAGGTGGTCTTGCTTTTTGACTCAGACACTGCCTTTTTCTTTGTACCAGAGGAGTCTTGGATGCAGAAAGTCTTCATAGTTTGTAGGCACTTATGCCATGAACTGGAGATAGTGCTGTTATGGCACTGATACGGTAGAGGGGCCCAGGGCAAGAGGTGGGGGAAAAGCCTGGGCTTCTTGCTCCTAAGGCTCGGGCTGGAATCACAGCAGTGGTACCTACAGTCCTGGGCCTGGACTCGCCCAGCACTTGGCCTCCACGTGCTGCCGTGGCAGATCTGCTTTCCAGTCCATGCCTATTCTGTCTGCATTTGTATTTTCAGGCTCAGAAAATTAAAACCTTTGTAACCTTTGCCTTCCTGCCCTCTTCTTTCTTACCTCTCACCTAAGAATCACATCTTAAAAGGTCTGCTTAGCCACCAGCTTTAAAGCACTTGTTGATCCTTGCTGACAGGTTCCCCACGCTGTGGCGGCCCCAGCACCCACCCCGTGCCATTTTCCCATGTGTCCCAGTACCCCGCCAGCTGCCCTCTCCATGCTCCCTTCCAGCTGCTCACTGGTGCAGCTGTGTCCATCCCATCAGCACATGCCAGTCTCAACAGATCTTTGATCCCAAAAGTCACCCTGACTGCTCAGAAGATGGCTTCATCCTAGATTTCCAGGTGCTACCACAATTTACATCTTCAGTACATGCACTTTTCCTATACAAACGCAGGTTGCTTTAGCCAAGGAAATGGACAGCACTGTTGTCCAAGTGGAGGGAAGGCCTCCAGCCTCGCTCTTTCTATGATAGTTTCTCTTAGGGAATATTCTCCTTGATCACAGACCCTTATGCTCTCATTTGGTGCCAGGAGTCAGGAAACAGCAGCAGCACCGAGCCTTTCCCCTTATTTACAGCATTTCCTCCTGCTTGCCTGGGAAGCAGAAAAGGGCTGTCTAAAGGGCTTGGGTTTTTTTCTGAGCAAGCTGGATTTGCAGGGTAGAGGCAATTGCTGTTCCTCTAACTTGGGAAGAACATGGGGGGAAAAGGTAACTTCTGGAGCCTGGGGACTTGGGTTTTTCCTCACAGATCTGGAAACCCTGGGTTGTCAGAACTGCAGACACCAAACCACTGATGATGTGCCAGTAAGCAGACTAGGAAGCATCTGCCTTGCATTTCAATAGCGTAAACTTGACATTTCACCCCTGACTGCTTCTTTCTTTATCTCCTTAGGTATTTACAGAAATCTTCAGCCACTAACTTGACAGGATTCAGCTCACAAAATGGCTGTCTTGTCTCTAGTGATCGTCACAAGAGGTCTCTGCACTTCACAGGGGAGCTCAGTGTTGCCGCCGCATTCAACAGTTGGAGGCTGTCAGGGAGTAGAGGTGGGAGGCAGCCTTCATGGGGAATTCCAGCAGCACAGCAGGAAAGGTGGGACCAAAACTGGTGGCTCCACCAGTCCAGTCCAGACCTCACTTCCATTTCCACATCCCCAGTGAAACTCTAGATACAAACCAGAATCTGGACTAAATGTGTGTGTGTTTTGTGTCTGATGCGCTTGGTGCAGGCTGTTAACGGCCAGGCTGCACAGCAGGGGAAGCACAGCCCTTCTTAAGCCCCGGATTTGGGCATCATACTTGGTGTAATAATTCAGCAGCGTGTGTACTGCAAGTGCAGCAAGTGTGTAGTTGTACCTCTCTTTTTTCTGATGATCACCGAGGGTCTTTTTTACTTTTATTTTTGGTTGTTAAACTCTGACAGGATGCTTGAGGACAGGGAGCAGGGAGAGCTCCCTCTGCTGTCTGTGGGCTTTCAGGTTCCCAACTGATTTGGTCTCCACTCAGATTAAATGTTTTGCTAGGGTGGACATGACATTGGAAACTGTTCAGCCTATAGATGATTCTGTAAAGGACCCATATCAAACACAATTATTGCTCTTAATATGCAAGGTGCAGTGCGTCTCACAGCACCCTGTGAGTAGCTCTGCTGGCTTCTGTGGTGACACTGTGGTCACAGCTTGTGTGTGAACATGAATTCAGATTTGGACCCAGCGTAATATACCACTGAGAAGGGATGGACTTGTCAGTTTTGGTATTCAGCAGAGGATGGACTAGACTGGGGGACACTCATACCAGAGGTCTACCCTGATTAGGTAACACCTGTGCTGTGTCACCCTGTGGGAGGCCAGAGGAAATAAAATCCTGCTTTACTTTGGGTAGAATGCTCAGGTCTGTAAAGCAGCTTCTTCTGTTGACTTCTCCAGGCATTCACTTCAGGCAGGTTTCCCCGCTCTTAAACGAGACAATGATGGAGACCCAGTTGTCTTCACCAGGACACTCCTCCCCAAGGTGACACTACTTGATTCAGCATCAAGACTGAGGCCCTTAGGGAGGTGCTAAGAAGTCAGGCAGGAATGGGGCAACCACAAAGGGTTTTTAAAAGCAATTAAGCAACTTAAGAGCAAAAGTGCCTCTAAATTACTCTGAATGTTGGGCTTATTAAGGTTATTAGCCCAGGTCCTTATTTGTTCTGGTGTAGCCTGAAAGCATTCTGACTAGTTGAACTGGACAGAGTGCTTGCAGCAAGCTGGGTGGCAACTCTTCTCTTTGCCTTAGACAGCTCAGTATGGCATCTCACCTCATGACTGTGAGGCCTCCTTCTTCTTTTGGAGGGTCTTCCCCTTTGCTTGCTTGCTTTCTGTTTGTTTTTTTTTCCCCAGCTCTCTCTCTATGCAGACCACATTTTGGAATTGTGCTCAGGAAGACATTCCTGTGTTTCTCAGCTGTAACATAATCGATCCTTTGTTATGGTATTTCAGTTAGGTGCCCCTGAAGGGTGAGCAACTCTGGTCCGGAGCAACAAGACTTTCTCGCTCTGACTTCACTGGCCTGGCAACTCATAAAAGTGCTATTTTTCTTCACCTCAGTTAAACTACTAACATGTCCCAGCATGCACAAGACGTGAAGGCTCAATCAACCCAAAGGGCTCATTGTTAAACAAGGTAAGTCATCCTATGAGGCTGGGCATTAGATGGTTTTCAATGCTTCCCTCCGTTGTTTGCAAAGGATCAGACAGTGAGGTGATGTGGCAGAGCAGTCCATAGCATGAATGGAAAACACTGTGTTCCAGTTCTCTGTAAAGGCCCAAGAATAGCCACCTTGGTGCTTCCTGTGTCTGGCTGATGCTGGACCATCAAAGAGACATTTTCTGTGGGTTAAATTCAGCTCTCTGCATTTAAGAAGGGAAAGGATCTTCTTAAATATTTGTTTTGCTGTTAAGTTTGGCCCTTGCTTTGCTAGCAGCTGTACACAATGAAGAAGCTAAAAAAGAATACAGGATAAAAAAATTAGGCATAGAAATAAGACAAAGGAGTATCAGAAACAACAAGCACCAATTTGGTCGTGTGTCTGAGTTCATCCAGACCATATGGAAGCTGTGAATTTTAAGCAAGCAGCTGAGAGACAAAACGGTAGTCGTTTTAGAAGCTTTGTTTGAGTGTATGAAAGTGAGAACATACTTACAGGTTGAGCATACATGGGTGAGGGAAGCTGAATCACTGTCAAATCAGAGGCAGGAGGAAAGAATGGGATGTGGAGGTCTAAACTGGGAAGGGTTATTGCCTGGGTCATGAATATTTTGTTTAATGCATAAGGAGATGGAAAGGTGAAGAAAGGCCACAGGCACACTAATTATTTGCAAATTGCTCTATGTCATCTTTCCCTCTGCCCAATTTTAGCGATTGTTTGGTGCAGGCAGCAATACACGTGCATGCTACATCCATCCATCTTCGTGATAGCCAGGTTAAATTGCACAAGCATTATGAATACCATCTGCAGGCAACTCACTGCTGTTCCAGCCTCTGTCCAGTAATCTGTGGCTCCAAGGTCTGGGCACTAACATTTTGAAACTGTGGTCAATCGGTGGGTATTTTTATGCTGCTGCTTCTCTCACCTTTTTATTCCGTCATTCTGCTAAATCACTGTGTTGTAAGTAAGCATTATTCTAGGACTGGTAATTCAAGATCTTGTGATTCAACATGACTAGAGAATGGTTCTTTGTACCTGTAAGAAGTGAGGAATCCTTCCACTACGGTTTTGATTCTAGCCTTGGGGAGAACTTCCACACCGAAAACTACAGCTTTGTGTACACAAAGCTTCCCAGGTAGTTTGGTAGTAGTTTCTAAAGCGGGCTTGCTTACGGTGGAAAATTACACAATGTTAGAAGGAAGCTTTGAAGACCTGTAACAGTTAACATGAAATTAAGCATGTAATGTGAACAGAGAAGCATGGACCAGCAGATGTGATAGTTACTGTATCACATTTTTGTACACTGAATGCAAGTGCAAGTGAATGTCCTAAGTGTTGCAGTTCCTCAGGACCACAGCCTAACGTGATGCTGTTTTGCAGCACTGAGCAGCCCTTTGGTATAATTGCTTCTTCACTCCCAAAGCCTGAACATCTGGATTTATGGTGACAAAAGCAATCTAGCAAGGAAGGAAATGAAAAATGGTACCCCTGTGTATTAGAAAAGAGGCTGGGTATGGTCTGAGTCACAGCACATATAAGAGTCACTCTGGCATCCCCCAACTGTCCCATCCCACAATAACAGTACCACTGCTGCTCTCCTCTGTTAGGAACTGCTACTCACAGTGGCTGCTTCTCAGCATAAACATCTTTAAACCCCCTCTGCCATCATCTGTAATGGTGATCCATCAGCTATTCTCAATGGGAACTACTGATATTAACCCCTACCATTCTGCCCTAATATCAGTTTGTTTATTAACTCTCTATGTTTTAGGTGCATGTCTGTTCATTTTCACCTACCACTGCCTACCTCTCTGGGGAGAACATAGAAGTCTCATATTACAGAATCATAAAAAAACTATACCTGGAGGGGATGCAGCAGTAATAACGATGAACAGAGTCTTCCTGGGACCATTATGAATTTTGGTGCCTCTTGAAGGAGCCATATGGACCCTACTCACACACCTTCACCCCTGCTTGAAGTGCCTGATAATGCTCTGCTGAGTCAGGGTGAGGAGGGGAAGGTGCATGGGTAGGTAAGTCTACGTGTGCTCTTCACTGATTTTTCTGATTAACACAGGAGAAGGCTGTGCTAGAGGAGCTTCCTAGGGCACAGCCTGGCTTGATGGAAGCTTTTAAAATTTATTTTATTTTATTCAGTTCTTGGAACTGAGCTGATGCTGGTGGTTGTCATTATGCCAGACGAGGAGGAACTGAATCATAGAGTCATAGAATACCAGGTTGGAAAGGACCTCAGGGATCACCCGGTCCGACCTTTCTTGGCAAAAGCACGGTCTGAGCGTCAACATGTTTGTGAGTGACATGCTTGTGACTGCTTCCCATCATGGAACAAAAGATGTAAAAGATGAGTAAGCAGGTGGTAAAAGCATGGATATGAAGCCTTTGCAGGCTCCCTTTTGCTCTGGAGATCAAATCAAGTAGAGTGTGTGGGGGAAGATGTGCTGTAGCGTTGCCTTTTTACAAGTAGTGCCTTTTTTCTGCTACCACTGATAAAGGGGAAAAAAAAAAAAGCTCCTTTATTGTCACCAAGTGCCACGAATAGCTTATCTGATCAGCCAAAGATTTGATTTGGTAAGGAGGCTCTGGGCTAGCAGTTTATGGGACAACATGCTACCCCAGCTCTTTATCCCTGCATGCCCTGGTTACCCATCACACACCCCTGCCACACTCACTCATTCCCTGCTCTCCTCTTTTTTACATCTGTGGGTGGACCATGTCTTGCAGATGATCTGTCCAGGGACGGTGTGTTACATTTCCCTCCATTTCACGTGACGCTGGGGATGTTTGTTCCCTCACCAGTTATTTCTGAGATACTGTGAAAACGTAGGGCATGAGGTTAAGTGGAAATCTCAAGGCATGCAAGTGAAGTGGGCTATGCATTGTTTCCAAAAACGTTTCTTTCTTGGGTGTAAAAAGGAGAATGGTCCTTTGCTCAGGGTCTTTCTCACCCAGAGTTGCTTCCTGGAGAGAAGCAAGAGCTAGTGCTCATATCGTTGCCGGTGACTTTGTTAAGTATTCCCCCAGGAGATCCTACATATCTTTGATGGAGACTTATTTGTTTGTGTATTGGCTGCCTCCATCCCCATCAGTGGTGCTTTCTCTCTCTCCCTCTCTCTCCTCTCCCAGTGCCTTCTACCCCTACCAACTTCAAATGGTATCTTTTGAATAATCTTTGCTGATACAAGATGCCTTAGTTATAGTTGCTGCAGGGTTGGGAAGGCTCCTCAAGCAAGGAATGTTCAGTCCTTGAGGTCATGGAAACCAGCCAGGAATTTCTGCTCTCCCATTCCCAGGGGCATGAGGAGCCTGCAGAGGAAAACCAAAGGTGACCATTTCCTCAGTTTAAATGTCGTTGACCTGAATTGGAGATGTTTTCCAAGACTTTTTAAGATCAAGAGCAGTTTTGGAAATATGACTGGTATCTTGATGGAGGAGGAGAAGTGATCATTTCAAATTACAGAGTCCTATAATACAATGTAGGAAATTGTCATTTGAAAAAAGAAAGTGTCAGGCACTGTTTCTTTCAAGCCTTCAGAGTTTTTTTTTTCCAGACGCTTGATACATGTGTGTGGCTTGTTCAGTGAGAGAGCTGGATATCAAGTGACCAGCTATCATTTCTTGCATGTGTGAACACAAAATATCAAGATAGGCTAAAAAGTCAGCAATGTGCCATACGATCACTGAGGATAGTGTGTTACTCAGGAGGAGAAAGGAGGTGACAGTGGGACTAAAGCTGTCTCTTTTCTGTAAGACTGATATTTTAACAGCTCTCATGGGAGGAAGGACATGTTCAACCTAATAGGATAATGCAATAATATGTTGAACATATCAGCTTTGACACAGACCAGCTGGTAGCTGTAGACACAAATAACCTAAGGAAAACAAATTTGA
This sequence comes from Burhinus oedicnemus, assembly GCA_008921705.1. Classification (NCBI taxonomy): domain Eukaryota; kingdom Metazoa; phylum Chordata; class Aves; order Charadriiformes; family Burhinidae; genus Burhinus; species Burhinus oedicnemus. Next base: position 3,120,980 of record VFFE01007998.1, on the reverse strand, counting down.
AATGTTTCAGGAAATGGCTATATGCATGCAGTGCAGGGGCGGGGGCAGGAGGGTGCCTTGTGTGTAAAAGAAAAAAGCTAAAAGCCCCTCTCTTTGGCTGTGGGAGGAGTGTCTCACTCATTCCTGGAAAGGACTACATTCCATCCTTAATGATAGTTGGGGCTATAAATTTAGTACTGTCTTCTCCTCTGGACCCACACAACTCTGCACTGTGAGGTTGGACCAAAGGCCCAGTATGGAGTCTAGTTGCTAAACAGAAAAATCTCCAAAACCAAACAAAAACCCTCCTACAGTTGCTGTTAGAAATCTCCTCAGAAATTACTGGTATGGTAACTATTTCTCAGCAGGAAAATTATCTCCACCAGTAAGTCTTCCACAATCTCTTCCCTTCCTTCTTACTGCTGCCTTTGTGTTTCTAATCCATCTTGTCTTTTCATTTCTGTCCAACTAGTTTGAATTCCAGTCTCTGTAGACTGCTGTCCAGCAATGAAATTGTTAACACTGACTTTTTATTTCTGTCTTTTTTTTCTCCTTCATAAAGCCAGTGTTTGTGTTTTGGAGCTCAGTGAGATACCTGGGTGGAAGGCAATTACTCTTCTTGGAGCTTTGATTTCAGGCTCTCTGCAGACTTCAGCAGACACTATTTCAGCTGCTCCACTCTATTTGTGTGTGAATTATTTTCTTTGAAACCATGAAAGATAAAAATGTACTTTTTTTTTCTAAATTAAATCTCAGATCCTGAACTGGAGCATGTCAGGCAAACAACAGCATAACTGTATAGGTAATACGATTCCTTCAGTGCCTCTCTCAGGTCAAGAGCTATGTATTGTGTCTTCCGGCAACATGCAAGTCTGTTCTGTGCTTACAACCCAACTGGCCAGATTTCAGTATGTTGTGTGACAACAGTATTTGCTCTGCTGTGGCTAGGAACAACAAGACACGTATCAGTGATGTAAACTGCTAACGAGCCTTTGAAAGATGCTGAAGATACCCAAGATTGTGAAGAGGCAAATCAATCCTCCCCTTCTCCCCTTGGTCACTGCAGATCCACTCTTGCCCTGGCGCACATGCTCTCTCTCTCTCTCTTTTAAAAGTCTTTAGCTCATGCCATTACAAGTCAGCAAGCATTCATATGTGCTCAAGCAGAGGGATGGTGGAATGTGTTACACTCTTCATAAACGGACCTTCCTTCTTCCTCATTTGCCAGCAGCATGTCAGCAGCAAGTATCACTTTCTTTCGCACGGGTGGCTTTGGGAAAAGGTGCGCTAATGAGATATAGTCCATTGACGAGTTATTTCTGGCACAGACAGAGCTGGAAGGAAGTCAGCATTACACACGCTCTGGCCTGGGAAGGTCTGAGAACCCTTTAAATTCTTGGCTCAGAAATGGCTCTTTTCCTTTTATCTAGGAGATTTTTGCTTTCCTGTTAAGTTAATTAAACTTCTGTTTTGTCTTCCTCATGCCCTTTTGCCAGCATCTAGCCTTTTCATGAAGACACTAGTTTAATAACCATCGTTTATAGTGTCAAGCTTAGGTTACTACTGTTTGCCAAATGCAGCTGCAACCCTCTGCCCATTTCACATGTTGCTGTGAGCCAGAGGTATTGGCCTTCACTACACAAATGGGCCGTTGAGGCCTCACAGTGTCCCTTCCATGAGCAGTCCTCAAAAGGTGTCATGCTTTGTTGTCTTCCCATTTCCCTGAAAAAGGAGCTTGTTTACAGTGGACATTTGGATTGCAGTGGAGTCTGCAGTTCAAGTGAAATACTACTTCTGGTTAGCACCTTGTATGGATATTCTCACTTTGGAATGAGAGTATGTTACTCAGAAGTAAATTCTAAAGCAGATCAAACTCTTTTGAAGCAGAAGTTTCCAGGCTGGGTGTCAATGTAAGTACCCATATATAAAACCCCTGAATGGCCAAAATCTTGAGAGACTGGGTTTCCCGAGTGTCTGGGGGTATGCATCAACTCACTGGACAAATTCAACTGAAGGGCTGAAGACCCCTTTCCCACTTCTTAGGACAAAACTGTGCTCCCACATCATGTTGCAGCAGAGTGATCCCACAGATGCTCCCTTTTTTCTTCCCTTCCCTGCCACCCAAATCACACTGCAGCCCTAGTTACTTCTGGTCTGTGGGAGCTGTGAGTTGAATATATATGGTGAGAGACTAATAGGGAAGCATTTTAATATGTTCTGTCTTTGGGCCAGTCCGTGCAGTTCACACTGGAGGTCCTTTTTTGACAGTGCCTGTATGTAGAGATCTAACAGGTTTTCTGTAAGAATCCTAGTGGTAGGAAGGGTCTCATCCTTTGTGAGGGACCTGCCTTATTATAATTTGCTTCACAGCTTGAATGCCTTCCCAGAAATGCAAAATGTTGACTGTTAGTGGACATTGGTATTCCTTTTGTGCTGCCAAGTGTGAAACTAAAGATTAACGTAGCCCTTTATTGACTGCTGTGTGCAGGCTTTGACCTGCCTGAAGAATATTCAGTGCCTACCCTAAGTGTTACCCATTAGGCATTCAGCTCAGTGGGCAGGCTGAAGAAACAGAACTCTTCAACCTCCTTGTTGAGTTGCTTTGAATAACATCAAACCCAAACCCATACAACTGAGAGCCAGAGTGGTGTACTGAATCATTTCATACTCCTTTGTTACTGGCCAAGCTGTTAGCCAAAGCTGTCTCACCTATAAAATAATGGGGTTTGGGCCATCTGATAAGCTCGCCTGAAACAATTTACAGTTTTTTGCATGAAATAATTTTTCAGTGATTTTCTTTTTTCCTTCTCTTTTTCTTAGGTGCGACGTAACGCTCCTGTACTCTTCATTCATTTTTAACTTGCATGGCTCTGAGGTAGCTTTTGGGGATTACTTTATACTCAAATCCTTTATAGTGGGCTAAATGACTGAAAATTGTCCTTTCCAGAATTTCAAATAAATTCCCATTTCTTTCTATACGATATCCCTATCAACCCTATCAAATGCTTTTTCAAAGTTTATAGAATTCACATAGAGCCTCCACTCAGAGAGGAACTCCTTGAGGATTTTCAAGTTAGCCACGCGATAAATTCAAGACCATCTTTCTCAAAACCAGATTATTCAATCCTAGATTAGATGTCTGCTAATTCCATCCTCTAACAATATCCTTGCCGGGAATCTGGCAGTATAGAAACATCATGTTCCAGACTCTGCCTCATCTCTCCAGCTCTTACACTTTGAAATACCTAATTTCTACAAGGATTGAAACAAAAAATCTTTCTCCTACTACGAGGGGAGGGACATCCTCCTCTTCCCAGATTATACCTAAAATTCATTCATTTTGGTATAGACTACTACCCACTTTGATGAAGAATTAGAACGCTCTATTTATAGTAGGTGCTTAAAGACCAGGCTTCCTGAACCCGTGGAAAACAAATGCGCCAGATTTTATTCTTTTGTTCTTTTAATAAACTGTCCGTGAGATTCTTCCCCTCCCCTCCTTTCCTGCTGGTTTACTTGCATTCTTATATGTTCAGTGTTTTTCTCTTCTGTCTTTGTTCCAGTTTATCAGCAATTTACACACAGTTGTTTCCCAGACTCCACGATTTCAACAGCAAAAATAACACTGACCTTTTGAGCCCATGAGCAATCTTGCTGGTGGTAATTTAGCAGAAAGTTACAGTAATGAACAAGAACGCTGCTCTTAAATGTTAGATCATTAAATGTGTTTTATGAGTGTTTATTACTTCTTTAATGCACTTCCTGTGCACCAGGGAGATAGCCATATTCCAGGGAAGAATGGACTTTTTAATTGACAGAAGTGGTCAATTTGTGAATCTCTCCTGGTTTAAAGATAAATTTTCAGGTGTGGTTTAGTTGAAGAAAGCAAGGAGGATGTTTCTAGCTAGAAAGACAATAGTGCTAACAACAGACAGACTCTTCCAAAGGTACGTTAACTCTTTGAAAACTCTGAGCTGGGCTTTTCCTGTGAGAGGGAGAGAGGCGAGGAGGGAGGGGAAGGTGACTGAAAACTTACATTTCATGCCCCAGACCTGGGGCTGGTTAGGGACTGCTTTGGTCCCAGGCATGCCTGAGAGCAGACAAAACCTATTGTCAACAATAAACTTCCTCAGTTTTCAGCCACTTCCCCTCACCCAGCCTTCAGAACGGCAGGAAGCCAAGAGCAGATGACACAAAGCCAACTATATGAGGTTTATAATTTGGCTCTCCTACTCTATAGGTGATTGTACCTGTGGCTTTTGCAGAGTCCGTGGGAAAGGCAGGGAATCTAAACACAGACCAGAATGTTCCATCTGTATCAAAATCCTCAACTTCGTTGTGGCTTAAGTTTACGTACAGACCCATTTCTAAAACTGATAAAAATACTTGTAAAGATTTAAGTAGAATTAGGAAAAGAGCTGTTTGTCTGTAACCAGTGTAAAGGCAAAAAAAACCCAAAAAACCCAATACACCAAAACCCCAAAACCCCCAAATCCCACCAAAGTTAAGTGTTATTAGCAAGAGGTCATGGTACAAAGAGTGACTTTAAAACTGAGAATGTTGGTTTTCCTTCACCACGGCATGCTTAAAGCTCGTTTGTCTCAATGTATAAACCAAAGTAGGACAGAAAGGAAGTTTACCATCTTCCTTCTTTTAGGTGTGTATTAAGTAGCATGAAGCTAGTGTTTTATCTTCCCCTGTATTTCAGACCTGTCTCCTCTCTTACAACTTTTATTATGCTAGTTACCCTTCACTGTCTCTTACTGTTTTATATCTCCACATGAAGCAAGGGAATCTGTATTTTGGGTGAAGCAATGTAAAGATCTGTTTTAGTGATCTATTTTGCAGTATAATTCAGTACGTTATTTTGCAGCCACTGGAAAAGGGCAGCATATAAGGTCATTTTAAAGGGTGTTGCAGTATCTAGAAAGCAAGTTTAGAGCATCAATATCATGTGGCTTTGCAGGACATGTCTGGATCCACGTCCACCTAAATCCCTTGATAGGTGTTAATGACAAGCATCATGACCCTGTGGGTGATCTGAGACAGTTACTGCATTAGGGACACAAGTTACTCATTTATTTAGCTGCTCTGGGGAATTCTGTGTGACCCATTTCAAGAAATGACAGCAAAAGAAAGTTTCTGGAAAGACGATTCGCACAATAGTAGCAGGTTTTGTAAGAAGTTAGGTGTTTCAGAGGGAGTATTTGTACATGCTGCTAACTTAGGAAGGAAAGACAGAAATGCTGCCTACAATCCTGCCTACTAGCTCTGATACGTGATGCTGTTCAGCCTTTGCTCCTATCTTGGGTTACAGTGGAAAGATTTTGTTTGTTTGTTTAAATCTTTTCTTGGGTCTTTCCCAATTTTAGCCTGAACTCTAGATATTTGGCTCTTAAATTCAATCTCCAGGGTGCTTCTGACTAATGCCAGGGTGCTATTGTGGGGTTTTACAGGAACTCTTGGGAACAGTCTTGCAGCACAGCGGTGTGGACCAGTATTATCAAATCCCAGTTTTAGCTCTGAGATGGTATCTGTGCAACACAGGGTTTCAACACAGAAGCACACAAGAACTGGTTTCTGTACAGATTACACTGTGTGGTCCTGACTTCTATATCCAACTTATTCTCCTCTAAACCAGTTATTACAGCCTGGCTTCAGACCAAAAGGTTCAGCTATTTCCCAAAACAATTACTTAGTCCAGGTAATGCAGAACTGGGAAGAATTTTAAATACAGAAGTTTGAAGAAGTCAAAACCAGAGCTGGGATCTGGATTCAAGCATTGTACTTAAGAGATAATTGCAATGACTGAGGTGGAACATTCAGACTTAAATCCAAGCTCTCTAATACGCTTTGTCTGGGATATGGAAGGCATCTTCCTTTATTAGGTTACTTTCCTGCTCAACATTAACTTTTCATGCTTTGAAGGTTTATTGTGTTGGCTAGAGTTATACCTTTACATACGCATAGTCCCTATGGAATAGCCTGATCTCCTTTCATCGTTATTAGTAATTCTCGGCTTGTCATTTCCTATTCACGCAGTCTGGACCTCACTGCCTTGTTGCAGGATGGCTGATACGGTGCACAGGAAATGTACTGTTTTTTCAGGTCTCGACCGTTCATGAGTATTCTTTTCAGGGGCTTCAGTTTTATTGCCATGAAGTCCATTTCCTACATGCAGTACAATTTACTAAATTACAAACAAACAAGACACCGATAGAGAAGTCAGTGAAAGTTCACACTAAGAATAGAAGCTTGAAGAGAAAAGTTCAGTTATGTGACCTTCTTCAGGAGCTGGATACAAAATAGACCTGCTGTTTTTCCCTTTAATTTGCAGTCCACGCAGAAAAGAACTTGAACAGTTCCCAGAGAAACCCGGGCCCTTCTGTTTGTTTCTATGAATCCTCCAGAAATGCTTTATCTGTTAGTTGACATCCTGAGTATGTTGATATGGAAATGAACTTATTTGGTCTCCTAATTTCCCTCCTGTATTGTCAGCTGATTTTTGCATTGATCTCCCATTCTGCAATGTTCAAAGATCTGCCAGCCACGAACGGAACAAAATGTTACTGATATGTACCTTTAAAATTGGCCATTAAAGCAAATCAGGATCATCAGATGAGAAATACCACGTGAGTATCAGTCACTGCTTATTATTGTCCTCCAGAAGTATGTCTGGGAAAGAAAAATAATTCCTAAGAACAGGTTTTTAGGCCCTCGGTCATGAACAGGGAGGTGCTACACTGATGAGTACAGGGCAAATACTTCCACAACGTACTAGCTCTCCAGACTTTAAAGAAGTTCCTTCTTTTCAAATGATAGAGTTTTTTTCTTCTCCTTCGAATTCACCATTTTTTGCTTTATAGCATACTATCTATCATGCCTACTTTTAGCTTAAGAGATTCCTCCCAAGGTTAAAGGATTTTCCCCATTGCTGTCCAGAGGAGTTAGTCTGCTCTTTAGGAGTTACTCCAAAGCGTTCCCCCCGCAACAAAGCAACTTCTTGGGTTAAAACGGGTGGATTAGAGCAAAAGAATCGCGTATTTCAAAATGCCTTGATGAAACCAGACTATCCCTGGACACTTTCTGTTTAAAGTTAAATATTAGACACTCTCTCCCTGACATTCTTTTTTTATTTAGCCTAAAAGGCTTAATATTTAACTCAAAATACGTAACAACTGCAAATGCTAAGTGCTGAATGTTCTTACATCCTCCAGATGATACATAACGCAGTGCTTGAGCTTGATGTGATCTATTCAGACACGTGTAGCCATCCCTGGACTTGGTGCTTCATTTGAATGAGAAAACCAGTTACCACCTTGTGAATTTCAGTTGCATTTTGAAGCGGAAGGCATAGCCGATAGTTCAGTGGGAATAACTGCGTTAAACAGGGTGTCCACTTTGTACCAGCAGAAGGAAATACCCTTTCTTTAGATGCACTTTTCTGGTCTCAGATCAAGCTCTTAATTTGTTCAGTCCTTTGACTGACATTAACTTTGGTTTTGGGATGAATTTCCAATCACATAGGGCCTCAAATCCATGTTAAAGATGAAATTATTTTTTTATTACTGGCTCCTATTCAGAGTCTTACTGCAACTAAACCAGCAACGTTTTTCATGGATATGTGCGTGTCCATTTTATGACCTCCTATTTTTCTAAGCCTTTTTGTTGAATGGTATCATTATTAAAAGCTCCTAAAGATATTCTGCTTTCAGACGAGTTATTTCTGATGGTGAGAGGCTGGTCCAGAAGCGGCAAAGAGGCAGGAACGGCCTCTTTAACCCTTTGGGGCATCTCAGGGTTACCCACCAGGCCACGCGGGGCACATCCCCACCAGCCCTGCGACAACGAAAGGGGACCGGCCCTACTCCTGCCGCCTGCCCCGCCGGGGCTCTGCGCCCAAAACCCCTCCGTGCCCCGGCCGCCACAGCGGGCAGCCTTCGCCGTGAGCCGTGCCCGCCAAAACCCCTCTGAGGAGAAATGGGCGTGTCCCGCCGGGGGCCGCCCCGGGGGGGAGGAGGGGGTAAAGTTCGCGGGGGCGCGCGCGCGCGCGTGCCTAACGGTCAGCGCGTGCCCAACCGCCTGCTCGCCTCGCCTCGTCCCGTCCCGCGCCGCGCCATGGCGGGAGGCCTGGAGTCGGTGGAGTCGTGCTTGGAGCAGCACATCCCTCCCGAGGACCTCGCCGAGGTGAAGCGGATCCTCTACGGGGGCGAGGCGAGGTGCGCTGCCGGGACGGGTTCGCCTCCCTCTTACCCGCGGGGGGTGGGTGGGGGTCGTGTCCCGTCCTGTCTCCCTCCTTCCCCTCGGGCTCCGCGGGGATGGCCAGCCCGGGAGTTGAGGGAGAAGGAGTCAGTTTTAGGAAGGGTGCGCAGGACACAGGGCTGGGCTGAAAGGAAAAAAAGAAGGGTAGGGTCCTGTGGTGCTTGTAGGACTGCGCTGAGATTAGGCTGTGGTGAGATAACCGGCGTAGTTTGGAGGTAATCCAAGTGTGGGAAGCAGGGCGGTAGAGAGGTCGTTTGAGAAAGTGGCTGACTGGAATGAAAGACCTGAGGGGGATAGTTTGGGGGGGAGGGGGGGACGACTGGGGAGGTCGTGGCTTGGGGGTGAGGGAGCTGGAAAAGTGGGGATCTCATACGAGGAAAACTATGTTGGAGGGAAAGCGTTTATAAGATGGGGGTGGCAAGATGAAAGCTTGTACGTATGTGCTTCTCGATTTCTGTAGCAAGGTAATATTGTAAAGAACAGTTAGAGAGGAGGACACTGGGAGTTAGCTGCCATGGAGGAGAGCAGTGAGATTTGCACATGACCCGGCTACTGTCTGACTGTTTCCGTGTCTCGTAGTTGCTTATGGGGGCATGGGACTTTGGGTGTCTCTGCAGGGGTAGGCTGCATTTGTGATCCTTTTGATCCATTGCATGCAGAGCAGAAAAGGAGAACATCTCATCTTGAAATGTCTTTGTTTCCTGTTCGATCCAGAAAAATTAATTTGCCAGCTGCTGCTCTATCAGCAGCTCAGGAAAGAGAATTTGAGCTACAGGGCTATGGATTTGAAGCTGCTCCGGAGCAATTGAGAAGGCCACGTATTGTTCGAGTAGGACTGGTACAAAATAAAATTCCGCTTCCCACAGACACCGCTGTGGCAGTCCAGGTACACAAACTGGGATCTGGGCCGTTTGTGTATAAATCCTCTTCTACTGGATTAAGAAATAACACACCTCAGTTGTTGATGTTAGAAACTCCAGCATGAAATCCCTGCTGATTGTCTGGCAACACAGGACCTATCACTATCTTAATACAGCATACTGTAGGAAATTTGAATGACATGTTTGGTTTTATTGTTTTTCAGAAACATCTCTTGTGTTTACCTAGTGAATTGCCCAACCTTTTTGCAGTTTTTCCAAAGCTAAATATTTAGTCACTGATTTTTGTACATGAAAATCCTTTGCCTCTAAAATGAAACAGAAAATTGTTTACCCAAAATCAAAAGAGATGGCAACCCGTGGAAACCACAGGTGCAGTTCTTGTTTTAATTGAGAAATCTTCCATTATAGGAAAATCCATTAGAGTAAACACAGATTAATAAAGCTGTGTTCATTATTCTTTGTGCTGCAGTAAACCAAATCTTATTTCAAGGTGACCATCATATCCTAACATCTTGGACACAAAAGCACTGAGGTGACATACATAGAAATAGCCTCCTAAAAGTAGCTTTAAAAAAGTGAAAGAAAATACCACATTTATAAAATCCGGAGTAGAAGTTTCGTACAGTGACAGGACAGAACATTTCTGAGGTAATTTGTTTTGGAAAGATTACCTGTCATAGATGGAAGTAATTAATTAAGTACATGGTTCAAGTTTGTGGATTCTTTGTAGCATCTGTTAAAAAGACTACCAGTTACATTAGTGATTTTACCTTATAAATAACTAGTTAACTATTTCTGTAAATCAGTGTACAGTTGTTGAGTTCGTAGGTCACTGTTGACTTGTCTTGTGTCCTTTTTTTTTATTGACACGTGAAAGTATCAATACAAAATACCTATGCTTATCTTTACGTAGAATATACAAGAAAAAAAAAACTTTGAAACAATGTTTTTTGACTATTTAATTGATACTTTGATGTTTTTTCTTGGTAATAATCTACTTAGCTCTTTGGACAGAGGGATTTAGAAAATAGTTTGGAGTTAATAACTTCTATAGCATGTCCAAGATCCACATCTGTGAGAAGGATTCAGAGATATCCAAGGAAATGGACTGTTCTTGCCTTGTATTTTAAGATTCTGAGTACTTGACTTTGAATTCATGTTTACTTAACGTTGCTCTGAAGGTTGTTTATGATGAGCAGCAAAATTACAATTTTTGCTGATTCTGTTTAGATTTTTAGCTATTTGCCAGTCAGTCAGCACTGAGTTCCCATATATTTAAATGTTGTAACCATGGAATTAGAATTCCATTGGATTGCTTTCTCTATTATCAGCATCTAAATGCTTTTAAAAATCTGTATCTAACTCTTTCTATCATCAGTGCTCAGGAATGATAACTTCTTGAGTTATTGCCCCTGAAAGCAACGGGACTAAGTATAGAACAAGATGAATTTAATGTGAACAGACTTGTAAAACCAGGCTATTAATATACAAGTGAGTTAGAATGTACAGCTTTTTTTATAGCGTGACGCTTCTCGCAATCAGGTGGCTGCACTGCACAGACGAATTGAGGAGATTGTGGAAGTAGCTGCAATATGTGGGGTCAACATAGTTTGTTTCCAGGAGGCTTGGAGTGAGTATTTTCTGTGATTCCTTCTAGGTTGTCAGAGGTCAAGTTCCTTCTGTTTTAACAAGTATCCTGTACTAGCAGTATGTCTTTTAAGTAAACAGCAGAGATCTTCCAAGATACAACAGCTGACTTTACTAATTTGTTTTCTAAAGGAAAAAACAAAGAGTCTTAATTAGCAGAACTGTATGGAAGATGTATGTGAAGTCTGTTATACTGAAGACTGGTGTATGCTGCAACAGTGATATTTGTAGGTGTGCACCTTCTTTGTGTCATCATTTGTGATCCTTCCCTTGGTTTTTTTCTTCTAAAACTTTGGGATTTTCTAGACAGATATGAAAATTAAAAAAAAAATCTGATTTTAATTAAAATGGAGTCTTTGAGGCTTAATAGAGGCCAAAACCAAAATAAAGGCCCAGGTTGTGAAAACAGGTTATTCACAGAAAGTGTACACTAGTCACTGGGGTGTATTTTGTATTTTTACCTTCACTAAGTGCATTCTTTCTCTTCTGCTTTGCTCTGTGTGGGTCCAAAACTCCTTGCCCTTGCTAAAAATAGTTTTAAATAGCTTTTGCCTTTAAACAACGAAAACAGTTGAATCATTCTTAAGTGTTTTTTATGTGTATTCATGCAAACAGCGTGTATTTCTTGAGTGACATGAACATATTTGTAAATTTTGTCTTGCATTGGTGTTTTCTAGCCATGCCCTTTGCTTTTTGTACAAGAGAGAAGCTTCCTTGGACTGAATTTGCTGAGTCAGCAGAGGATGGGCCAACAACAAAATTCTGTCAAGAGGTAAAAAAACCCCACATCCAGCCTCCAACCCCAGGCCATAACTACCACTGATTAGCATGGATTTCTTCTTTATACACCGGTCTTGTACCACTGAGAAAACTGAAATAATCAAAAACTAATTTTTACCTTACTTGACAAATATTATCATAGCGTGTGAAGTAGAAATGGACAGGAACAGCTGTGCTCGCTAATTATTTTTTGAACTATTTTGCATTTATAGACTGCCTTGTACCGTGGAAGGCGTATGAAACTGCCCGTTTAACTGTTCCTGAATTTCACAAGGGAGGAACGATTCTTCATACAAATATTTTCAATTTCCATTTAAAAGGTGTTTCTGGCCTAGAACAGCTGAGCATTAAACAATGCTTGTATGAAGGTGTGAGAAGAATAGCAAGCCTTTTCTGAACAGGGAACACCTTCACACAAATCTTTTGCATCTCCTTGTGAAATGACACAAAACGTAGGGGGCTTTTTATGGACCCAAGGAGATTGTTATTGCCTGACTCTTAATTTTCCAGAGACTGTTGATTGCAAGGATGGCAGAGTTTATTTTTGTTTTCTGAGAACTTTTTTTAATAAGGAATTTCAATTATTTTCTTTTACAAGTGATCGAAACAACAAAACACTGTTTTGATGTCAAGTTTTCCCAGATATGCACTGACCTATTAAGCTTTTGTAGACAGCACAATATCTTTAGTCTGCTCTAGGGCAGGTGTGTGTTGCTTCCCATTATGGAATTAATGACACTACGGAAGTTTGGAGAAACAAAAGAAAGAGAAGTGACTTGAAGGAAAAGACAATGTGCTAGTAAACTAGCAGTCAGAAGCTGCTGTATTTCTCACTCACGCCTGTTATTTAACATTTATAGTTAACATGTAGCACTATTTTACTTTTTTTTTTTTTTTTTTTTTAAAACAACTGTTTTCACCTAGCCATGGTGTCTTTCATTCTGGTATAATAGTACTCATGGTATACCAGAATGAAAGAATGGAATGAGATCTATCTTGTCTTATACCTGTGAATAGATAGAGGTTGGCTTCATAGTTTGACCATTGCTGTTAAGATACTTTTTTTCTGTTGGTACCTTGCATTTCTAGCTGAAGGATTCAGGTGGAAAGCTGTCTGTGATGTATCCATCTTTGATGAGAAACTGTGGCCATGTGGGCATGCCAGTGTGGGTTAAGCATTAGCCCTTGATAACAGGCAGAGTAATGTACCAGATGAAAACTTTTTTTTAATCCTTCTTTATGAACAAAAAATGAAAATAATTACTGCAGTCTTGTGTATAATGGAAGAATTGTGTTCATTTGTATAGCTGGCAAAGAAATACAATATGGTTGTGATATCTCCAATCCTGGAGCGAGATGAAATACACGGGGGAACTCTGTGGAATGCTGCAGTGGTCATTTCTAATTCTGGAGCTGTCCTTGGCAAAAGTAGGAAAAATCACATTCCGAGGGTGGGAGATTTCAATGAGGTAAGATGTGGTGTTGTGATTATCAAGCTAGTCCTACTTTGCAGCTCTTGTTCATGTCAGCATGTGTTTTATCAGAGTCATATTGGCAGGAAACATAACGTATTTCTAGAAAACGTGGCTCATTAAGTGTCAAATCAGTTTTTCTCGTATGTTTTCAGGCTGTCCTCCAGAATCAGCTTCAGAAACTGAACTGCTAGTAAAGGCAACGTCAAAAGAAAACTGGTAGATCTGAAATGTGTTTATCCATCCATAGAATTATCACAAGCAGAAAGATCAGGATTAAAAATTAAACAAAGTCTAAAAATACATTGTCTTACCTAACTAAATCTCTCCTTGTCAGCTAAAGTGGGTAATTAACAGAGGCATTTCTTCTAAGCACGGGGGGCTGTATCCCTGCAATTGCTTTTGTTCCCTGGCCAAATGCTCCAGTCACTAAACCGACGCTTCAGAATCCAAACTGCTTTTTTATTAATTTGTAAAGTATTTTTGTGTATTGAAACTTCGTGTTCAAAGACCTCTGGAAGTTTTGACCTGGGCTCCCAGACCTGATCAGACCGCTTTGTGTTTCTTCAGAGGAGGCTGTTAATAGGTTTCTACCCAGTAGATTTCTGGCACAGGCCTGTTAGTCACCAGTGTTGACTTCTACCTTTAACAATTATTTTGATATTTAATGTTATTGTATTGGATCTGTCTTTTAGCTAGCAAAACAGTAACTAACAAACCCATATAAAATACAAGCACTAATAAAAAAGAGTTTTGGTTACTTTCCACATTCTTGATTTGTTCCTTGTGTAATCAAACAAAAAATAAATTCCTGTTGCTTGTGTGAAAATATGATGTCTTCCAGTTTTCTGGCCAGTGTTTTGTGGATCAGCAACAGATTCCGAGAAACTTCTTGTTTCCAGCTATGGAACTGTAATGAAAGGCATCTAAAAAAAGAAAATATTTTTCCTTTTCGATGTGAAGTATAAATAGAGTTTCATTAAGAGTTTTGCATAATTCCTAAAAGGAGTTAGTTTTTATAATCCTAAATGCCAGAGTTACCACAAAACAATGTGTTTATATCTTGCAGGTATACTATAATGATTTGACGTTTCTTGTATCTACCTCATTGTAGAAGCAAGTAGTGTTTACCCAAAACAGTGCTGTCTTTTTAGCTGGTTTTGTTAGCAAAGTATTAATCCATTGTTCTGAGCTAAGCAATTCTGATAGAGGAACTTTGGAAACCACCAAGACTACAGGCAAGGATTATGCTCACCTCTGTTACTTTAATGTTGTTTTCTCTATTGACAAAGTTAACCCCCAAAGAAGGGTTGAATTTGAAATTATTTTTTGTGGATTGTCTCTGTAGAGCAGATAGGTAAAGGAGCCTTGTTAAAATCATCCTCGTTGAATCAGTGAGAACTAAATGGAAAGGGGAAAGAGATTGGTCTGTAACCTATTTAGCCATATGTGGGAGGGCATATAAATAAACAAAAATCAATCCTTCTTGAGACACCACGGTTTGTTGCTGTGGAGATGATTGTGGCCTCTGGTGACGATTAAAGAACTCAAAAGTGATGAATTCCCTGAAGCAACAGCATTTTTGTTTTTCTTCTCCTATTGTAATAAAAGAAAACTGAGAATAGAAGAAAAAATGGAAATACAGTCAATCAGCGGAATTGTTTTGGAAAAGGATTGTGTGAGTGCCCACCACGTGGTGTGCTTTCTACACACATGAAAGGAGATAAAATCGGTGCCCAAAGGACTGCAAATTCATGAGACCTGATAATAAACAAGAAACATGAGGTGTCACATTTACTGGGCATACTGAACGTCTGGTCCTTCTTGGTTTCTGAAGATGATCCCCCTGTATCTATCATGCCATTCTCCTACACTTCGATGAGGCCCTAGTTTGTTCCCCAGCTGTAACTGTGCTTGCTTTAGGCTTGATGTGGTTCTGCAATGACAGTGGTTGTTACAATGGACAGCCAATTTCAATAAAAGGGAATTGTTTTATAACACACCTTTCTTTTATGATAAGAGGCACGCCCCATTGGGTCAGGCTGGTGGATTATGTACGTTGCTTTTCTGTCTCCAAGATCACCGCAAAAAGCTACTATTAGGAATAAGTATGGCCACTGTGCAACTTTTATAGTCCTTTGGTATCCACAGCCATTGTATTAGGGATGTTGGGTGGCACGTTCCTGTCTATTTTGTTTCTTATCTGCGGTTCTTTTATCAATGACTTTGTGTAATGCTTTCTGAACCTGGTGATAATACTTGCTTTCACAAAGAAGCAATTTCAGAAGTGCACTGTCTGCTACATGAAAAAAGTTACTTTGGTTGAAAACAAGTACAAGAGTGTAATTTCAGTCTATACCCACTATTGCTGCTGCTTTGGGATTTCTGCGTGTCATTTATCTTATCCACTGCCTTTGTGATTTTGTAAGTCTCATTCATAATATCACCCTCAGCCTTCTGTCTGCAGATTGAAGAGCCTTATTAGTTGCTCCCCACAAGGGAGCTGCCCCATCCCCTTCATTTCAGTTGCTTTTGCTTATTCCATCTCTAGTATATCCTTATTGAAACGCAGACACTAGAATTGCCCAGAGTCCTCAAGCTGTGGGCACACAGAATTCTTATAAACCAGCAAAACAATGTTTCTGTTACGTTTCAATACCCTTCCTGTTGATGTCTGAGATTTTCTTGGGTTTTTGACTACCACTGAACACTAAGCAGGCAACTGTTAGTGACTCCACACATACTCTTTTCTTGTATCTGGGAAGAACAATTTCTGTACAGTTGATTTAGAATATTTCCTTGAATGTTTGTCTTTCTTGATAGCTGTTAACAATGCCCTATCCTTCTCTTCACTAGTGCCTTTTACAGGAACCATTGCATTTCTAATTGTTTAGAATGTTTGATACGATAAGATGAAAGTTCACAGCATATGGTAAATGGGATCTTTTAAGCCAACAGTTCCCTCCAGTTTCTTTAATGAGTGTTCTCTAGATTTATCCTGTGATTTTCATGGTGGTAGTCTCAAGCCTTCTGTTTTTTTAGACCAATAGGCATATAGGAAATTTAAATAACCAATCTTAGCTATACACTGGTACTTCCTTATAACATTCATAAAATTACTGCGTGTCATTACATAACAGGTGAATGTAAAGGAATTCCGTGTTCTTTAAACAGTGTTCATCTTCTCTTTAATCAGAATCAAAGGATTGTGATGACTTAGGAAAATTTTCTTATGTGGTGAAAGTACTAAAAGAGGTGCCTAAAGTTTGACAATTTGTGGATCTCTCTTAAGCTTCTGTAGAAGTTTCTAGCATTAATAGAAGTGTTTGTGTCAAACTCAGGCAGTGCTTAAGTGTAGTATGAGTGAAGGGAAACAGAAAGGGACTTGAATTTGATCTCAGCAGCCTAAGAGCCACTTTTTGCTATATACCTACTACAGTGCAGCTATGTACTAAATGAAAGGTGTTGTCTTCGCTCATGGTCTAATGGCTTGAAGCTAGTCGTCAGAAATTGGGAAGTGTCAAAGCAATGTTGGAGGTTTTTCTTTTCGCTTTTTAAAGAAGTCTGCATTTGTGGTTTTTTGTTTGGTTTGCTTGTTTGTAGTCAACTTACTATATGGAAGGAAATACAGGACACCCAGTGTTTCAGACACAGTTTGGAACAATTGCTGTGAATATCTGCTACGGCCGCCATCACCCTCTGAACTGGCTAATGTTTAGTATGAATGGAGCAGAGATCATCTTCAACCCTTCAGCCACTATTGGATCGCTCAGGTAAAATACAAACTGATTTAGGCCATTGCACGCTTTCTGGGTTAACTGAACATCTGAGCCCCTCACTGGGGCCTCAGGGGTGCCTTGCTGAGGTCTTGGAACCTGAGGTATCACCTCCTTGTTTTGCCTTCATGAAGGAATCTGCATTCTTCTCCATCTGGAGTTTTGGGCTACCAGTCTACTTATAGTCACTAATTCTCTTTCAGAACTTTATTTGTACATCTGCAGGTCTTTTGTCTCTGAGACAGAGTTAACCAGTATCCAGCTGGTGTTCTGAAAACTAATGAGAGTTTATTTAGATTATCTATGTAATATTTTTGCTTTATGATAAGCAGTAATTTAGATTCAGGCTTAGCTTGCCAGCTTGCATCGTCCACCTAGGAGCCAGTAAGTATGGTATCAAATTGCAGTTTCAGAGCCAAGCTGAGAAACCCTTTTCTCAGAAACTTTTTTTTTTTAAACTGTTGGCAGTTTTGTGATTATCAGGCCTCTTGAACCAGACTGAACCAGTGTAAACTGTTTCCCTTGAGATTAATCTTCTGCAGATTGACATTAATTGCACTCCACTGACTCGATTTCCTAAAAGAAAAAAGAAAACCAGCTCAGTGAGCTAAGAAAATGGACTTCTTACCTAGCCCATAATGATTAATTTGTGGATTAGATCTTGAATATTCTTTGCCTCAGCATCAGTCGCATTTCAATATAATAACCTTTGAATGTGTCATGCTTCCACAGCATTGTCTGACACAGGCTGTGTATTGCTTGGGGTACTATAATGTGATGCAAAATAACTGCATTTCTTTGGGGCCCGTGGGGGGCTTTCTTTAGGTAGGAACCTTATAGAAATGGTTTCAGTTGTTCTTTATACCACTGTTCTTGACAAAATCACCATGCCTCCCTTTCATTCTTGTTGTATTCTGTTTGCTGTACTACTCAATACTTTCAAATTCCAAATTAGACTATATGTAAATTGAGGTGTGGGATTCCAGAACGTGTCTACACATCAACTTAGCACATGATAGAACAACTGTGCTTTTTCTTTTTGGGTTTTTTTTTCTTGTTTTTTTTTTTTTTCTGATAACAGTAGGCTCTGAAAAGTAATTTATTATTGTATAATGTTTACATACATATGACTGAGGAAGTGATGGTAGTTTATGCTTAATTATAAATATTAATATTTTTAACCCTTTTCAGCATAAGTGGTTAGCTTTGTACGGAGTGGGGGGAAAATCTGGCTTTGCAGAGTTTTTTGAAACAAAAACATTTCCTTTGTGAATTAAAATACCGTATTTTGGGCTAGCTGAACTGTCTTTGACTTTCCAACATTACTCCTGTAATGTCTTGACTTTCCAGCTCCAAAGATAATTTTTAGGAATCTAACAGGAGCATATTTCATTGTTACTGATGATATTGTAATACAAGTATAATATCCAGTAGCAAGCAAAAAAGAAGACATATTGATTTCTTATACTAACAATTCTTTGTCATTTCTCTCTCCCTGCAGCTGGGCTTGTGTGAGTGGACTAATTGCAGAATACTTTCATTTTTATTTCTTTAAACCTAGAGGAAGAGATTTTTCCAGTGTCAGTTTTGTAAACCTTAACATCTGTAGTGTTCAGGCAATATAGACTTGCTAACTGGGTATACAAGATGACAGAAGAGTTAGAAATGTAATAGGAATATATTTTTTAGCATTTTCCATTTCTTCAGGATTCACCCACTCCCCTCTCTTTACCTGTTTAATGTAAATTTGGAGTTTCTCTGTCTCTAACAAGGTCCAAGAATATTCATCCAGTTTTTGTTGCTGACCAGCTAGAAAATTCTGAGGACATTGAGCATTCATAATAGGGTAGAAATGGTGAAAAACAGATTTGAGGCATAAAATTTTCGTACCCACAGCCAGTTCAGATGCAGAGAACCATGAATTTACAAACCTGGAGAGTAGAACTGTAGATACAGTATTCTGTCATTCAAACTGCCTTTGATAGTTTTTGATGTAAAAGATAATTTAGGTTGAGTAATGTTGGAAAATGTCCTTTGAAAAAGAGTTGAATGAATACACAACGCTTTTGGGGAATTTATGTCACTACTAGTATAATATTTGTGATGTTTGTCCACTTAGAGCCCATTAACAGGAGAGCAAACAGAAATTACCCTTTTGTCATATAGCAAGCACTTCATTGGTACTTTGGGTGCTTCAGGCTCTCCTAATTATTGGCTTTCACTTGATTGTTTTTAACCATATAATTTTTATTGCAGGAAGAGGACTCTTGAGGCCCAAGTAAAAACTGTCTCTGGGGTCGTTTCTTGGCTATAGCCTTTTTTTCCTGTCTGTCTTCTGTGAAATCGTAATTTGCTGGAGCTTTTCAATAAAATCCCTTTTTCTTAGAAGAGCTGGCTGCCAGACTCGAAGCAATTGAGAAAAGAGGCAATAAACCAAGTCCTTTCAATCAGTCCAGTGACCATCTCTTCAGATTCTTGAGTCTGACTGGGAGATTAATGAGTCAGATGCTTGCAGCCTTGTCTTGGTACTCAAAATCTGGCAGGTACATGCTGTCACAGGAGTGTACAAATTGTATCACCTTTGTTTTGGAGCTCTGAGTACTTCCAGGCCTCCTATTAACCAGTCTGATCTCTGTATATCAAGCTGTCTAATAAAAAGAAGACTATTTCAGTTTGAAACATCAGTCAGAATTGAAATCTCCTTTGGAAAAGAGGTAGAGACTTGTAAAAGAGAAGGAATTTTTTATTTCTAAGTTCTTGGTTTTATGTAAATTTAGTGACTGGTTTGATAGAGAATTACCGAGAAGTTATCAGGATGCTTTTGTTAAACGTGCTTTCTTTTTCACCAACCCACTACGGGAAAATGACTTACTGGAAAGTGCTATGAAAACTGTGGTTGAAATAACAGAAGTAGGAAATTTTGGTGGAAATGGATTTTTTCTTTTCCTTTCATTTTTTTATTATTCCCATAAGTAATTTTTTTTCATTCACTGCTGCAAAAGCCCCTCCTGGACCATTTGGGGAAAAAGGAGGCAACTTGTATGAATCTCTTGCAGCTTTGCTGTGGAGTGATGTTTGGTGTATTGAAAGTTAATGGAATGTGAAAGCAGATGTGTAAATCCTTTGCGTAATTTGGAGAGTAAAACATTTTACACTTTAATTGCTTTGAAAATCTTAAGATGTGTTAATTTTTTTTATTTTTTTCTTTTTTTTTGCCATGACAAAGGCATATTTACCAGGTTGTCAGATAAAATTGTTTAAACCTATATTTGAGCAGAAAATAATTACAGTGCTTGGCTGTATCTGTGGGGAGATTTTGATTGTAAGAGCAAGATCAGTCTTAGCACCTAACTTTGGCTTCTTTGGCAGAAAATGTACAGTGTGAGACAGTCATAATCTAAATTTAGCTCTGAAATAGACAAGTAGTGAATGCCCGCCACCTCTTTTGTGTATTCCAGCGAGTCACTGTGGCCAATTGAAGCAAGAAATGCTGCCATAGCTAATCACTGCTTTACCTGTCCCATCAACAGGGTAGGAACGGTATGTATCTTCACTTTGTTATTTCATTTCATAATTTAAGTATTGTAGCATGAGTTAATTCAAGGTAATGAACTGAATAGCACTAGAGTGCGTAGATTCCTCTACTGTATAACTACTGTATTAGTGTTTGTAATATGATTTGAAGATGAATGGTGATAAAGAAGTTGAGAGCTGCCTTGTTGCTGGTAGCCTACTTTTTGGTTGCAGCTGCTTCCTGTTCTTGAATTGCTCTCTTTGTAGTAGTCACTGCCCTTTTCCCTTAGTTTCTACCGTGAAATCGGTATTCTTTTAGCAAAAGTGACTGAAAATGAAATGTATCCTCAAGTCAGTGGTACACAGCTGGTTTCTGTTGTACAGATATTACACTGAAATTCTATGATGAAAATTAATATTGCACAAAATAGGTAATTCTTGCTTTCAGATTAGTCCAAATACCCTAAATGTGTGTTCTTTTATAAAGTTCTCTGCAAAAATACAGATTTGTTCTTGCCATTATGTGAATACATTTGCCTTCTTTTGTGATCCACAAAGATGTGTTTACTTAAATTTTGCCTCATCTTTAGACTTGCGAAACCGATGAGAGACATGTTCCCCAAAGTGTATGAACAACAGGCAGTGATACAAAAAGATCTTGTTTTCTAGCCTACCCATCATAGAAACTAGGCCCCTCTGATGACTCCCTTTAGACAGTGCTGATAGTATGCCAGAAAAATTCTTAATAGATTTCTATAAACTTCCATACTAGATATGGTAGACTAGCAAGGATTTCTTGAATGAAATGGAATTATACTGCCACCTATGGATTCCTCTTATTTCACAGGAATACTACAAAAACGCGTTCACTTCTGGAGATGGTGGAAAAGGTATGTTCAGAAATCACATTCAGTGGTTACTAAAAATTGTTAACTAGGTAGTCTGAAGAAACAATAGCTCTCCTGCAAGTGTCTGTCCCATGACAGCTAATGGTAGCTACCAACTGCCTTACTTAAGTTTGCTGCTTTGTAAGCTGGAGAGAAGCAGCACTTCTGTTAAAGGTGGTGGTACCAACAGTATGTGGTCACCAGAAGTTCAGACCTAAGGTTTCTGTATACTTTCAGACTAAGATTTTTGGAGTCAATGCAGTGTTGTAGGACTGGAAGACAGAAATCCCACAAATTAGCCTGTGTTGTGTATGACATTTTATTTGTAGTTTTAAGATTATTAACAGTAATAGGACTAGCCTGAATCCCAGGCCAAGTCATTTTGCCCTGTTTCACAGATTTGCTGGAATTTAAAGAAGAGAACGCTCAAAAAAGAGCATTCTCAAAGAACAGCATGAGATTTGCTTGTATGTACTTCACATAAGTGTTGAAACACATACATTAAGCTTCTGGCTTAATCTGGAGTGGTCCTGAGCCTTTTTTTTTAGCTATTTTTGGAGTTAAGTGTTTGTAGCAGCTGCATCAAAAAGGTCAGTGGTATGCATTGCTTAGTAGTACAACAGATGTGGCTGATTTTTGGCACAACTCCAAGTTGTGCAATACGAAGTAAGGTTTTTTCTTTGCCTCAAATCCCAGTGTTTTCACTTCTGACTTTGTATTGAAAATTGAATGGGTGCATCTCTGTCAGCTGTTTTGGAAATGTATGATTTAACAATTAGAATTCATTTAAATGCTAAATAAAAAACAATGAAAGCAAAGCCTTTACTTCAGTTCAGAGACTACTATGGGAAAGCATAATGATGCATTGTTTAAAAAGCAATGCAGTGAGTTTTTTCCTGTTAATTCGATATATGTGAAAGCTGTCCCGTGCATGAAAGTAACCTGCAGTTGCCTTAAGATCATGCTGTGACTCTTAAGAATGATATCTTGCTTAAAGCATAGTGAGTGAGCGACCACAAGAAATTGAGCCAGGTTTTATGGGACACTGCATGTTAAGTTGTATACTTATTTGCAGATGGCATTACACGCTTTTTAAAAATTTCTTTAAGCACACCATGACTTGGGCCATTTTTATGGCTCAAGTTATGTAGCTGCACCAGATGGCAGTAGGACCCCAGGACTCTCTCGCACTCAGGATGGACTTCTGGTGGTAGAGATGGATCTAAATCTTTGCAGGCAAGTCAGTGACAAATGGAATTTTAAGGTAAGCCTGCTTATAAAGAAACAAACTTACATATGATATTAGAACAAACAAACTTTCATAATGATCATATAATCTTACGATAGTTAAAAGGCAGACTTTTTTTAACAGTTCAAAGCTTAAAGTGTTGAAATAGTTTATCAGGATGTTCTGGAGGCCAAAGGCATAAATGGATTTAGAAAAGGAGTAGCCAAATTCAGGGAAAGCTGGCCAATAGCTTTTAAATTAAAAACTTAGCCTTTGGTTCTTAAGTGCAGATTGCCAAGAGCTCTGAGAACTGCTAGGGAAAGCCTGTGTTGTTTCCTTATGCAACGTACGTAGGCATTTGCCACTGAGCTGAGATGGGCCTTTGATCTGACTTAATATGGTGGTACTTTATATTCTTATAGGCCTTACTTGTCAGTTTTGGTGAAATTTAGTGAAAACTGAAAAATACAAGAATCTTTAAGCATCTGAGAACTTTCTGTGTGCAACCTTCTTGCAGTGTTAACTCCCTGAATTTGTGGACGTGTTGAAGCCACAGAGAGAGAGCTGTGTACGTTCTTCTCTGAAGCAAGCTAATCCACTTTTGAGTTAATCTAAATCAGATTAAGATGACTGCAAGCCTCTCCACATGGCTTTAGCGAACATGTTTATTACTATTTTTTTGCATTCTGAGATAAAGCTAATTTGGGTCATCTATCCTGAGGGTGTAATTTTGATTTAATTTGTCCAGCAGCCGTGCTGGTTTAAGAAATTGCCACCTCGGCACTGCAGTTTGCTAACCCTTCAGTTGTGCCAGTACAAACTATGTGGGGTCCTCTATTGTATACAGGTTTAGTGGAGTGACCAGATTTCTTCTACTTTTTATTTTTTTAAACAAACAAACCACACTGTAGTTTCTTCTTTTAATCTGATCAAGTTTATGGCAGGCCTCACAGGTATTCTGTTGGAACAACACAGAAGGCAAGCAAAAGAAGAGTTGGCAACTTCTTAAACAGGCTTTGTTGATGAAGAAAACATCTTGCTTACTTCTGCAGAGACAGATCTTTTGTTCTGGTCTTCGGTACTATTACAGACTAGAATTTTTTCCTATCCACTCTTAAGATCAACATGATTTGAATTTTAACAAAGTAGACCAGAACTCCTGGCTAGCAACCATCACAATATATGTAGGTTCTTCAGTGATAAACTAGTATTTAAAATAAGTAAACATTTGCAAGGAGTTTCGGTTTTTGCACATAATGTTACTGCAAGCAGACATTTATTTTATAGAGCTGGTTTATTTGGAACCACCTTGTGCATTACAATATAGTGCAATATATAATGTGTTTTGATTTCAATTTGATGTAAAAATACAGATTTTCTGTGGATTTAAAATGCTGAATAAAGTTTTTTAGTTAAAACGTGGTTATTTCCTAGCTAGAGCTGAATTTCTGTGGTAACGTTTTCAATCCATATGGAGGGACTAAAGACAAAAAGTAATTTTAAATAATCTTGTGGACAGAATCGCACTTATTTTACAGATGCGTATGGTAGCTATATGGTTATTGACATGCTGGAATTAAATTGTGCTGAGAGATTCCCAATTTTTTTTAAGTCAGGCAGGCATTTAGTTTTGCTTTGCCACCGAAATCTGGGGCTGTTATTGCAGAGATTTAGTGTGTTAGGAAGCACATGGAGCATTGCTTATAACAGCTTAGTAGGGGTATCTGAACAAAAGCAATTGTATTGGTTAGGAAAAACAAACAGCAAAAACAAAACACTGACCTTTAGCTGTTTTGTATAGAATTGGTTATTTTTTATTGTCTTGGAGTCTTGTGCTTTCAGCACCTTAGTCGATGGTATGGATTGCTATTGTTGGTCTTTTGGCACATAAGGCACAGCTATGGCATTTGTTTATATGACAGAGGATATCTAATTGCTTTTCCTCTCATTTGTGGCCAAGACAGAGGTAGTTTTTTTTGATAGGAGGGGAATGAGGAAGTATGAAGTCATCGTTTATCCACTGCAGAAAATCCTTGATAGCAAGTAGGAACCTATTTAACCTGCTCTCGTATCTGCAATTTGCATTCAGTGATGCCTGAAAGGGACATTAAGTAGAAAGACTTTGCTAAACTTACAGCAGCAAAATAGTTAAACAAATTGTCCTCATTACACTCGGGCGAGAAGGAAGTAATTTGCCCCTCTCAGCCAACGTTGTAGGCTGTGCACTTCAGAAGAGGATAGTGCACTATGTAAAGTGCTGTATTTCAGCCTCCTAGCCTACTGTATCACCCAAAGCAATTATAGTATTTTGTATCATTGATGGATAAAGAGCAACTGAAATACCATCAGTGGCACATACACACAAACTTACTGCTGGCAGCAGGGTTCGTGCGTTGTCAAGGACATAATTTGAAGACATAATTACAGATACAATCCTTTGCCATCATTTACATAACTTACTTAAATGAGAATATTGTTGATGCATAAGAGAGTGAGTCCACCTTTCACATTCAACTTTCAGCTATCCAGGATAACCAAAATAGCCTTAAGTAATTAGTCAGCAGCCATAACTGTCAGTGAAGGAAAGCTGCAAAGCAGGAAGGTGTTAATTTTGAAGTTTTACTTTTTATAGTGGAAATGCACTTCTACTCTTTTTTGGGTGGAAGTACAGTTTTAGGCAACACAATATGAGTTCTTTTATAAAGTATATCAGTTTGTGCTAAGGCACTGGAGATCTTGCATTTTGAATGAATTATGATTTTACCTTTGGGGGCAATTAAATAATATGTGGTCATAAAAAAATGGTGGATATAAATATTTTCTACTGAAGTACTTCCATAGCTCTCTAAAAGAACTGAAGCTTTGATTTTTCTTTTCCAGATGACTGGTAGATATGAATTGTATGCAGAGAAGCTCACTGAAGCAGTCCAGCCTTATTTTATACCCAATGTAATCAAAGAGTAAGAGAGAGCGTCTCATTACAATCAAATGTTATGTAACAAATTAAAAGGTACTGTTGGATGATAGCTTTACTGTGGATCACAAGTTGTTATTTTAATATTGTAATTTTAACATCGTTTTAATTTCCTGTAACCAACTTTTAAATAATAGGCTTCAAAACTCTGTTACGTAAAATAATTGAAAAATGGCTTCTTGGTTCAGGGTTTTTTTGGTCATTTACACTAATGCGTCAAAACTTTTGTTCCTTCCTAGAAATATATCCAACAGGAATACATTGATATGAAACAATGATGAAATTTGCTTAGTGCTATGTACTCTGGTAGAGGTTGATGGAGATGATGAGTTCAGAGCACATAAACATTTTTACATAGACTTTGCATTGTGTGTCTGTTTACTTCTGCTTTCCAATTTTTACCCTTTACCCAAACGCATAATGTAGGGAGAAGGGAGGCATAAATTATTTTCATATGGTTTTTTAAATTATAAACTATTTGATGCTGTTCTGTTAGAGCTAAGTAGTGTCCTAGACATGTCCTAGTTGTTTGGAGATCTGTGGGTACTGTAAAGCAACACCACTGATTCTTTCTATTTCCCTTTACACTACGTATTACAACCACACTTGGACCAATGTCTTTGATGGGCTCCTTCAAGGTGCAAAAGTAGTGCTGCAGACAGATGCTTTTAATATCTTCAGAAGCTCAGTGCTGTGTTGTGAGGCAAAAATAGAAACACTAGCTAAAGCATAGGCAAGGCTGATGCAGGTGCTTACTTTTCATTGTGAACAGAAAGTCACAAAGATGTGATTAGGGATCAGGATGGGTAACAAAAACTACTTCCCTGGAGCTGCACTCCAGTAGGACGCTCAGTGGTTGCGGACTACACAAAACAGCTGTAGAACATGCATAGTAACAATACATTTGCTATTCTCAGCTACTAGTGTATATTGAAATTTTGTTTTGTATGATTCTGGTGATGCAGTAGGTGTTCACGAAGTGCAGAATGAATACAATTTACAGCCTAGCAACTGTAAATTTGTAGCCAAAATAAATATTTGAACTCTGAATTTTTTTTCCCAAATTAAAATTTCAGCTGTGCCATTTCCAGTTAAGTAAATGACATGTCCTCTAAATTCCAGCATTTTTCATAATAAGCTAGTTAATAAATGCACTTGCTACATTATTTTACAGGGTTATCTGTGACTTTAAACCTTTATTGAGAATGGTTTAATTACAAATAAAAATATATTTATGTATAAAATCCCTGCATGTAAAATACCCCTTCCTTTGCTATTGACATCATGAAGGAAACAAAGTGACAAAACATTTTCAGAATGAGTATTTTGATAGACAATCTTGTTGTGGGAAACACAGTTTCAGAACATGCAGATCTTCTGAATGCTTGCGCCGCGAGCTTCTTTTTAATCTGAATTTGTGTCATATAAATACTCAGTCTTTTCACTTGGCTTTTGGTTCTTCCTCGTGTTTTCATCTCTCATAGCTATCTTCCATTTGGCGGCTATAAGAGATCCTGATGCGGTGGTGGAGCCCTCCTTTTGCCTGTATTAGCTTAAACAGCTTTGTTTCTTTATCTTTCAGTTTTGTTTAAGTATTTAAACCCTGGGTACCAAACATTTAACAGTCAATATCATTACACCTATCTGTGCACTTCAGAACACTTAAGCATACCCTTAAGTTCATGTTTTATGTATAAGCTCAAGATTTGCATTTGGATAACTGAACCAGTAAGAGGCTAAATGGCAATTACAAGCCTTTTATAAGAATTGTTTTTATTTAGCTAACCAAGCCTGCTCTAAAATTAATCCTGTGGCAGTTTAATGGTATTGAATGAACTACCTACCTGAAAATACATGGGTTGAGGAAGTACTCTATCAACCTGTAATTTACATGCCTGTTAATTAGTAACATAGCTAATACAATCTCTCTAATCAAACGTCATTAATTTGGACTTGGACATAAAAATTCCCAGATCAGTAGCCTTCTGGTGACTTAATTTGGAGCACTGGGAAGGCATTTTTTGTAATAGGTTTTGTACCTTTTTTTCTGGGATTCTGCTGGTGGCACTAATGTCCTGGTTCTACTGCTCATAAATCACATGCTAATTTTCACTCATTTTGCAAGTGTAAGTGCCAGAATGTATTCCAGCCTCACCAATGATAAGCAAAATTTGATACACTGAAAATTTCTTGTCACATACTTTTTGTTTGGAACTTCTTAAAGGCTACTGCTTTTTAAATGTGTGTTACTATTTTTAGCCTTTGTACAAAGGAGCACTCTTGGTTCTACTACATGTACTTACTGAATACTTTCCAGATACTTTTCAGTAAGTCAATAACTGATTAAAATATTTTCTCTTAGAAAAATTTGTTATCATGCTGAAAGTAGATTCCTATTTATTATTTTCACCACTAAATAACAATGTCCTTTTACTGTTATTCCACACAGTTTCAGAACTTGAACAGTTATTTTCCTAAAACCATGCCAAACGTGCAGGATCTCTGTCCGAAGTGCAAAATAAAATTTTGCTAGCTTCACATCAGTATTGATTTTTCTACCCACTCAACATAGGCAGGGCTGGAGATCAAGACTTGTAGGAAATTGTAATGGATGAATCTGATTCTTAGGCTTTACAGTGCTTCTCAGCAAAGTAATTAAACCCATGAAAGGATTATGAATGGGCTGCTAACAATTTCACTTGGTAATGTCTGAATACAGTAACTCCAACTTAATCCAAATACAGCTGTATTAGATGAGCTAGAAAATCTCAGTTCCTGCCTTTTCACTCGTAGCAAAGAGACATTTGTACTCCCTCTTTTCTTAACTGATTTCAGCTCTTCTTAGAAGTTCACTGAACTAATACTAACAGCAAAATTTGGCTCAAATTATGATTCAGCATTTTAGTTACAATCCAGTATATGCTGTCAGATATTTACAATTTACACACAAAATGTGTACCATTAGTGTGGATGGTAATTTTCTGTATTTGCTTAATAGAAGTTGAAGTTGTTTATATTTAGAATGGATTCTGCAGAAACTGGCACATGTGGGTGGCATAACGTTCAGAGGTTTTTGCAAAGAGCAATAAAAAGACTTCTGGTACAAGTAAAATATCTTCACTTAAACTTTTGGGGCAATACAGAGCTCTGAGCAATCATTCTAGAGGATTCAGCCAAAGGAGGCTGAGATTGTAGTACAAGGGAACAATACCAAGAACTATGATTCAAAATTTAATGCAGTGGCGTAAATGCTAAATCTGTGTAAGGTGAATTTGGTACACGGGAAGTTTCCTTAAATAAATGTGTTTCATTCCTATACTGCAGACAATACTGATGAGCCAGCAAAGCATTTTTTGTTATTTAAAAGTGGTTTAAGTTAATATTTTTTTTCCTTCCATAATACCCTGCTGAACCTCAAATCCCTAGATTTAGGATGAAGAAGCCCTTGATGCTTTGACAGAGAGAAACAGGTATTTTCTCTTTTTTTCCCCCCCCGGTTTTGTTTACCTAAACCTATGCATGTACTACTAAGTGTTAAAGTTCATAAATTTGGTGCTTTTTTCTCATGTGTTTAATTCGAAAATAAGCTCAAAGTGAACGGGCTCTGGGCCTGTATTTTAAAACTGCTATCAAATGTGCAGTGTTGAAAATGAGGGGAAAAAACCCAACCAAAAAACTGAGACATACATTGCAATATCAGATACATCATCAGGAAAAAAGAAGGTAAAGACAGCATTGCAATATAGTCCTATCAATGTCTGTAAAGCCTCCCTTGTTTAAGATCCCACTGCAGTTCAGGAGGAAGGTCTCTGCAGAGGGAGTCCTGAGACAAGCAGCCAGCTGCCATGCAGGCTGCACAGGAAGGGACCAGAAGTATCAGGTGTGGATGTCAGCTGTCTGTGTAGATGAACAAAATATCTTCATCAGTGCCGTAACTTGTCCTGGCTTCCTCAAAGTTACTGATGCTGGTGCAGCATGTTCCTGTTAAGGAGGAACAAAATGTTACTAAAAAGTCAAAGAATTTGCCTGTGAAAGGCTCTTATACTGGGTCTGGCAGCCTCTACAAAGAAAAGTAACTAGTATACAGACTAGACAGGTTACAGCTTTACTCACATCTTTCCACCTTAAAGGCAGTGCTCACTGACGTAGTGCTGTAAATAAGTACTACATTGGCCATCCTGTTACATTCTGAACAACAGTTCAGCATCTCTTACTAACCCATCTGAAAGCCAAACAATTTTGCTAGAACGCGTATCTTAATGCCTTAAGTAAATCACAGCACAAAATCCAGCACTGATTTAATTAATCTGGCAAAACCCCTTCTGACAAATTGTTTAGTGATGCTTAGAATATACACATGCTATTAGGGGAAGTCCAGCTGTGGCTCTGTATTACGGACACATTAGTAATGTGGTGGCTGAGAATCCACCCAAAAGGAACAAGCTACTCACGGTCAGCATAGGCAGGGTTGTTGTAGTAAATACTCCCTGAGGCTTTGTTGTAGCCACATAACACAATGAAATGGCCCTGGTAGTCAGGATTCCTGCAGAAGCACTTCTGTCCAATGGGGAGGAAGCAGCAGTATTTGACAGGACTTGAGCAAAGATCACACAATAGCAGGACTGCATTCACTAGGACGATGGCTACATGACCTTGGGACAGGTGGTTTTGGATGTCTTGAACAGTTACTGTGCTGCAGACAAAAAATCAGATAGGCTTATTAAGTTTAGAAAAGAGACCGGTATACAATGAAGTGTGTGATGATGGACAGTACTTATGACGTGCAGCTGCCATAGTATTTTTCTATCACAGGTACAGCTTTTTGCTGTTAAGCCCTGCAGGCTTTGCTACAGACGAAGCCTGTGTCATTCAGCAGCTTTTGATCTCATTACTGCTACTGAAGTGCAGAGCAACAGCTCTGGATTCTGCAGTAATACAAATGTAATCTCAGAATGTATCAGAAGTCCCAGAGAAGAGTATTAAAGGAGCTGGCAACTCATTCAGTAACTTGAGAGATTTCTGTTGTGGGAAAATCGTAAGTGCTCTCTCCTGCTCTTAGAAATGCTTATCTCTGAAGCACCAAATCTTTATCGACTGAGTGGTGAAAGATTGTATAATCACTAACCAACTTAAGACATGCCCAGATTTGCCTCTGTCACACAGCAGTGTTTCTTCCAGTTGCATTTTGGACTACCTGATGCTCTTGAGGCTTTATTTCTATAGTACCTCCTACAGAGAATGAGTATTAACCAAACATAGCCTATAATCTCATCTGTTAAAAGCTGTCCTTCACTGAGGCAGGTGGTGTATTCCATATGCGTTAGAAACTCATCCCTTGGGTACGTTCCAGATGTCTGGGCTGTGTAGACTACCTAACTCGTGCTTTTTCATCTTTTCCAGTGTCGCTTCTCCTCTGTGATGCCCCAGCCTCAGTATTGCACAGGTAGATACGCCTTCTGTCCCTGCCTTGATCAAGGCCACAATCTTAAGATTGCTAAAGCAAGATGGAACTGACTGTCCCTTCTGTCCTGTCACAGCTCTAGTTAAACACATGGTGCCTTACAGACTCCGTGTATGTTAAAAAGGACACAATAATTCTGCTAAATGAAAATTGCATTGCAGCATTCAAATGCTGTTGTGGCTGCTCTGTACCCTCTCTTCTTTTCTTACTCTTAATAGTTTACCCCACTTCAACAACAGAGATCCAAATCCAGCTTCACTATAAAAAGGGATGCAACTCAAGTTGAACATGGACACTTAGTTACTTCCCACGTAGAATACAACTGTCGGTTGTGAAACAATTCTGCAGTTCTTCCCCTTCTCCTGGGTTTGTGGCTCTTTCATAGAAGTTCCTTATTTCATCCTCCCCTTGGCAAAAGCTCGTATGCTAGCTTTTTCTTTGTACATCTGTGTAGGAACAGAGAGCTATAATGTTTGCGTAGCTCTGGGAACAATGGGTTGTGTGCCCACGTAGCACTCCCCTTACTTCCAACAATGGCCAATTAGAGTGCTGTAGGCACTGCCTACTGGGTAATTTTAATGGATAATCAAATTCAAAACATAAACAATAGTCAATGCCTGTCAGCATTTTCAAATCACTTATTCTGTGTCATGACTATTTTTCCTCAAACTTCATTATTAACTCTTGATGTCCACTTTGGTTTTTTTTTTTGAGACATAGTAGAAAGACTGTAATTCACAAAAAAAGGCTCAGGGCTTGATTTCAGTCTCTTTTACCAGTTTAGCTTGGTGACTCCAAGAAAAGCATGGGGCCCACAGAATCTCCAAAGAGAAAGGGAAGAAAACAATAAGCTTACCACTTCTCCACCAGCACCTTGCAGGCTTTGGCTTGTGCAAAGAGCTGATTCACGCGATTCTCTTCTGTGTCAAAGTGCTTCCTGTAAAATGACTGTGGAGACAATAGACGTTATGAACTGGAATGATGTTTACCTTGGGTAATCCACCAGTTACAATACCTGCTAGCAAGGGCCTGCATAAGTTGTAGATCTGGCTATGGGACAAGACATCTCTCCCTTAGTTCACTGGTAACAGGATGAGGATTCCTACTCTATAAGTTTAAATTCACTCCTGGTCAGTTATTGTAATTTCCATCCAGTGGCTATTCAGCTGCCTACATGAAAGAAGCCTGTCTGGTTCGTACTGGGCAGGAGCTTGCATTAGAAAAGCCATTGCCACTATAGGCCTTCACTTGGCCCCCTTGGCAGTCTTGAAGAGGCCAAGCTCTCAATGGACATGGAGGCCGAGTTCCCCTCTCACCTCTAGAGGTGGTTCTTCCAGGTCAGGGCTGAGGCACGGTGCTGGGGAAAGTGTGGAAGCTAGCACTGCTGCTGCCCAGGCTGTACCTGTTCTGTAGATAAATAGAGGGCTTCAGTCTCCAAGGCTGTCAAATAGGCTGGAACCTTTCATGAACACTACGTGAAAACTTTATAAACAATTCATATTATGGAATCAAAGATGTAAAATATGTGGGATCGTATCTAGCTTCACCTTTGGAATTGATTTGTGCCAGTTTTGGCAATACGCAAACCTTGTTTACAGGAACTGTGGTTAATTGCCAGTAACACAGCAGAGCTTTTATAGCATGACACACAGGGCTTTTAAAACTGTCTGCTGTCTCCCAGTAAATAAGAATACTAACCTGATTTTTGTAGCCCTTGTCCACTCCAAGCGTCTGGGTGCAAAATTTATGCTTAACACCAAAGTGCCGCATTAGGTAGGCCAGGTCAATAGTCCAGATACTCTTTGTTAACTGGAGTTCCTGGATGGCTTTCTGAAATTCATCATTGTCCAGATGATTCAGGTACCTATGGTATTAGGAAAGGCAGGGGAAGGGAAGCACAGATCTTAGGAGAAGGAAAACGTGCTGTAGCCCAAGCCTCCACATCACAGGACGTAAAAACTGAAACAATGGGCTTGGCTAAGAAATAACGAAAAAAAACCCAACCCACAAAGGAGGCACAAATTGAAAGGAAGGGAAGGGAGCAGGGAATATTTAACTGGATTTATTGCTGACTTTTTTTAATTGGAAATGTATGAGTATCTTGACTGTTTTGTAGTGCTAGAAGTATACAGGTGCTGTACAATAGGCAAGCTATACTGAGCAAGTATAGAACTCTGTCCTGAAGGGCTTACAGTCTAAATGTACAAGCATATTAGAGCAAACACAGAAGTGTTAAAGACTAAAACTTGCTTCACGCAATAGATGGATTTCAAAAGGAGGAACTGTAAAGGAAGTCGGTCAATATTCAAAGGAAGCTTGTCTTAAGCACTGATGGCACAAAAGGCAATAAAAGGGAGATGAAGTCAGGAGGAAGCTTGGGACAGGTTGCAAAGGGGTGGGGAGAGGCAGTTACAGAGTTCTGGAAGTTAGAAAACAAATGGAAGTAAATGGGAAAAAAAAAAAAGACTGAAATTGAGGATGCAGGGCAAACAAGGTCAGATCAGCAGGGTGAGAAGATTAATCTTGGAAGCTGATTTTGGGAAGACTAGAGTGGCAAAGAGGTAAAGGGAATAAAGAGGCAGAGGTTACAGTAGTCAAGATGGGAAATTACCAGCACACGGACTAACGTCTTGGCAGAAGGGATGGAGAGAAATGAAAATCTTCTGCTTCATATCTACTAAGTGGACATCTAAATAGGTATTTCTCCTGCACCTAAGCTCATGTACCTCTGTGGAAGGAAAGAGGAGTTCAGCAGGACAGCTACTAGTTCAAAAAAAAAGAAAAACCAAAACAAAACCAAAAAACCCCACAGGGCAATACAGTGCATTGTTTTGAAGTTGAAACTACTGGAACAAAAACACTCATCCCACAGATTGGGTGCTCAGCAGGACAGAGGTCATATATACTCGTAAACTGGGACGAACCTACCCATGACTTGAAAACACAGAAAGGAATTAGGTGAATTGCTGTGCTAAGTATCAGTTCTGAATTATAACAACAGGGACGAGGGATTACTTTTTATTAGCTTATGCATGCCAACCTGCAGAGTTCCTAGATCTGATCAGATATTTTGCATCTGTCAAAACAGTCAATTATTCAAAAGGGTCTTAAATTCGTCTTAGTTTATATTTTCCCTTGCTCCTGCTGGAGAGCTGTGCCAGGCCCAAGCAGCAGTAATTCTCCAAGGGTGTACCCAAGACTCGTAAGATCTCCCAAGACTATGTTAAACTCACAGCTGCTTCAACACACCTCCTCTCCCTGGACGTTGCTTCCCGCTACCCCTCTCCCAGGGGATGGGATTTCCCACCTGTTCAAACCAAAACAGTCACTTACTGAAGCACCATCCTGGAGCAGGCTAGCCCACAGTCCCAGTGGTACAACTGCTGAATGACTGGCACTTTCAGCTGGATGCAGTCAACTGTAGTGGAAACACCCCATTGTGAGTAAAACACGAAAGCCGTCATACAGGAATACACTTCGGTACAGGAATGTTTTTTCCATACCTCAGCATTAAAAGTCAGCTTGTCCTCAGCACTATAGTGGCGGAAACTTAGAAGCATTTTTTTTACTTTATCTGATTGGCAGGTATTTTTAATTTTCTTAGGGGAACGTAGGCTTGGTATTTCTGTACAGGTATTTGGTTTAATCTTGTATTCATTTATTGTTCCATACCTGGATCCCTCTGCCACATGGTCCACCCCCTTCTCCTTGGAAGTTTCATTTAATTCTTTTTGGTGGGGTGACGTACCCACCAGCCCCTAACTAAGAAGCTGTATCCCCCTCCTAAATAATAGTAGGTAAGGCACGGGTATTCATCCTTTCTCTTGTGTCTGAACGTATTTCTGTGCCACAAAAGGAGTTAAACCAAACAGTGAGAAAACAGACACAACCAAGATCTCTAGGTGTTGATCTCTTACAAGCCCCACAGATTTGAGCCTTTTCTACAGATGTCTTTTTCCTGAGGGACTGTAATTTACGTAAGTAATTTTAGGTTAACAAAGCTCACAAATGGCCTTTTGTATAAACTTCCTCAGTAACTCAACACAGGGAGAGGGAAAAAGAACAATCTTTACCCAAAAGTTCCAGAATACAAGTAACTGCATCCCTCTGCCTCAGTTTTTATTTGTATAGGGTTGGCAACGCGGTGGTTTCAGTTTCAGAAACGCCCTTACCACTTGAAGGATGTGAGGAGTTGCCTTCAACATCAATCAAAGTGAGTTAATCATAAAGGGCTTTTCTCAATAACCTTTGCTCTAGAAAAGACCTTCGAAAAGTTTTGTTAACACAAGGTTTAACATTTTAAGGTGGGGATAAAAATGCATTTGACATCATGTGGACTGGCGTAGTTTTGATGTAATTTTATTTATCTAGGAAGTTTTCTAATGTTGTTTGTAATCTTGTATTATTTTTAACAAAGCTACAGCCTACTGTAAGGACAAGCCAATATAGATATTCTGGACTCTTTCCAAATATTTTTTCATAGTTGTGCCACTGTTTAATCATTACTTTGAAGCCTGGCATACCCTTTGGTGTATCCAGTCTTTAAAAACCTAGATTAAGGTGCTCTTAAGTATTCTAAAGAAAAAAAAAAAAAAAAACCCAACAGAAAATCCAATTCCCAGATTCTCCTCAAACCAAGATCTGTAAGTATTTTGTAGTCTCATTTTCTTGGCATGTTATGATTCTGTCCCCTTCCTGTTAATGGCCAGGGCCTCTGTCAAGTCCCAAGATTAACTGAAGCGGCACTCGTTTTCTACGCCAACGCTTCAAAGGGTAATAACTTCAATTTTCCTGGACGTTCAGCTTCCAGTCATCCTGTTTCCCAACACACCCAGACTTCTTCAGTGATGACTGTCAGCTGTCCCGAGATAAGATACAAGCCAGTAGACGCTGTGGCTGTAAATAACACTGAAAACACCTCTCCGGTTCGCCAGCTCCTCGGCGCTACCAACTCACACCGGCAGCCGGTAATTCCACATTGCTGCTGCTGGCGGTACCGCCGGCTTCGCGGCTCCGGTAGGGCGAAGGGGCCGCCAGGGCCTCCCAGGCGGACGGCGAGACCCGCCCGTCCCCCGCCGCGGGCAGGGCCGTGCCCCCGGACTCCCTCCCCGGGCCCGTTCCGCCAGGACCGCCCCCGCCGCCCGGTTCCCCCCACCCGCGCCGCCGTCGGGGCGCCCCGCGCTCCCCGGCGGCAGAGGGAAGGGCTGCGGGAGGCGGCCGGAGC
>VFFE01007998.1:3058566-3084876 GCA_008921705.1 Burhinus oedicnemus | reverse complement strand
AGGGGAAGGGAAGGGGCCGCGTTCTTCCCGCCGCCGCCTTCCGCTTCCGGCGCGTGGTGCACGGCGGGAAGCTGGAGGAGGCCATTAGGGGCTGAGCGCGGGCCCGGGCTGAGGCGGTTGGCGGGCGGTGAGTGGCGGTGGGGTCGGCCCCGGGTGGGGTTCCTCGGTGTCCTGCGTGTCCGCGGGCCCCGCTCGTTCTCCGGGCGCTGTGGGGGAGTATCCGAGCGGCAGTATCCCACCTTCCCTGGGGCCTGCGGGATGCGCTGAGGCGCCCGGGCCTGAGGGGCCGAAGCCGTTGTGGGGCGGCCGCCGGCCCGCTCAGGCCCCGGGGGCTCTGCTGGGCCTCTCGGGGGTGGGCCGGGACCTTCCCTGCCCCTGGGACGGGGCTGAGGCTGGGGGCCTTCGAGTGAAGGAGGGTGGCGCGGGGGGCTCGCCGGGGCTGCGGTGCGGTGTGTGGGCTGGGCTGGGCTGGGCTCCCTTGTGGTAGAGCTTGTCGCTTAGGTGGTGTGGTCGGCGAGGGAGCCTGTGCTAGCCACAGGTCCGGCTTTGCTCGTCGGCGGTCAGGCTGGCCGTACCGTTATGGCATGCACCTGGGGCTGTTTCTCTTTGAAATATACAGGGGTATATCCCCCTGGATATACAGGGGGTCTGTTATCTGGTATTTGCAAGTGCATTTCCTAGGTGAGAAGAGACCTGGAAAAGACTTTTGCTGCTCTTTTAAGACTTTTCTTGCTATAGGCATCTTTCTAGAGAAGTTTTATTAATACATTGTCAAAGCATGCACTGTGTTTGGGCAAGAGAGAAAATCAGTGCTTTACACTGGGAAAGATCATAGATTGTGTAGGTAAAACTTAGCATACAACTTTCTTTGTAATTATGTTCTTTGTTTTTTCTTGTCTCAGATATAGAGCCACAGCACTGCAAACATGTCGATTGGAGTGCCGATTAAAGTCCTGCACGAGGCTGAAGGCCATATTGTGACATGTGAGACCAATACAGGAGAAGTTTACCGAGGCAAACTTATTGAAGCTGAAGACAATATGAATTGTCAGGTATACCTGCTTCAGAAAGATGGAGGGAAGAGTATCTGATGTGTGCCTGGAAAGGCTGATAGGTAGCTTATTGGAAGCTTGATTAAAAGACCATTACCTTTAGTTTTAGGATAAAGAAAACTGTACTGCTACATGTATGCTGTCTTACCGTAGTGAAATAAGTTCAGGATTACTGAGCGTGCCAAAGAGGCCAGGCCTTATTCTTTCCGGTTTTAGTGTTGCATTGGATATTCCTGTCAATAATATCAGGGTTTTTAAGATTCTGTTCTGTGAACAATGCTTCTGCTGGAGTTCTTTAAATAAAGCTGCTGAGCATAAGAATAAACAAACCTTGACTTAAGAAATTGCAGCTTTTTAAATACATTTTGCTTTAATCATCACAAGAGGGCTTAATTTTGATTGACTTTAGGGAACTCACGTTGAAATCAAAATGCTTCCTTAATAGTTAGGACTAGAACAACTTTATTAAAACTGATTGAACATGAGAAAACCAAACTAACAAAGCTGACAACTAATTTGCAAACTGGGGAGAAAGCACAAGTCCTGGGCCTGCTTGAATAGTAGCAGGCTTAGGAGTATGTTTAAGTGGTCCTGGATGCCTTGTGTCACCACTCCAGTTGAGAAAGCAGTATGCTTGGAAAGTCTGTGGCTCTAGTACTTGAATCCTGGCTGTGCATTCTGCAGGTGAGAGAAGTAGGAATACAGAACAGCGTTGGAGGCTTCTGAGCACTGACTGATCTTTATTTTCCAGATGTCCAACATAACGGTAACATACAGAGATGGACGAGTGGCACAGCTTGAACAGGTGTACATCAGAGGTAGCAAGATACGGTTTCTCATTTTACCAGATATGTTGAAGAACGCTCCTATGCTAAAGAGCATGAAGAATAAAAACCAGGGGTCTGGAGCTGGGCGAGGAAAAGCAGCTATTCTCAAAGCTCAAGGTGTGTACAATTTGTTTATGGTCATATGTCTGTGGCTTCCCCCCCCCCCAGTTTTACCGTAGAAGAACTGGAAAACTCTCATCTCTTATCACCGAGGAAAGTAAGCTGTAAGAAACTGAAAGATTACTGGTTCATACATTGTTTCTCTGTATATTTTAACTTATGGTGGGAGTCAGGACTCAAACTGCCCAATTACCTGAACGTGTACTATTGATGCTACAATAATTTAGATATAGTGAGTAGTCTTCTTAAACAAGGGCTTTATATAAAACTTCATCTTCTGTTTTCCAAATAGCTAGTGGCCACAATCACTGGAATACTTAGGGAAGGATCCAGGTGTTCTTGTTAAGCTTTTGTAGAAAAACAAATTCAGATAGTAAGAAGGTACTTAAACTACTGGGAAGCTGTAATTATTAGCCATTCTGTAGTTCACTTTCATTTGAACCTTTCTCAGGGGAACAGCCTAATTAGTTATAATTGAGTATAAGATTGAGTAATAGTCATGGGCTGCAGAGTCCTTGCTTAACTTCAGCAAATGCGGTAAGGTTTTGTGGGAGAGTAACATCTGCTGAAATGTATTGATTTCTGTTGCAAAACCTTGGAAGACTGTGGGGTTTTAAATCTCTTGGGCTACAAATTTGTGTGTCGGATTAGAAGGAATGCGAAGTGTATGAATATTCCACTGCATCTATTCTAAGTAACAAGACTGTGTAACCATTAGTTCTTCTCACAGAAAACTTTTTTCCTCTTATATCACTTTCTGTACTTCATAGGATAGCCTCGTTTCCTTGCTTCTAAGCAGGAGACTGAGTGTTGTTTATGTTTTGCTTGTCGGTTGTTGAGATAAATACGCAGTTATGTCAAATCCATGTCATCCCTGATGTTTTCTTTCTTCAGTGGCTGCAAGAGGAAGAGGCCGCGGTATGGGCCGTGGCAACATCTTCCAGAAACGAAGATAATCTTGGTCTTCACCGACATGCTTTTTTTATTAGGGGGTATTAACTTGACTACATGTGCATTGCTACCAGTTTTGTTTAATAAATATTTCTGACAAAAAATCGTCTGCTCTTGTATGACAGGACTCCTCTTGGGCAAATACATTGTAGGCTGATCTTAAAGTAGCTTTGTCTGGCAAGTAGTGGAATTTATATCTAGATTTCACTACTTTGTATTTGTGTGATGCGTTGACATTTCAAGGTCATCATGTTTCTTTTTTCTTGTTTAGTCCTGTTGTCATTCATGCTCTAAAGAATTAGAAGGTATTCTTGATGAAGAATTTTTAAATAGTATGCTTTAAAGTCATACTAGCAGCTGCATTTATGGAACATACAGCAAACAGAGGCAGCTTCCTGAGAAGCAAAGCACTGTGTTCTTTTGCTTTATATGGATCTACAATAGCTAGAGGTCCATCTTCAGAGCTGTACACTGAGCTTGTATTCTTGCATTTCTTATTTTTCCCTTTGGATACAGGGAGAATTTTTCATTAGAAACATACAGCTTTGATAGTCTGAGTCTATATTTGCAGTGAAAAATTCTATTCTAACTCTCTTAGCAGTTCACTTCATTTGTGTTGTTTTTTTTTCTCTCTACCTGGGAAAAGAAGACAGGATATAAAATAGACATTTTCAAGGATAAATTTGAAATATTTTATAAATTTGAAAAGTAGTGCAGGTGTATGGCGAAAGTCATATAAATGGTTGTCCATTAAATACAACTTAATACAAATGCTAATCTTTGGAACAAAACTTAGGATCAACTTGAGCTTTTGGTCTTAACATCTATACACAGTCACAAAGATCATCAGCTGATCTGCAGGAAGCCAAATGTAACTTTATTTTGCTAAAAGGATAGTGTGGCTGACTTACTGACTTAAAGGGTTGAAATGTTTGAATGTAACACTTCTGTACCTAATCAGATACTTGCATACAATCAGTTACCAGTCTGTACAGGTATGAAATATCTAGTCTTGCTTTTCTGCTCTCATGCTGTGAAGACTCCCTTGTGTGCAGCCATGAAAGTTGAACTAATGTATTAATTTGTTGAATTGTCTGTAAATAAAGCTGTATTTGGTCTCATATCACTAGAAAAACCCTGCTACATGTTCTTCTGGGTAGTAATGATCCAAAATATTTGTTAGAAACCTCCTTAAAATGTGTTTTAATGTGTGCTTGAGCTTAATTATAAGAACATTTTAGTTTCTTATGCCTAGGCTGAGGAACCCATCCAAAAGGCAAAACAGTTTTCACAAAGCCCTGCTTCAAAACATGACGTGAGTCCTGTGCATATACTAGTAATGCTTTCCTGAAGACATCATTTCCAACTTAAAATGCGCCCTTTAGGGCTTTAGTAATGACATTAAACACTTCCTTATGGAAATGCCACTTTCAAATCCACAGTCACTCAGAAGAGAATTGTGACTGATGCCAGCTGATCAAGCCATTTCCCTCTGAGCGTGTATCTGTAAGATACGGGCAAGGAAAAGTGGTCTATATGCAAACTGCATCCTTTCTAATGACTAGTAGTAACAGCTGTCTGTACTCTTTGGAATTTCTCAGGTTGGTTCTAGCTCTTACTATGGCAGAGAAGATACCTTCCCCCCCACGCACAAGGAATTTCCTTCCCCCTTCCTAAGCAAAGGCTTCTGAATTTCTCAAGACTGTTGAGAAAGACCATCTTAAAATCAACAGGAAGCTGAAGTCTATTTTGAGTCTTTATACTAGATGCCCACTGAGACTGACATTTTTTAACACATGAAGGAAAAAATAATTCCATCCTGTTGCTGTACCATGAGCTTCATGGTAAGAACTGAACTGTCTGCCAAGGCATGGGATCTCTGGAAATGGATTGGCAGGTAAAAATAGATATTTCCGTTGTCATCCACTGGCGTTGCTTGTTGCTATAGAGTGGTACACAAGTTGTCCACTTCCCTAGCAGGTAATATTATGGCCATTTGAAATAGATGTCTTTTATTTCCAGTCTGTTAACTGGTCTTAACTGCTTTTAATCCATCAGGCTTGTGATTGTGTTGCTAATCAAGTGGGAATTTTCGTACAATGGAATTACGCTGCTGTGAACAAGCAGAACAGGAATGGCACGATATGTGATTGCTTTCTGTATAACTTGAGGCAAGCGTCTGCTGCAAGATTTTACAGGCTGCTTCTTCAGCAGCTAGAACTGCCTTCTCTTTCCAAAGCAAATACCTAATAGAAACCTGAGATTGATCAGTGCAACAATTCACTGCCATAAATGCAAACTAGCATAGGATGGAGTGTGTGTGTCTTGAAGGATGGCAAGTTGTTCTGCTTAAAGGGTGTCATCCTGGCCGTGGCTAATGTACAGTGAGTGACAAAGGAAGTTAGCGTTACCTTGTTTAGTATCAGGAGAGGCAAGAGGCGTACGCACAGTTTGAGCAAAGAGAAGTCCCTTTGCCAGAGCTCCTTTGGGTCTGGCTTCTCTTGGGTCTCCCTGAAACCTCCCGAGGAAACTAACGGTGAGGATTGCCGTTTCTTTTCTTGCTGGGACTATCTGGTAGTTCCCAGCCCTCAAAACTCTGCTTTCTTTTTCCACAAAGCCTCCAAAAAGAACTATCAATACGTGGAAAAGGAAGTAAAAGCCACAGATGGGGGACCTGACTAAAAGTGTTTTTTGGAAGAGATTCAACATTTTGGCAAGGCTGCAGATCTGTCCCATTGGCTTTGCATTTCACTGTTGCCTTCGGACTGTTAAATATCATGTAGCCTTTTCTGAAGGTTAGACACTACCTTCTTTTGCAGAGGGCAGGG
Source organism: Burhinus oedicnemus (assembly GCA_008921705.1). Lineage (NCBI taxonomy): Eukaryota > Metazoa > Chordata > Aves > Charadriiformes > Burhinidae > Burhinus > Burhinus oedicnemus. The sequence continues at coordinate 3,079,098 of VFFE01007998.1, read as the reverse complement.
AGACATGGCACCCATTTTGACCACAGACAGGTACTGGAATGGCAAAGGCTACAAAACATGGAGGGGAACCCTAAAAAGTATAATGGTTTAATGCTATTTAAGCAAATTAAAGCTGCCTGGCAGTAACAGGTTTGTTGGGGATTGTTTTCACTAATGATGGTTGGCTTACCTTCTCTGTTGGTTTTTAAAGTTCCTGTTCCTTCTTCATGTGCAACGCCAGGCTTCTGTTCTCTCCGCTGAGATCTCCTCTCTTCCCTGAGACAGTTGATGCGGCATTCAGCAGCACTGAGGGCAGGGGGACAACGGTGAATTTCAGAAAGAACGAACCCTCCCTGGCAGGTTTGACTGATAGAACAAACTCTGCAGCTTACCTGCATTAAGAAGTTTCTACCCTTTCTGATGTTTCTCACCCTCTATATTTGTGACTGTCCACTGGGCACACAGCAATGAAACTATTTTTAAACTTTTTTTTCCTAAGCAGTGTTGCCTTAGCTTTTAGGCTGTATTTAAAACATGTCCCATCTCTAATCCACATCAGCTTTGATGAAGATACTGGATTTTGCATAAATAAAAAGCTTTGCACTGTGAATTCAGGTTGAGTCTAGGATGAACTGTTCACCCTCTTCAGAAAGAAAGATATTGTGAATTAGCATTGAAAAGTTTGAAGTTTCACATTGCTAGGAATTTAAGCCCCAGCCAAGACAAACATATCGCTTAGCAATTTCTTATTAGTCGAGTAAAATCTGACTAGACTAACTGATATGCCAGTTTGTTACAAGCTGCTTTGAAGATCCTACGTGCGATGTGTGTATTATCCTTACTTACAGTGGGACAAATCAGAATTTCCTTTTAACGAATGATGTCTCATCCACTAGATGGCTCTGTCGGTAAGAGAATGAAATACAAGAAACCAGAACGCTCTGGAAGGAAAAAATGCAAGAAATGTGACTTCTGCTATAAAATCCATAAACTCAGGGATATTACAAACTCTAGCATGAAAATACTCAGCTTATATTCTTTCCTCTTCAGTGTTCCCAGAGTGCTGGCTTCATACGCACCCAGGTTGTTCCAGCTGGTGCCTGATGCCGTGTGTTTCCCTGGCACTTGGCTAATTGGGCACGTGCGCTTACGTAGGTTCTGCAGATTCCTCGAATTCAACAACTTAAGTGATCTGTTTCTCTGGGATGGAGGATACTGCGGATAGATGCATCTGCGTGTGTTTTAACATCTGCCCTTATTTGTAACCTTTTTTTTTTGTGTCACAGATTGCAGCGTCTCTTTTCATCCTTTGCCATTGCTTTGCGTACAGGCTTGTAAACCTCTTCCTGTTCAGTGGGTTCAGGGCTCACTGTAGCTCCTGCTTTTGACAGAGAGAGGCAAGCCACTGGCCCGAAGCTTTGACATGAACTTGCCCCTTTGATATCATCAGCGTAGATGCCTCTGAAATACTCATGTGGGACAGAGAAGCTACACGGCAGCCGTGCAAAATGATGTGTGGAGAAGCGCAGGCAGAAATTCATCCAGTTTTCCTGGGTCAAAAACGAGGTTGTGCTCTGGTACAAAAACAGAGGGGACGCCCTGATAACAGCAGAGAAGAGGTAAACGGTTGGAGAAGGTATCACTTGAAAACATTGCTTTGCACAGAACTGTGGGACTTCTCCTCACTGCCCAGGTGCTTCCATCCCATACATGTGCAGTTCTGCTCTCCAGCTGTGTCTCACATATGTTTGACCCTAAAGCTGTACTTTTCTTTAGTTGGTTTTCCAAGGGTGCTCTGCAAAATATCAGTCTGCGACGTGTTGTGTTATGACTGAGAGAGGCTGGGAAGGGATGCTGTGTAGATGAGATCAGTGGCAAGCTATGGTGTCTCTTCTCTGAGTGTAGTTATGTTCCACATTGTAAAAGCCGTGTTCTCCTCAGTAACAGAACTTGGTTTATACCAATTCTTAAAACTGCGGGAGAGGCAGCAGCTTCTTAATCTCTGCCAGTGAAAGGCAGAAGTAAAGGGATGTGGCCCCTAGACCTCCCACGCCCTCCAGAAAACCTCTTCTAGAAGGGCAGAATGGAATGGGAAAAGTGATTTTCTGGTGCTGGTGGTCAGGATCACTGTCCAGTCTGTATCTCTTTGCTACTTAAGCTTCACAGCGAGCTTTCATTTAAAGCAGAGATGTCCTATTTCCTCTTCCCAGTAAAATGTGAGCAAGGATGGAAGGCTGACATCCCAGTGGAGTAATAATTTTGTAAGGTAGCAAAGGGTGGAATTCTGAGGTCTGCAAGAAATTGTCAATGACTTGTTTGCTTATTTCTCAGCCACGGGTCAAAATGGAGGAAGGGTTCTCCCAGGGTTCTTTGATGTTTCCATTCTGATGGAGGCAAAAATGTAGATCTGGGCTTGCATCTTATTGCAGCTGAGCTGATTTCAGCCAGTAAGACCTGGTCTTCCTCCACTCATGTTAGATAAAGCTGACTTTATGGGACCCTCCTGCCTTCAGTGTTTCTTCGTGAGGAAATACGGATACATGACGTTTAAAGCATGGTCCAGAATAGCCTTGAAACAAAAGCTGATATGGGCAGCATGCTGCAGATTACTTTGCAAGTAGGATGGTACCATTCTCCACCTCCTCATCTGCTCAGGGACAGATCACACCTGCAGACAGAAGAGCTACAGCGTGCTGGTGCCTGAAGCAGCCAAAGCAGGGCTTGTCTGCAAGCACTTTCCCAGATCAAGTTGCATTTTAACTGCTTTGGGTGTCCTGTTGTTGCCTGGTCCTGTAATAATAGTTCTTGATAGTGTCAAGAGCACTTTGGAGGTAATGAATAGGGAAGTGCCACCCTCCTCTGCTCATGCTAACTGTTCCTCAAAGACTAGGGTGTGGGATTATTTAACTCAGCGTGGAGGCTGACATTAGTGTGCAGTATGACCAGTAGGTTCGGTATGTTTTTTCTTCACCTAATTCAGACACTTAGCGAGAAAAGTATTTTGGTTTTGTGTGTGAATCGGTTGTTCCTAGCAGACAGGCTATTATTCCTGGCACAGGACCAGTCATTGCATAAGGAAGTATTGTGCAGCCCTCTGCTGCTCAGCGGAGACTATCGGCGTCTATGAAAAGTGGAGATTTTCCAGCATCATTAATTCAGGAGAAAATGCTGAAGCCCTGGCAAAGAAACAGATTGTATCCAGAAGATGTGTAGTTATGCTGGGAGAAATGAAAAGAATGGCAGAAAAACACTATTATTGTTCTTTTGTTTAGTGAACTGCTTGCAGCGAGCATTTAATTTGTTCTTCATTTTCCCTTGCCTGGGGACTTAAAACCTGTTGTCGGGTTGGGGGGTTGCCCTATTTCCAGCTCAGCAGGGAGACACTAGTACATCTGCTCCAGAGCAAACCACTGCTTGTGGGGAGGCAAAACTCACATTTTGTCCCACAGTGCCCAAAGTGATAACAGGGAGTGGGATGGAGCACTCAGCAGGAGTATCAACAGCACTGGGCTGGTGATGCAAAGGGAAGGCAATGGGAATGCCTGGATTTGCAGGGAGATGGTATGTCCCTTTAGCTTGTTGATGGCTCCCTGCTTTAAAGCGCCCGACAATCGCTTTCATGTGTTTTTCTTTACAAAGCTGTTACAGGTTATAAAATCATTTCACAAAGGGAGATGGAGACCAAGCCATGGAGAGGTTCAGACCAGGATTTGAAGACAGATTTGGGCCCACAACTCCTGCTGACACCAGTGGTCTAGGCACCTAAGTACTTTTTAATGCCTATCCTTAAGTGACCGGCCTAACAGTGTCCCTGGAGCTCTGGGATGAAGTCTCCAGAGGCCCAGCAACCGCTCTAACTGCTCGATCATCCCAGAAAGTATGGCCTCTGAGCGCTACCTCCTGCATCAGTCTCCTCTTGAACAGTAAGCCAATTTGTGGTGGCTTATGGGACTGGAGTCTTCTTCGGATATTCAGGCTGCTTTGCTGGAAGCCCCTCAGTGGCATCTAGAAAGTGCAGTTTTGTTTCTGTTACAGCTGTTTTGTACCCTCTTTCCTGATTTCTCTGCTCTCCTGCAACAAACATCAATCCTCCTTGTTAGGCGATTCCAGCAAGGCCTGCTGAACCTGGGCTACCTTGATTAATTTTCATCCTCTTTCCTTAATTCTTCCCTTAATTTCATCCTTAAAGGACATGGACTGATGTTCCCTTCTGGAGAATAAGAGAATGTTACCTGTAAGTTTGTAACAGCTGCAGGTGCGATCCTGCTGTGAATTCCTGTGCTTCTGGCAAACATGTTTACTCACAATAGGTAAATGTGAAAAATGTCCTTATGGAGAAAGGCTTTCAGGGAAAGACAAGAGAGTGTGAATCTGGAGAAAAGGTGACAGTCTCTGCCTCTGTTTTGGAGGTTTACACGTAAGTTGCTTGACAAGATAGTTGTAATTCTTTCCTTGCAAGAATATGGGGAAGATAAATCACCGATCAAATGATCTTGGATACTGTGGTTAAGAACACCTTGAAAACCCCTCTGTCCAGGTGGAACCAAAGGTGATGATTAGAGGATTAGGCTTATTTATAATCCTCCTTTCAGGAGACCTGGTTCCATTTTCAGGGTAGAAGGCTCTCCACCCCACTTGGCAGTAGAGAATAGACCTCTGCAACACAGATGTGTGTTGGCTTTGTGTTCCAATTTTGGATGTGTTGACTGCAATTTACACCTATAAATAACAAAGAAGAGCTTTGTTGCCTAAATGTAGGAGCTGTCAAGGTTGTTGTGCTTTTTGGGGAGAGGGAGTGAGTTTTTTGTCGAGTTGGCAGTATTTAGCCCTCATTAGAGACACAAGTTAGGTCACAGCCATTATATGCCTGCAGCCTCTTAGAGGTTTTGGAGTACTGCAGCTGATGGCCCTCAGCAGACATGCTTGTGGAGCTGAGAATGTGATAATGCCTAGACCCATGTGGTGGCGTTTTTGGTTACTTATTGGTATCTTTACAGTCTTCTAAAATCTCAAGTAGACTGCAGGGTGAATAAAGGGTTTTTCCCCCTTTACAGAATATCTAGCTGAGAAACAGAACTGAAGTGTGGAGACTGTTATTCTTCTATAACAAAAAAGGTGTTGCTGTTTGTTGCTTCACAATTGAACGAGCTCCTTTCTGCATAAGTCTCATGTGTCTCTGGAACAGCTCCACAGCAAGCCTTTTCTTGCAAAGCTCAGTCGTTAGCCGATACTGTTCCTCTTTGAGGAACACTATATGAAAGTGCACATCAGAGATATCTTCAGAACCAGACGGGAGTGCGTCATTCTGCCTACAGTCTTGTTCCCCTCTTGCTTTTCAGGACAGTTTGGATACAGCAGTAGGGAGTGCTGTGGTTTGGGAAGAGAAGGAATGAATGCACATAGAGGAAATGTTGCTTCTGCCTTTTCTCTGGGTATTTATTAGGATGTGCTGTCTTTGTTTTGTCTTTTCACTACAACCTTTTTTCTAGCTAATGAGCCAAATTTGACATGGAAAAAGTGGATGAAGCTCTAGGGAACTCATTAGAGGTTTTTCATGTCAGAATTTGACTCCAAATGCATGAAGTCTAATCCTGAATCTAGGCTGAGATTAATACCATGGGACGTGCTGAAGCCTCCAGCTAGACTGTTTGCTGGGAGGGTCCATGTAGCAGCCCTCACTTTACCTCTGCAGCCCCATTTAAGCCTTGCTTTTAGTGTGTGTTTCAGCTATCTCTTTTTGCAACACGATCCTATTCTTAGACTGAAACTAATGCTATGGGACACACCAATCCCCCAGTCCAAGGGTTACACTGGGGTTAATTCTAGTAGCAGCCTTAGCTTTGCTTTAGCACCCTGATCCCCAATCCTTGCTTTACATCTTGCCTGTCTCTCTCTGAACCCCAACCTCAGCGATGGCTCCAGTTGTTTTACCTAGTGTGGGTGTCCCCGGCCAGGCGCAGGGCACCCAGCCGCTCTCTCATGCCCCCTCCTGAACAGGGCAGGGAGAGAAAATAAGATGGAAACGCTCGTGAGTCAAGGTAAAGACAGGGAGATCACTTACCAATCACTGTCACGGACAAAACAGACTTGACTTGGGGAGAATTAATTTATTGCCAGTTAAAAGAGGTTTGGATAGTGAGAAACACAGACAAATTAAACCAATACCTTACCACCCCCACCTTCCTCCCAGGCTCAGTTTCACTCCTTCATCCCCGACTCCTCTACCTCCCCTCCCAGTGGTGCAGGGGGATGGGGAATGGGGGGGTTGTGGTCAGGCCATAACTGATTGTCTCTGCTGCTCCTTCCTCCTCATGCCGTTCCCCTGCTCCAGCCTGGGGCCTTCCCACCGGTTGCTGTTCCTTCAGGGCTGTCCCTCTGCTCCACCATGGTCACCCCATGGGCTGCAGGGGACTCTGCTCTCATACCTGTACCACTTCTTCTTCCTCTTCCTCCTCCTTCTCCTCCAGCTTTGGCATTGCAGGGCTGTTTCTCACACTTTTTTCCCTCACCCCTCACTGCCCTGTGGCGTTTTGCCCTTTCTTAAATACTTTTTCCCAGAGGTGCCACCAGCTTCCGAGCTGGGCTCAGCTGTGCCCGGCCTTGGGGCCGTTGCAGAACCGGCTGGAACCGGCTGTGCCCAGCAGGGGCTGCCTCGACCTCTCCTCACAGAGCCCCTGCAGCCCCAGCGCCAGCCCCTGGGGACGGTTCTGATGGATGCATCCCGCTGTCCCCGCTTGTAGGAGACGAGCGACCGCCCAGCTCCAGAGCACCCATCCCAGGATGTCGTCTCTCCTATGGGACAGCTGAGGTGAGTCGTTAGGGAGCGCGTTTTTCTGGCTTGGAGTAATTTCTGTCAGCAGGAACAGCAGGTAGGGGCCAGGCATTGCCTGCCTTCCTCCCGCTTTAAAGAGCGTCCTTCTGCCTGTCACCACAAGGGAGTCTCTATTACCGTCTTCTGAAAACAGCCAAAGTCTGGGAAGCCGGTGAGCGCCACCGATTTAGAGGCAACTCAGCGAGCTGATAATATTGCTAAGGGACAGAAACAGCACAGCAGCGCAAAAACTGCTGCCGCCTTTTCTGCTCCTGACCTTTCAGTTCAGAAGGTGACAAAAATGGCTGATCGCTCCTGTTGTCCTCGTGCTGTCAGCAGTGGGCAGGCAGGAGGCACAGGGCAGTCCTCTCTAAATTACCCATATTCATACTGGCGCTGAGGGATGGGACAGTCCAGGGCTGAGACCCAGGCGAGGGGATCTTACAGCTGGAGACCCTCTGGGCTGTTGCCTCTGAGTATCTGGTTGTATGTCAAAGCTGTTCCTTTGGTGCCCTCCATTTCGCTCCCTTTCAACTGCAGTTTCTGAAAAACTAAAACCCCCCAAAACTGTTGGTAAAATGAGCGGTTTGGTTCTGACTTACTCGGTTATTCAGTTGCAGCAGAGTTCAGACAAAGGTGCACACGTCAAACTGTTGGCTCTGCAAACCAAAAGATTTCAGGGGATCAAGAGCAAAGCTCCGCTCAGAAGTCTGACGTGGAGACCCAATGGCAGCTGCTGCTGCTGGGCTGGGGAAGTGCCTTTTCCCAGATTTCTGTGCCACGTTTGTGCTTGACGAGATCCCCAGGTGTTTCAGGGGCGTTACACAGGTTGAATAAGGCCCATATATGTGTTCAATAGCTTTCCAAATGCTTCCCATCATTGTATCCAACCTGGGGCAGATTGCCTCAAAAATGGACTGGGAGGAATAATCCTCCCAGAAGTGGAGGAACTGGCTGATCTGTAAGCAGCGAAGTATCTGTCCTCCACCCTTGTGACACGCCTGCATGCAAGCTGAATAAACCTGATGCTGCAGAAAGAAACATCAGTGTTTTTGCGGCTCATTTGCTTGAGGCCAGTTCGGATGCGGCAGAGGGAGTGCTGGGCTTTGGGAAAAGGAGTAAATGCACGTGGAAGAAAGGCTGACTTTCCTCTTCACTCTTCTCCTGGGGAAGAGTTACCGTGTGGTTATTGTGTTTTGTGGGGTTTGAATCGGCATCGCTGACCTGGAATGCTGTCAAGTCGGAGAGGAACAGAAGAGATTCATAATGGAGGACTTAGTGTCTCAAAGTAGATCAAGATGCGGTCATGGCTTCCCAGAGTGCTGACCTCCACTGAGAGTGTTCCGGTCTATTTTGTTTTGTGAACTACCTCTTGGCAGCCTTAAACCAGCTATTGCATCTATTTCAAGAGCACTTGTTTAATGCCAGTAAACTGCAAAACAGATTCTCTTGTCCATTGATAATCGTCCCCAGCTGCTCGGAGCTGGGGCGGCCGGGCTTTCTGCCAGCTGCCCTTGAAGGCTGCTATACCTGCTGCGCTGGCATAATAGCGTGGTGACAGGAGTTCGCACGGAGACACACCACTGCCCCTTCTGACCTGTGAAACAAGCGTGATCTGCTGGTGGACAGAGTGATCTCTAAAGGCAAATGCTTAATCCTCCCTTGTTTGCTTTCTTTAGAGGAAACAATTTCTATTTTGGCATCTTTGTCAGCAGCTGTACACTAAGGAGCCCGTCAGCCTGCCCCAAACAGTGCAAACTCCTTTATCTTCCAAGTGCTGGTGATGAGGAAGGAGTTGCGAGTTGAAAGAAGAGCCTTGGCAGTGCAGAAAAGAAGGGCCTTGACAGGTTTTGAAGTGTGCGAAATAAAAATAGATCAGACGAGCCTGTGCTTCCAGCTGCTTTTTGCCTCCTTACCTCAACAAAAGGATTACCAGTTATTTAGACAGAGTCACAGGAACGAGGGAGGCTTGTGGTGGCCTCTGTGCTAGGCACGTTGCTACCTGAAGCACGCTAAGATGGTTACCCTGGGTTTTGTGGTCAGAGGCTGAGGTAAATAAAGGATGGAGGAGCGAGGAAGGCGTTGTTCAGTTAGGTAGGGAGGGAACAAGTGCATTTCTGTTTGAGTAACTGAAAAGGTCTGGCCTGTTCCTTCTTCCCTCTGCTATCCGGCCCAATGGCTTCATTACCTGGGGTGCTGCTCAGCATCCCCACACGTGTGCACCTCCCTGTGGCTGGGCTTTGCGGGCTGGCTCTGCTAGAGCTCTCTGCTGCCTGCCTGCCCCCTCGCAGAGCCCCACCTGACAGTGCCCACCACCATCGTCAAGTGAGATGCGGCAGGCGCCCCTGGGAGCGTGCAAGAGGGTGTGCTGTGGCAGGTAGGAAACCACCTGCTGGGAGGGGTGCTGGGTAGGAAGCTGCTGCCAGCACAGACTGGTGGAGGTGGGAGTTCACCGTCTCATGTCCTGCCCCTATGTGATTGTAGATCTGAAAAGGGACCAACCAACCCCAGGAGGAAGAGGGTTTTCGGGGGGCGAGTATTTTATAAAGCCTGGGAAAAATGAGATGGTGGGGAGGTGTGGCGTGGCTTTGCACCTGATGACCTCTCCTTCCAGAAGACTACTTTTGAAAGGCGTCCTTAAATGTCTCACTTTGAGATCTATGGTGAGACTGATCACCTGGTGGGAGGTCAGGGGTGGGGAAGGGGCTCTGATACTACCCTGTGCAGCTGCAGCTTCCTCTCTGCTACATGACATAGGTCCCATGGCAGGCTGGCCATCTGCATCCTGCACGGAGAGGGCGGGAGGGAGGCTGGGAAACTGCAAATGCTGGAGGTAGCTGGCTGTATGAGCCTTGATACTGAGGTGCTTTAAGTAGCTGAGCTTACAGCCCTGCACCAGCAAGTACTGAGAAGCTTATTCAGTATGACAAGGATCCATCTCTCCTGCTCTGTTATCTAGCAGGAGACAGAGGCTCACTGCAGGGCAGGCATCCCCTGATTTAAGAGCGTAACAAAGCTGGTGCCTCTGGGTATCAGCGAGGAGACCAGAATTAGCAGCTCATCCCTTTAATCCCCTTTGAGAGCCCTGAGCTTTCTCATTCATTGCAAGGAAAGGCTCATTTGTGTTGCATCATCCTCTCTGGTTTGTGAACTCGGCTTCCTCTGAATTTGGGGCTGCCAGGTCATCTCCTCTGAAGGGGGGCAGTAGGGCACTTCACAGCTCTGGAGCTGGAAGCACACCACTGTGCTCCCAGAGAGTCCTTCCCCAGAGTCCTTCACCTGCCGGTGCAGTCAGGAGCTGGCAGGGAACAGCCGGGTGTGCTGTGGGAGCTTCTCTCCAGCTAAGTTGCCCCCCAACAGAGTTCATCCAAGAACCAGTGGCAGTTTCCTGGGCCAGGACCTCATAATTTGAATTTACATGTATTTATTCACAACCAGTTCTCCGTGGGGAGGTTTCTATGGCAAAGCAACCTAGTGCACACGGAGGAATAAACACGGATCCCACAGCTGCTCAGCTGAACCAGTCTGTTTCAAGCCATGCTGTATCTCCAGCTTCTGGAGCTGCCGACTGGCAGCCAGGCATCACCAGCGATTGGCACAGAATTCCCTTGCAAGGGGCTGAATGTCTCATTTCCATCCTGCTGATTAGCACAGCTCCAACCAAAAACACAACTTGCAGCAGGGCTGGAAACAGGCTGCGCAGAGCCTCCCTGGGGCTGGGCCAGGGATTCTGCAAGGAAGAGCTTCATCAGTGGTGGGCTGCACGCTGGGAGTCTTGCTTCATTTCGGGGGTGTGCCACTGTTAGGGAAAAGCTGTGAAGATGCCTTGATGCAGAGCCTTACAGAGACAGTGCTCAGAGCCAAAGACTGAACGCTCAGAATCCCTGTTCCCTCTTTCTAGAGATGCCACTGACTCACCAGGCGGCTCCAAGCCTTCATTTAAATGCTTCGTGCCTGAGTTTTCTTCTTGGCACAGAGTGCTGCTCTGCTTAGACTGTAAGAGTTTAAGCAGATCTTGCTGACATTTGAAATGCTTTTCATTTTTGCTGAAAGGTATTTTGGAAGGAAAAGAAGAAAAAGAAAAAATGAATACCATCTCTTCTACAGCAGGGGAGGAAACAGATACCGCACTGAGAAGAGAAAAACGAGTTGTGAGAAGAGAGGCAGGCGGTGATCTCTGGAAGAAGCACAGCCCTTCCCTCGGTAACGGGAACGGTCACTTAAGCTGCTCTGTTTTGTCTTTTGCAAAACAATCTCATGCTCCCCAAACACAGTCTTTGCCACAGAAATTATTCCACTTCTCCAGATTCACTACAAGGGCTAAAAAGTGGGTTTGGGTGACAAGCGTGCAGGGGAGCACACGTTCCCTTCCCACCTTGGGTTGCGCTGGGGCCTGGCGACATTTGCATGCCCTGTTTGCCATCCTCCTGGCCAAACATCATATTCTGGCTGTCTCAGGGCCTTTTCTCTTCCACCTCCATTGGGATGGGGCAGCCAGCACCTGGCCCTAGCTGTATTTGCTTTACCTCGTTATATCTTCTGCTCTTTTTGGTGAGCAGGACAGAGACTTTACAACACTTCTGTTTGCAAGTTAACAACATGAAGGTTATGAGGTCCTGCTCCCGTGACTGGAGTGCGAACAGAACTGGGTCCAGCATTTGCAGTCTCAGGTTGTAATACCCAGCACAGTGTGTCTAAACACTGCTTTCTTCCTCAGGGGACTGGATTTATTTGGGGCTTTTGGGGGTTGATCAGACACTGATGCCTTTCAGTGCCCTCACACTTTTGGTCCAAAGGGGATAAATTAGTTGATTAATATCGCTGATTTGCTTCTTGCAATGTCTTGTAAAATCAGCAAGGAGCATGAAAGGTGTGGATTTGTGCGGCTTAGTATATGAGAGTTGCTTATGTGTGTTGAGACTCCCAGCAAAGGAAGGCAAAGTTACCATCGTTAATTCAGGAGGGCCAGGATTTATGTGGGGTTTTTTATATGTCTGATTTCTTTAACTTAACTCTTTCAAAAACATAATCTGCTGTCTGAATTCCTGGGGGGACAGGTAATCAAGAGGACTTGACTTACCAGCTAAAGTCCGATCAGTTTATTTGTATCAGCACCTTGCAACACGAAGGGTGGCAGCCTACCACAAATTAACACCCACGTTTCACTTCCCTTAGAGGAATGAACCACTCTCACCAATGTGAATGGTACCTGCTGAATGGTACCCACACTGCTCAGGCACTGCAAGAAGACTCCTGGTCCATATTCTTGCAGTGTCTGGGCTGCTGGCTCAGTTTGTGAACAACCCAGATACTCAGACTCCATAGTGCTTCACGCTCGTGTCCAAGAGAACTGTTTATTACGTTTACATAGAGCATGAGCAATGTGGAAAACACTAGAAATATTGCATCAGTGGTTTGGTTTTTGGACAGCATTGGAAATGGTGATGCCGCTGCTCATGTCATGTCTGTATTCCGAGGTATACAATAGGCCATGAGGAGCCAAAGCTTTGCGCTTTAGTTTGGGAAGTGCCCACCTCTGGCACGTTCACTGCTTGTTCCTCTAGTACCACAGTTATGCGCTTAGCTGTCTGCTTTTCCTCAATTTCACTTGGAACTTGTAATTGTAGTTCAAAAGCACAGTTTTTGAAACCAATCCTGCTAATCCACAAGACTGATCCCCCTCCCTCTCCTCCCCCCTCCTCCCATCCCATCCCAACTCATCCCATCCCCCATGCTCCCACCAACACATACCTCCTTCCCCTCCCTCTCACCCCGGTCACACAGCAAATATCCTGATGCTGCAGTTCCAAGCCATGTGTCCGCCCCAGCCTATGCAATCCAATGGTCTCTGACCAAGTCCCTTTGTTCAGATGTTAATACAAAACACACAATAGGAAAAAAACAAAACAAAAGGAGCCAGACACAAGAGGGAGACACACTGCCGGGCTCCAGCTCTGGTCTCTGAGCCCTTCAACTAAGCTCCACAGCTCTTGGGGTACCTCCTTTCACACTCAAGGCTGCAGGTCCCAAGGTTTCCAAGGTGCATAGGAAAAGGAAGAAAGGAAGTAAACTACAAGCCTGTTTCTGTTTTAGGTTCCCCCCCATCCCTTTCCCTCAACCCAATGGCTGCTGGAGGATATTCTTGACTCCGACAGGTCTTTTTCCGTCTTCCAGTGAGACCCTGCCTGGGGACCAGGTTCACTGTAAGTCACTGGTTCCTCTCTGGAACGTGGGCGATGGGTTTGGCAGTGAGGGGAGGGAGCGGAGCACGTTGTGGGGGGACGACAGGCTTTTGTCTCACAGCAAGGTGGGGGGGAGATGTCAGGGAAGGCGAGAGAAAAGAGCCAAAGGAAGCCGGTAAAGCTGGCCCTCTGCTTGATGTTTGTACTCAAGAGGTCTCCTTGGAGTGGCTTCAGTGTGCCAGTGCTGGCCTGTTGTCCAGTCACCTCTCGCAGCCCTGCTGAGAGAAAGCACGTGGCGGGGTGCTTCCTGCTGCTTCGTCCTCTGGCTGGCTGCCCTCATGCCCGCTGGAGATCTCCGAGTCACAGTCGAGCGCCTCATAGATGGTAGGCAACGTGGTCTGCTGGCTGAGACGCTTGCGCAGGCCCACGAGCAATGGCTGTGGCATGGAGGAGACATCCACGTTGTTGCCGAGGTCAACCCAGGCCAGGCAAGGGAACTTGTTCATGTCCTTCATGGTGTCAGTCAGCTCCTTCATGGTTGCCCGTGTCAGTCGGTTGCCATTGAGGGAAAGGTGAGTGAGCTTGGGTAGTGCCCAGAGAAAGGGCAGCAGCAGGCGCACCATGTCGTCATTCAGCTCGGTGAAGCTCAGGTCCACAGAGGTGAGGCGGTCCCCGTTGTTCTGCAGGTAGTAGGCCATGCGGTGGACATCCCGCATGGTCAGGGGGATCCCTGACAAATCCATGGAGTCCTGGCTCACCTTCTTCTGCAGGCTGGTCTTCAGGCTAATGGTGGAAAGGGACATAGAGAGAGATCATTAAGGGGACCACTCTCATCCAAGTGCCAGACCACTTGAGGACGGGAGAACTCATTAAGAACATGGGCTAGAACATTAAGCAAAGGGTTAATGGAGCTCATCTGTGAAACAAGCACAAGGATTGCACCATGCCTCTGGGCAGACTGTGTCCTGGGGCTTTCCCACATATTCTCAGCACTTACACATAAACTTTGCCAAAACTGGCTAAACATAGATGCTAAAGTGTCTTCTACGAGCATGGAAAGCAAAAATAACCAAGGCAAGCAAACTGTCCAAGTGCACTGGTTTGCACTGTGTGCGGGCTGTTTGTGTGCCACCTCTCCAGGTGAACACCAAGGTCTGTTGCAAACAGACGGTGCTGCAGGGCTACTGCAGAGGACCACAGCATTAAAAGGCTGAGAAATAGGTATTTTATCAGGAAAACAATCTATAGGCAAACTGCGCTCCAGGAGTAGATTTACTGCATGTCCCTTTAAAAGCCTTCCCAAGCAGCACTTAGTCAGTAAGCAGGACCAGTGGCTGCCTATTTGGGTCTCTGTGGTCAGCAGATCATCTGGGATCTGCTGCAGCTGTGAGGAGGCGGGGAGGGCATAAGGGTGCTAAAAGAAATCTAGCGAGGTGGTTTCAGCCATTTCTTCTGCTGTCTGCCTGGCAAGCGGAGGGAGGAGGAGGAGGTAGGCAAGCAAGCTGTACGGCAGGCAAAGCTGTGCTATGGGGCTGTTGGGTGTGCAAAGGGAGTGGGACGTGGAGTTTTATGATGGACTGTGGGTTTGTGAGAGTGCTGTAAGAAATGGGAGCTGTAGGGCTATAGGAGCTGGTGAGGATACATCGCAAGATTGAGTAGAAACATGTTTTGGTGTAATGTGTGAAAACCTAATCCCTTAGCATAAATGATATAAGCCTTGCTGTCCTTTCAGACACATCTCGCTTTAAGGATATAGGAGCCCTAGTAGGACCCCCCACTAGTGTCACTAATCACGTGCTCAGTGGGTCTATAAGTGCCTTGTTGAGCTTGGGAGGAGCAGGGTGGGTTAAGAATTAACCGCCAATTTGAAGGTCCCCACTCTTCCTATCTGGCTCTCTGTAGCGTCCTGCACACCTGTGGCACAGCCAGTCCCTGACAGCAGTGGGTACATGGGGACATGCAATTTCCTTGGAGGAGGCTGCAGCACCGCAGGAGCTCCCGTGGCAGGTGAGAATGTCCCTACGAGCCTTAGCGTTGCCAGGCCCTTCTGCAGTTGTGTAGAGGATGTGATGCTGCCTCTATAGCTTTGCTTCCATAGCATCCTGAAAATTTCAGTCCTTAATAATCCCCTATGAGCATGTGATAATACAAGTGAATAAATGTGCACCACTGCAGGCAACAGCCCTTGACAGACACATTCAACACTGATAAACCTGTAGCTGCGCTTCCTTGGAGGAGCATGATGTGGAAAGACCTCATGGCCTGCCCTGTCAATACTCAAGCCCGCAGATTCCTGCTCTGGGTTTAGCAGCACTTTGTTCAGGCTACTTCTATGTGTCCTTGTGTTTCCTGTGGGAATTTGCTGTGCAAGGCTGAGGCTGTATCTGCAAGCATGCATTTAAGCTAATGAGCTCTCGTGGTAGAGAGGTAATAACAGTATGGAATAACTTACATTCAGACCTAAAGGTTTTAAAGAGCCTTATGTATCACTTACTAAATATTTACACTTTCCGTGACCCAGGCTACTCCTCAGTGGATCACAGGAGGGGCCAGGAGAGCAGTGCTTGTCTGTACTGTCAAATAGCAGAGATGAATGTACCGGTGAATTGTAAGTGGCCTGAAAGCACACAAGTGAGTTCTCCAAAGGGCCTTCACTTGAATATGGTACTTGATATCTCTCCAATATCAGGGCCCCAGAGACAGGATTGTGAAGAATTAATCAACCACGTTGCTTATAGCAGTGGTGTGGTTCTCTTAGCTGCTGCAATAGCAGTAGGAGTTGTGAACCGTACATGCTGCAGTCTGGATGGCACCGGCATAGCCTCCCCTTTGCTGCTAATCCAAGGGATGCTTGATATCAGCCCAGGCTGCCTGGGAGCTGTATTTCTTCAACTCTCCCTGGAAAACAATGTGTGCTTTTTTTTTTTTTTTAATAGTTTGTCACTAACTACTGGCAGTGGTGTAGCACAATCTACCACAAAAGAGGGTTCAACTTGTATAAAATCTGGCAGGGACTGGGCTCAAAGCTGGAAGAGTCTCAGGTCTCCCTGTTTAGCTGTTTATCTCGGCGTTTGATATGGAGTACTTGTTGTTTCAGCAAAATGAAGCATTAAATGCACAGTGGAGGTGTGCGTTCATCTTGGTTGGATTAAGCAGGGGGAAATGAATCTTGACGGCATAGGGGAAATAGTCCCCTAAGTCCAGCAGGGGCTGGTACAAGAGATGAGACAGAAGCCTTCACGCGCCTGTATTGGTTTAGAGTAAGACTTTGGGGGTGTGAGAGGATACAGGATAAACAAGCATAGAAGCAAGCCTGTAGTTACTTCAGTGCCTGTTTTGTGCAAATGCGGCCTACAGCTCCTGGAAATTCTCTTCCCCAGTGCTGTCAACCCATGGCAGATCCTGGGGGGTGTGCGGAAAGGAGACATAAACATAGGGCGCACACCCCCCCAGCCCCAAGCCTTATCTGAGTCTGTGCAAAGCCTCCTCTGACCTTCCTACTGTAAAGCTACAAGGACCAAGCCTTAGAGCTTCCAGTTTGGGATGGGAACCGGGCTGGAGTGGGGACCACTGGAGGGCACGTCTGAGCCGGCACCGCTCCCTCTGCCGGGCCTCAGCATTCAGGTGCCGTTTTCCCTGCTGTGCCTGCAGCAGCAGCTTTCTTAACAGGGGGCAACTTTGGCTCTTGGGGTCCCCTTTGGAGCGACTTGGCTCTGAGTGCAGCCAGTGATAACTGAGGGAAAATGTCAGGAGGACAAACGCAATGTGCTTGCCTGTCTCCGCCTGCTAAGCTTCCCCTCCTGTAGACTGCCATGCAGGGACTGCAGTAATAAGTCACGGATCCTGCTCTGGCCAGAGCAGGTACCTTCTGCTGCTCACCCCAGCAACGAGCCAATACCCCAAGGAGGCCTTAATCAAGCAGACAAATTATCTTCCTGTAATTGATTCTCCAGACTGGACTGCTCCTGGCTGAATGTGCTTAAACCCTGCTGCCTCCTGTGCTGTGCCAGGGCCCTCCCTCCCTCCTTTGCCGGCTTGTTTTTCTTTCCTTTCCTGTGTTTTTTGCTGCTTCCTTTTGCCCTCATTGCTGTACCTTCCAGGGTGACTCTGGGCCTCCTGTCTCAGCGCTGTGGGCTCCTCCTGTGTTTAAGTTGTTCTCTTGCCTGTAAAAATGCCTCTTGTAGGGATGTGTCTGTAGAAGCCTTGCCCTGGTGGACGCAGCCCCTAATGCTGCAGCCAGGCCCTCAGCTCTCTGGTAAGTGCTGAAGCATGAGACCCGCCGCATGCTCTGAATGCTGGCAGCTCGCCGCCTTGGTGTTCCTGGGCAGCGAAATACCATCTTTGGGGCAGGGCGCAGAATAGCTGACCGCTCCTTCTCCTCTGTTGCTTTAGAGGTAAATATATCTGCTGTCAGAAAAGGGGCAGGGAGACAGGGGTAGATGCTTTACTCTGAATTATCTGGCACTTGGTCGTTGGGGGTTTTTTTCTTCTTTTGAGCTCTGCTAAGCTCTATTTCTCTTGGGGTGGGGGGGGAGCAGGCACAAGACAGAACCCCAGGCTCTCAGACACTTTTGCAGCAGCTGAGAAAATGCCAGGTTTATTTCCAGGGAAATGGGTCATCTATTATCCCCTAATTTCTGCAAGTAAAATAGGCTTAAAGATTGCTTCAGCTGCAGAAGCTTTTTTTTTTTTCTTTGTACGAGACAAAACAGCTACTTAGCGACATGGCTCTTGATGCCCATGGGACTTGTGGGCAGAGGACTGCAAAGCACTGGAGGCTGGATTAACCTAATGCTACTGCAACTGGCGCTGTGTGCGGATTTATAATTGCAGGGATTTGCGTCTAACAAGGATCTGGACCCTGGATGCAGGGAAGCAGACTGTGTTTGTATTATCTGCAGCAAGCTTAGAGAGGAAACAAACCCCCGCTCCCTCAGATGCTGGAGAAATGGCTGCAAGTAAGAAATCCTGTGAAACTTTGAGCAAGAAGCAAGGGCAATTGGAAGCCTGTCCCCTACTGCCCACCTGGCGCTAGATGCAGCATCCAGTGAGGAACGGTGCCTGCCTGTCCTGTCTATAAGAGATCAGTGCCCTGTTTGCAACCCTTGTCCAGCCCTGCTGAGGGATGAGAGCTCTTCTAGGTACATCTCCTTGTTTCTCTCATGTGTTTTCCCTTGCATCTTTCCCAACTCCCTCCTTGGAGTCTGGCCTTTCTCCCACTGACATGCAGGCAGCCTGCCTCCCACCCTCACTGCTAATTAACTCTTCCCTAGGTGCCAACTCTACTCTTCAGTGGGCATTAGCCAGCTGTCCCCAGCCTGTACCATGAGCCTGGCCATGCGAGATCCACCCAGGATCAGTCCAGACAGCGTAGGGGTCTGAGGGACCTGCAGGTGTCAGAAGAAAGCTCTCTATCTCTCAATCAAAAATGTGGACTGGGAAAGGGATGAAACCATCTTGTGGCTCCCTTGGCTTTTTTCTGGGATAAAAATCTTCCTCTCACCACATAAGGCTCAGCCACTGCTGCTGCCTCCTGGGAACTCAGCTAATGTAAGCAAATTCAGAGCTGTCTTGAGATGAAACAATTAGGGGACCTGAAATTAATTGCTAGCTTTTTGTCTCCAGGACATGTCCCAAGGGACCTAACCCTTAGGTCCTCTTCCAGGTCCTTCTTTGAGTCCATGAAGCTGAGGGCTCAGCACATTTTTTTTTAATTATTTTTTTTTTTTTTAGCACTGAATCCCTTCGATTTCTTGCTCATCAGCTAAAATCTTTGGTGGCTGCAGGGAAGAGGTGTTCGGACTGCTGCTCTAGTGGGACTGGCAGGAGCCGCAGTGGTGCTTGGCCTCTCATTAGCTTTGTGGGGTTTGGAGGAGCTTGTTCAGCCCAAGAATGTTCAGGTTCCTGGAGTCCCAGCCTCATTTTCTTGTCTTCCATGGTACGGAGAGAGGCTGGGAGGAGATGGTAGAGAGTCAGATAGGATTTCAGTCATGATGGATGCCCACTACTCCTTGCCTGTCTCTCTGGGCAATCACCAGCTTTTTCCCCTTCCTCCTCTTATTTTTACGTTTAATTTGCCTCCAAATATAAATTTTTCCTGATGCCAGAGACTCCCATCACTGTGCATCCCCTCCTTCATTAACAGGCACTGCTAATTAGCCATGAGTCCAGTTATCTCTTGGCTGCTCTTCCTTCCATAGAACCTAGTGAGAGGCATGTCTGGATGGCTCCTCTGCTTTGAGCAGTGATTAGGGGATGGACTCTAGGCTTTTTAATCGCCTACTTAGTATAATCTGCTTGCTTTGTTTCCCTGTGGCACAGGGTGCTGCTGTGCAGGGCTGGCTTTAGCTGCCTCTAGTGAGACACGAAAAAGGAAAGAGAAGCCTCAAAAGCACTGACCTAGACTAACCCAGCCCGAGCTGGTGTGAGGCTGGGCCCAGCACCTCTGCGAAGATGGAGGCAGTGCACAAACAGGTCAATTCCATGAGAAGTCCCTTAGTCACATCCCCATCCATGTGCCCAAGCTCTTCTGATCAACTGTGGGGAGATCCCTCACTGTGGTGAGAAGGGAGTGCAAAGGTATCCTTTCTCCTACTGCCCCCTCTCTGCAGCTGGGGTAGGATGTGGATATCTGCAGGTGTTGATGCAGCTGAGCGCCTCTCCTCCTGGCTCTGCTGTCATCTTCACTCTGTCCTTGAAGGTGTGTTCAAGAGAGCTGTGAACCCTTGGCCTTCTTCCTGCTGCCACTTGATTTGTCCAAGACCTCTGGTTGTTTTCCCTCATTATTTAGGGGAATAATGCTGCCCCCTCACTGTAAATATCATGTATTGGCCCATGTCATAGAATCACAGAATAGTTTGAGTTGGAAGGGACCTTTAAAGGTCGTCTAGTCCAACCCTCCTGCAATGAGCAGGGACGTCCCTGTCAGATTTTCAACTGTGTAAGTGTAATGAAGGCACAAGGTCTCTGCTGATTCCTTTTAATCTGCCACCCAGCCTCCACTATTTCATTCATTGTCTAGCTCTCTGTCAAAGTGTCCTGCTTCTCCTGCCTGCTGGTCTTGGACTTTTTCTTCTGATCTGTGACAAGGCAGCGTCAAGCTGCTGGATGACGCTTTCTACCATCTCTAACAACCTTTGCAGATGTACCTGCCCCTCAATGCTGCTGGAAACCCTGATCACAGGTAGTGTTTGGGACTCCCTGCCCTGTAAAATGAGGAGACGGTTCCTGCCTCTCTCTGCGGCTTATTCACCAGCTCATGCCTGTCCAGCTGACATCTCTCTGAGCAGCAGCTTCTTGAAAACATTGTGTGGGGCAGTTCCTGTACTATTCCTACAATATGACTATTGCCATGTGGCTTTAGTTAACTGACTGGTAGTCTCTAACTTGGCTTCCTATCTCTAAAGCTGGAATGATGGTGCTTATTTGCCCAATTGCATAAGGGTGACACAAAGCTGTGGTTAATATTCACCTCATGCCATGTGAAGGCTAGGATCTAATCTGCCAGAGTTGTCATCTGCAGCCCTGAGTGATGTTTTCAAGGCGGGGGGGGGGGGGGGG
>VFFE01007998.1:2985617-3054396 GCA_008921705.1 Burhinus oedicnemus | reverse complement strand
CTGTATGCTGCTGCCAGGAGAAATGAATAAGCAAATGGGTGCCCCATATGTTTGTGCTGCTCCACTGAATGTGTGCTTCAGGCACCACCCAGTGAAAGATGCACCGAGAGCTCAAAAAAAAAAAAAAAAAAAAAAAAAAAGAGGGAGAAAAAAAGCTGGGTGTACACACATACATCACCAGCAGGGATGGAACCATAGCTGGCAGAGGTGTGGGATCTTAACCCTAACCAGCAATCAAAGCCAGTGCTGTATCTGCTTTTTCTTTCCTGCTCTGGATATGCTTGGATCGAGCAGAGAGCACAATACCAAAGAGACTCTGGCTACAAATCTGGTAAAGAAAGGGAGAATAAATCAAGTGCTTTACAGGCCCATCACTGTGTGTACACAGATGATGCCCATAAGCAACCAAGGAACCCAAGCAGTGCATCAGTCCTGAAGGACAGACAGACACAGCTGGATGTGGGCCAGTAGCATACCAAGGCATTGTGCCAATGTCTCCCTTAACCATAAGGCTTCAGGGAAATGGAGCCTCCTACGCCAAGTGTAATGGGCACAGATGAAGAAAGCTGCCGAGAGGATGGCACGGCTGGGCATGCAGCAGTGGACGTCACAGCAGTAATTAAACTCCCCCAATTGGAGCTATACCATTAAGATGAATCTGCATTCCCACTATAAATCCTGCCTGCAAGGGTTTTATAATTAATATAGCTGTAAATATTCACTTCGCATTGATAGTCTATAAATTCTTAGCCCAGGGGCATTTTCTGGTTCATCTTACTTGTCTCCCTCTGCCACATCCCCCCCTCTATTTCCTGGAAAATTTTGTACCACCTAAAGGGTGGCTGCAGACAGCAGAATATTGTAAGTCTTTTGGGTTCAGTTGGCTTAGTGCTGTTATCTTAAAAATGACACTTGGCCATTGTCTCAGCACAGGAAAATCAGATTGTACCAGACTTTTTGCTGGTGTAAGTCTAATGTCTCCACTGGCTTCAGCTGAGTGATGCCCACTTAGACCAGCAGGAAAGCTGGTCTGTCTTTTCCAGGTGGGTATTTCTGAGACTGGTAAGACGATGTGCAATGGAGCTGTCGGAGTGTTCCTGGATGTACACAGTGCAAGTGTACCTGAGCATACACCTGTGGTTTGCGGTTGTTCTCTGTGCAGTCTTCTAAAATGTTGGGACCTTGCATCTCTCTTAGTGGATCTGCTGCTGGCGGGCTTGCTTGCTTTACTTCATTACACCCTCCCGACACCCTGGGAGCAGTCCACAGCCCTTTGTGGTCTGCAGACCACAGGTCAAAAACCACTGGCAGATACAATTACATCCTGTGGGGTACATCTGCAGGGCTGGAGGAGGTCTGGGTCTGCTGGGAGCAGCAGGCTGCCTTACAGCAGGAGGCACGGATTGGGAGCCTGTGTCCTCCGCTCTGGCTGAGCGTACCTGCTCATTTGGGGAGGCTGCGATTCCAGTCCCACCATTGCTCTACCTTCTCTGGGGTGTTTGCACCCTGGTCCAAGGCACAGTGATGAGGTATGGTGTTAAATATCCTCGCTGTCCACTAGAGTGAACAAGGTGTCTCTCTTTTTACAGGTAACAAACAGACCCTCACCTGGGACACATTAATCCGTGACTCCTGAGAGTGTGTAACTGCCAAGGTAAGCCCGTCTGTGTAAGGAAGGACATGATGGGGGACAAGCTAAGGGATGAATTTAGTTCAGTGAGGGAAATTTGTAAATGAGAAAAAGGCTGATTGTAGTACTCCTTGAAGCTGACATGGGACATATGAGGAGGACTGGTTCTGATTACGTGACCCCAGACTGGCAGACAGTTGTGTTTAGTTGTTGGAGTGGTGTACGTTAGTGGTGTACCCCTCCATCTCTGAAATCTCTGAGCGCACAACGAACCAGAGGCTTTGGGGTGGTGTTGGATGGCTTCCCATCTTACTTGGCAGAAGGCAGCTGGGTTATGACTACAGGATGCATGTCCCACTGCTGTGTCGTGAGATGCATGTCCCACTGCTGTGTCGTGAGCAGATGAACAGAGGGTCACTGTTTCAACATGGACAGGCAGAGATGGGGACCAGGAATAACAAGGGGAACTGGTCAGGACATGGTAATTCTCAGCGTATACGTGGGGAAGCTGGGTGCTTAGCTGATCCTGAAAGGAGCTGGCAGGCTGCATTGAAAGGAGGGCTTAGAAATGACCCTCCATTCCAGATGGCCCTGTGACTTAACAATCAAACCATGGCTGTTCACAGATGGACCTTCTGGAGACCTCCAAGGTCTGTGAGGGATTTCAGTGCTTCAGTCTCAAGGGGAGGTGCTGAGCACTATAGCAAATGACATTCTGTAGTTCTGGCCTCTGGCATACCCTACAAAAGTCTGTTCATGTTACATCACCGTGTTCATGAAGTGAGTGGTTGCCTCTTTTTCTTCACAAGCTTCTTGTAATACGGCCTTTCCACAACTGTCTTTGAAATCTTATTTGACCCTTGTCTACCATACCAGTGCACACGTACAGGCTTTCTGCTGAGGGTTGACCTGTCTGCACACGTGGAGGGAAGAGCATTTGTGGTGCCGGTAGCAATCCTTATGTGAATGCTAAGGCAGTGGATAGGAAAAGCAGCGATGTAATTTTTGGTCCTGTAAATTCTTACTCATGGGCGTGCAACTTGCTGGTAGCCCAGGGCATTGACCACCACTGTTGGATGTGTTGTAAAGCCCAGAATGTTCAGAGAACAGACAGGGCTGTTCATGCAGCTCCCTGCAGCTGGTAGTATGGCTGTACAAACATCCCAGCAAGCCAGTCCCTTCTCCAACATACTCATACTCAAAGGTTACTTGCCGCTATGGTGAGAAACACAGTGCGTTCCCAAGATGTGGGTCACTATCTAATGAAGCAACATGATAAGCAAAGAACTGGTGGTGTTTTATGTCCAAATCAAAGGGAGGATTTGTCTCCTGTGCTACTGATTGCAGAGCTGCCTGCAGTTTGGGGGAGCTGGGTTTGCCTGGAAAGTGGTGGTAGCACTGAGCGATGGAGGAGATGGCTCTGTTCCAGCAGCAGGGCTCTGTCCTCAGCATCAGTTTGGCACCATGCTGTCTGCACACTGGCTTTTCTGTTCCTGAATGGCGGCAGACAGAAACAAGCTCCCACTGATACACTGACCCCTTTACCTCTCCTCTCAGCCTAGACTGTCCCAGAGGTTCTCTCCACAACCATTTTGAGTGCTCCCAAAGACAGATCTTGGCCAGCCTGGCTGAGTGGGCGTAATGGGATGTGATGGCACTGGGATGGCAGTGGCTTTTCTCTGGGGGGCATCGATCCTAGGATGGAGGGGCGCAGATGGGGACAGCTGAGGGTTGGACACCCCTTCTCCTGCATGCGGCTCAGCCCTCCTCCCAGCTCCCTCCCAGCCCCTCTCTCCCTGCTCCCAGGCAGTCGGGCCAGGTGCCCCTCGCCCGGGCAGGGACGCGGGGAGGTGGCAGGGAGCCAGGGCGGGCGTCGCCTCCCGCAGCCGCTCCCGCCTGCCGCCGCGGGAACCGAGCGAGGCGGCTCCCGCACCGCCGGGGCGCACGGAGCGGCGAAAGGCGGCACAAAGGACCCGCCCCGCACCGCCGAGGGGGGCTGCAAACCCACACCGCCGAGGAGGTGGGGGGGGGGGCTTGTAAACCTCGGCACCCTGCCCCGCACCGCTGCGGGGCGGGGGGACGGACGGGGACGGGCTGCAGACCCCGGCCCGGCCGGCACCGCCCGCGCCGCGCACAGCCCTTTGTTGCCTGCCCTGCCCGCCGCTCCCGTCCTGCCCGCACCGCCCCGGGGGTGGCGGCCCCGGGGCCCGGCTCGCCCGCACCGTTTACCTTCCTAAGCAGCCTGAGGATGTGCACGGCGTGCTCCCGCTTGTGCTCCCGGATGGTGGCCTGGATCTCCCGCAGCCACCCCACCCGCCGCACGTAGGGCGCCGGCGAAGCTTTCCGCAGCACCCCGGGCAGCTTCTGCGGGTGGAGGAGCAGGGAGGAGAGGTGGAAGTCGCCCCGGCCGCCCTCCAGCCTGCCGGTGCAGGACTCCTCGCTGCTCTCCTCCTCCAGGCTGCTCTGCCGGCTCAGCCGAGAGCCCATGGCCGCGCTCCGGCCGCGATGCCGCCTTGCCGCGCTCCGGACCGGGCGGGCACCGGGCTCTGAGCCGGGGGAGGCGGCGGGGGAGGCGGGGGGTCCGGGCTGCCCCGCCCGGCCGGCCCCGCCCTGGCTCCCCGTGCTCCGCGGCTGGTGGCTCCCGGAGGAGCACCGCCCCAGGGGTATTTTATTTGCTCGGGTCCCTGCCCCAGCACCCGCCTCCCCAGCGGCTGGGCAGCCCCCGCTGCCTCTTCTCCCGGAGGCGCCTCCTCCTCCCGGGTTGGTTCTGCCGGGAGGTGGAGAAGACAAAGAGAGGAGCGGATGCTGCCGGGACCGCTCCTTGCATCCAGGCATTTGGGGGGAGCTTTTTTTTTCCTGGGCAAACTCTTTGAACGCTGCAAAAGGTTGTCGAGATTAATAGTGGTTCAAAACACGCCATCTGGCTGGGACCGCTTCTGTGGGCTGTGTTTTCTATCAGTCTGCTGTTGGACCCAGAGGAATCTAGAAAGTGGCAGCAATTTTGCCCACCACCCGTCGTCTGCAACTGATAGTACGATGCTGGCACCGTTCCTTACCTGCTGTGGGTAGAAGTGTTTTCCCCATACACATCCCTCCCTCCCGCAGCAGTGCACAGCGAGTTTAGCACATGCTTTTCCTCAGACAAAATCACTGCCACCCAACAGGGTGGTAAAAAATAAAGCCTGGATCCTATCTCCAGCCACTGAGATTTTGCAGGCAGCCGAGTCATGCTCCCAGTATAACCAGTGGCTCGGTCTGACCTTCCACTTTCTGGAGCTGAAGCCACGGGCTCACTTCTGGTCAGGTCTATCACCACACTGAGCCCAGGTGCCCGTGAGAGAACACAAGTCCTACACACAGAGCAGGAGTGTCTGGTAGTGTAAGGTGAGGGCACACAGCTAGAGCAGCAGCCTGGTGTTCCCGCTGCCTTGTGCCTCCATTAGACAAGTATCATCCGATGCATCTGTAGAAGAATCTGTTCTTGTGGCCATTGGGTCCTCACTTTGGGGAGTGGGGATGGCCATGGCTCTTTGCTGTACAGAACCAGCACCGTTCATTTTCCTTCTCAGCGTTCCTTAGAGTCGTGAATGGGGACAGAGAGGTGGGTGCTCTGCATCATTGCAGCCTCTTCCATAGGTCTATGGGTCACCTGAGTCTGGCTTGAAGAGACAGGGACAAAATGGGGCTGGACTCTAAAGCAGCCTGGCCAATACATCAGTTTTGTCACAGTGTTTACATGGGTCTCTAACCATGATAGGCCAAATTCTGATGGCCCTTCTCAGAGTTTTACTCAATGTTTCATTAGACAAAAGTCCTGACTGTCCATCTCCTTGTTATTCCCCTCCCTGCTCTAGCTAAGCACCTGCAAGAGAGAAATTAGCATCGACAGATCCTGAGATATTGCTGAGCCTGACTCAGGCTAATCCCATTTGGAGGGAGTAGATGCTGAGTAAGGGCTTTAGGATCTGGTCGGAGAGCTTTGAGAGAGTCTGCGTCAAGAAACAAATCACTAGTATGGGGTGCAGCGTTACGGCTGCAGGAGTGTCACTGAGAGCAAAGGGACTGCCTGGCTGAGAGTGACGGGTAAAGGTGTCAATGGAGTGTTGCACGGTGGCTTTTCCCGGCCCTCTGGCAACTGGACAGGCTGTCTTAGATCTGTGCTTCTGTCTGCTCTGTTCTGTAAGCGCTGCTGAAAGGAGAAGCAGCAATAGCGGGGTTTGTAACCACAGGATCAGTTTGATAGCAGAATGGCTTTGTATGGCTGAATTGTCTCACACCTTATCTCTGAGAGTCAGGAGAGGGAAACAATCTGCAGTTTACACTTAGGTGAGGATGAGACCATGTGCGCTGTTCCGAGGCGGTGGGAGAACCAGGGCAAGCAAGTGGCTCAGAGGATGGCACTGTTACCAGGATACCTTCTCCTCTGCGTGCGACTTGAAAACATCCCGCCACAGATTGAATCTTCTTAACAAACAGACCGTTGCGGGAGCAGTTCAGCTGTCTCTTGTCCGTGTGCTTTAAAACTGGAAATAGTACAATAGCGTGAATAATAGGAGCTAATGAAAAACACATCAATGCTCCGTTTAGTTTTACTGGAGGAGAATGGCTGGCTGGCAGCTCTTTGTAGACCAAGATAATCCTACCCTATCGGTGTGTGCGCTTTCAAAGGGCGCATGACAGCCAGTGGGTGTATTTCTGTAGCTAAGATGGTCAAGGTTTGCTGCGTATAGGGGGAGGAGGCAGGAGTTTTCTTGGGAAGGGTAGACTCTGTCAGAAACTGCAACCTCTGGTCCTATGCAGCCCTAGGAGAGACTGAGCCAGTAGGTGAGGATGCAAGACCCGAGGGATACCAATCTACAGGAGTGTCCCCACCTTCCCTTTCCTCTTTGCTGCGGTGGCAAGGGCATCTGAGAACTCTACAGGGAGATAGATCAGTTCATGAGCTTGTTGGGTTGGACAGAACGGGGACTGTGGGGCCTCTCACAGTGACCGCAAACTGTGGTTTTGAGGCTTGGAAAGAGGATTCCTCCACTCCAGCACCTCTCAGAAGGATATTAACTTTCTTCTAACCCGAACACAGGTGTATGTGGTGCTGCCAACCGCAACTAGCTGAGTGCAGTGCAGCATGGCTGAGTCAGAGTTCTACCAAAAATCTCTCCTAAGATGAGAAATGGGAAAAATAGAAAGCAAACAGAGAATCCTCGCAAGATTCACCCAAATTCTGTGCTATAAGTACATCTCCTTGCTGCCATCCCAGTGTCCAGTAATGGGAATGTTCCCAGCTCCTGGCCTTTTGGGCAAGGAAGGAGAGCTCAGGTCAGTGCCAGGAACAGAAGAGCAACTGTACTGGATCAGACTGCAGGTCTCTTTCCCCCGGGATCCTGAATTAGCAGTGGTTAATAGAGGATGCCTAGTGAGAAGCATAAGAACAGGGAGATGTGGGTTGGTATGTTCCTGAATACCCTCCTCACCATCAGCCATCTGTAGTTTGGGAATTTCCCAAGGTGGGGATCTCTGCATTTAGTAGTCCTTTACAGGTGCTTCCTAAACCTTTTTTGAGCCGGTCCTGGTTTGAGTGACACAGGACTAATTTCTCTTCTAATGCTTGGGAAAACTGCACTTTTAGAAGACTTTAGTGTTTGAATTTGTGAAAATATTTACTTTCTAGCCAGCTATGGGTTTCAAGGTCTCAGTGTTTTCGAGCTCGCCAGGTGCAGGGATGAGGAGAAGCGAGACCTGGGTACTTGACCCGAGCTGGCCAACAGGATTATTTCATACCAGGAACGTCACATTGAATATAAATTAGGAAGTTTTCTGCAAAGTTCTCTCTCTTCCTTGGTGGCTGCAATCCTTAGAATTTCTTGCCCCAGTGCCAAACCCCTGAGCCCTTCCCTTCCTCCTGACACTGTAGCGCTCACAGTGTCTGACATTTGCTGTCCACTGCTGGGAGTGCACAGCTTCCTATGGGTAGAATAGGCTGAGTATAATCCTTGTCTATTTTATATTGGTATCGGGATCAATATTGGTTCTTTAGTGTTATTAATGTTAATTATCTAGTCTTATTCTGTTGAATCTGTTTATATTTCAACCTTTGGGTTTCCTTGTTTTTTCCTGATTCCCCTTCCTGGGTAGGGAGGTGTCATTGGGTGAGAGAATAATTGTCTAAACAACAATAAATTGTTGTGGGTTTCTCAAACTATAACAGAACCAGAGCAAATTTTGGACATACACAGTATCTTATGGCAGTGAGTTTCACTGTTCAGCTGTGTGTTGTGTGAATAAATATTTACTTTGCTCTGAATCTGTCACTTACTGTTTTCATTTGATGCTCTGTAGCTTAAATATTGGAAGTGGCAGCAGGCAGTCATTACCTATTCATTTTCCCTAAGCCACTTGCCAATGATAGACCTCTGCTATGTCCCCTCTCAGGTTTCTGTTTCCCAGGCTGAAGAGTCTCGGTCTTGTGGCCATTAGATCATCCTTAACTAGCTCCCTGCCCCTCTTCTAGTCCTGCTGCAGCCTCTAGCAAACTGGCACAAGAGCCATGGGGATGCAGATGCACCCTGGAGCTTCCTGCGCTCAGCGAGGTTTGCAGTTTTGCTCGGTTTGTCTCCTAGCACTCACTTTTCTTTTTTGATTGTTTTTGAGCCTTGGGCTGATGCCTTCATTGAACACTCCCGGCTTGCTCGTGCCATCGCACCTCATACTTAGCCCCCTGTGACTCGGTTTGCCTGTCAGTAGATTGGGGAAGGGACAGTAATCGCTCACCCCTTATGAATTCCCACTGGCAACCACGGTCAGAGGTTGCCAAGGCCTCTCATTTTTGTATCGTCTCTTCCCTATAAGGCCTATGGCATACGTAGTGCTAGCCTGAGAGATGGGGCTCGTGTGCTGTGGCTGGGAAGGTTGTGGCTTCCTCCCTGACACAAATGGAGGGTTGCTTTGAGCTTGCACAGTATAATGTGCCTCTGCCCTGTTCGGGCAGCGCTCAGTGCCATAGCACTCCCTGCAGAGCTGGGTGGCTGCGGTCAGGTCACCAGAGCTCGTGCCGCAGCCCTTTTCCTTGAAATAGCCCTTGGTGCTCACGGTGTGACTGCAATTCCAATTGCCCCTGCCTGGGAGGAACCAGGCACACACACGCGTGTGCACACGTGCACTCACACACCCGCACACTCACTGAGGCTGTCCTGATCTCTGTGCTGGTCAAGCTGGATCCGAATGACAATCCTAATTTTGTTTGCCTTGCATATGATGAAGGTTACATTTTTGACTGCTGTTTCTGGGCTGGAAATTTAATTGATTAATTTAGCGTTTAAGAAGGGAAAGAGGATTAAGGTGGTGGTGAGGCTGTGCTGCCAGACACTGCATTGACTGCCTCACACTTGCACAGCTTCAGCTTTTGTTTGCCTCCAAACCAGCTTCTCTGAGCTCCCAAGTTGTTATTTCTCGTGGCTCTGAGCTTGTTGGCAAATCCCTTAAAGCCAAGTCTCCGGCAGGGAAGGGAGCTGTAGCCCTGGAGAGATACATGCAAAGAGTTAGTCCAGGCTCCAGGTTTAATTCCGTTATATCTGGGGGCAAATGCACTTGCTGTCTGGCCATGATCTGTACAAGGGGAGATGTATGTGGGGAGCTTCATAGCCCAAACATCTGTAAATTCTTGACTGAACAAAGCAGCACAGACCTGGAGAAGGTCCACCTGTCCATGAAAGTGCAGTTTGGGGAAAGAAATCCCTGTAATGGTTGTGCAGAGTTAGATGGAGGTGGGGAGATAAAAGATGAGTGCAGCATCGGTTGGACTGTGGTCTTTGGGAGTTTCTGCAGCATCGGTGCTGGCAGTGGCAACTGTGTGCAGGCAGGCACTGCTGTGACTCCGCACTTGATGCAGAAATGGTAGCAATACCCCATGTAATATTAATTAGGTCTTAAGCCTTTTGCTTCTTGCAGCTGAGGCTCTCTTTGCAGCCCATGAGGCCCCTTGTTGGTGTTCCGGGTCTGAGGCATGCATGTGTGCAGTGATGGGTTTTAGAAACGACAGAGTTCTGATAAGTAATTATGGACACTGGTCTGCTCGTTATTAGCAAAATTAATCAAGTTCTAGCAGGACCCATAAAAGCAGATTTGTTGGCCTGTATATTGCCTGCATAGAGAATCTTAACAACTCGTGATCTTGTGGTCAGAGTTAAATTGGACAACGTTGCTGCAAGCACGGGGAAGGTCACCAGTCCTCTCCAGTGACGCATGGCATTAACTTGACTTCTTGGCACAGGAGAATTCTGACCTTCCACTACTTTCATGATGAATTAATTAGGTATCTGAGATACATGGAGGATTTCTGTTACCTCCATTCCGGGAGCATGCTGGGCCCATTTCATTTAGATGAATTTTATCTTGATTAAATTAAGCCGGACTGTAAAGCTGGATACTGTGAGGTTTGGACACGCAGTCGTGCGCTGAACTGCTGCAGCAGCTGTAGTGCCTGCCAGAAAGGCAGAGCAAGCAGCTCTGAGAGCATCACCAGAGACACCCATCACATCTCTGGAAGCACTGGGGCCAGCCAGGCTCTGCACAAAGGCCTTACCCTTCCTGTCCTGTCCCACTCGGGAAGCGTGTCACACGCCCCCAGCATGGGGTAGTTCTTCCAGCCCTGTGTGGGCTTTCAGAGGGAGGTGGTGGGAAGCCCTGACTCTTCTCACATTCTGCCCCAGGCTTGCACTTCCCTGCTCTTTCCCTCCACCTTCTCCACTTCTCCATTGCTGCTTGGTCCTCTGTGTGCTTTCCAGGCACCTCTTCTGTCCTCCCCAGCTCTCTGCTTTCCCCTGGCAAACCCACAAGAAGCCCTACAGAAAGGGAAGGGAGAGTCAGTGGGACCAGCAGGAGGTCTTTCGAGGCAGCAGCACAAGGTCCCCTTTGTTACACCTTGTGCTTTCGATCAGCCTGTAAAGGGAGGCAGTAAAGGGGAAAAAAAAAAAAAAGGCAGAGCAAATGCAGTTAACGAAGCAAATGCCAGGAAGCGCCACCTCCAGGGACAGTTTGTGGTCCCAGGGGGTTGCTTTGCTGTTCAGCCACCTGCCTTTGGGCCATAGCGGTGGCTGCTTGCCTGCTGATGCTTTCACAAGGCTGATGGGAGGTGTAGGGGAAGGCTCTGGGACCTCCCCAGGCATTACCATACATTAGACTATTTGAGAGGCTGATCGAAGACAGGAGAAACAGTGGAGGAAAGCCCTGCAAGGACTTAAAATGGGCCTTGCCATGGGGCGCTCACATTTCCAGCCTTTAAGAGGCAGAAACATCCGATCTTATTATGTCCCTCTGGGATCCCTTTTTTCGTGTGTCTCATAAAAATATTTCTAAAGATCTTCTAGAAAACCTGACCTTTCTAAGGACCTCCACAGTTTAAGACCATGGGCTGGAGTTACGGTTTCATAAAAGAATTAAACCACCTTAAGCCCATAAAGGAGAGGCTGAAGGCAGAGCCTGGCGCTGCTAAGCTTCTTTTGGAGTTTGAAACCGCTAAGTGCACAGATTATATTGGCTCTAAGCATCTTAGCAGCAGTGCTAAACCGCCAAGAGCAACCACAGGCCCCCGGGGGCTGGAGGGCAGACAGCCAAACTGTGGAGGTCTGATCTGAGCAGACATGGTACATGGAAATGCTGGCGGCTGGTTTGAGTGGTGTCTGCACGGGAAGCTCAATGCTCTCACCAGCTCTGGCTCTGGCAGAGTGAAGCGAGTTCAGCCATCAGGATGACACATAAGATGTCCGCCTGCTGAGGAGGTTGACATCACTGACTAAAACTTTCATGTTCCCAAAGACCTCAGTGCTTTTAAAAAACCTTTTAGAGACTTGTTTACAGTTCATGATAGGCCTGGAAAAGGGACCAGCTGTTTTTATTACTTTCCAGCTTAACTAGTTTTTCTCTGTCTGTATCCAAAGATAAAAAGACATCTCTCAGCTAAAAAAACCCCCAAGTACTTAGAGCCATAGAAGAGTACAAGAAGCAGGGCTTGAGGTGGCAAGAGGAGCATAAAAGCCTTCTCTGAAGTGCTTCCTCCTCTGTCCAGAAAGCTTTCAGAGCCAGGGTGTTAACGCACCAGCCACCCAGCATTCAGACTTCAATGGGTGATCAGAAGCGGGTGTCGAAGTCTGCTGGTGAAAGCCCAGTGTGGAAAGGGTTTCTCTGGCTGTTCTGTACTGCTCAGCCAGCCTCTGGACACTGGGCTGGAGCTGCCCCCTGGAGTTCGCATGAGTCTCCCTCCGGCTTGTGCCCTGGTCACTAGTGTCACCCAGTGCAGCCTGTGAAAGATAAGAGCCACTGAGCCAAACTGACCTACTGCCTTGTTTACACCATCAAAGAATTTGAATCTTACGCTGCTGGCATCTGATTTATGTTTTGTCCCTCACCTAAGACAGCCTGAGGGATTTATTCTGAGAGGTTTAAACTTAGGTGATCCCTAGACCCACTTCAGTCTGCAGGGCAGTGCCATGAGCAGACAGACAGGAGAGGGTAGTGCTGCCCGCCGTGATCTTTTCCAGGAGGCTGCAGCGTAGCCTGTCCGGTGCTGCTCCCTTCAGCGAACAGGCTTTTCCTAGGAGTCTTGTCTGTGTCTTTAATACCTGGCACCACTGAGCTGCCCAGCACAAAGGCTCTTTTGGGCTTTGCCAGGTTCGGGTTTGGTTTGGATAATACCCACGTGTGCCACTTCTGCCTTATGCACAAAGCTTGCTGCTCACCTCAGTGCCATCCTCGCACACGCTGTCCCTCGTGCAGTGCTACGGATGGAGCCTTTCCCAACAGGCTGTCAGAGCCTGTGATCTTCACCAGATGCATTAACTGTGTTAACCTTTGAAGTAAAGTGAATTTCTTATCTCAGAACAGCAGAGGCCAATGTACAACCTTCCACCTTCCCCTACTGTTTGTCTCACCATAAAAAATTCTCAGGCCTTTTCTGTGCTTACTACAGCAGTTGTGTGGCTTAGCCCACGTTTGCCTCATCGCGTCAGTCCACACAGTTCACTTGTAAGGAATTTCATCCACGCCTTAAAGAAATTGAGGAAGATGAGGTTGGGAAGGCTCCGGGGCACAGGTCCTGCCTCAGTGATTGCAGGCAGCAGTGCTGAAAAAGAAGAAAACCAGAGGGAAAAGTGAGCTGCTTTAGAGGAGCTACCTCGCGAAAGATGCTTTCAAGAGCAGTGACCAAGTGCCCCCCTCCTTTGCACCATCATCCCACAGGGTGAAGGAGAGGTCCCAAGGTGCCATTCCCTAGATCCACCCTGAGCCCAGAGGGACCGCTGACAGGGTGTCCAACCCTCAGCATCCCTCCCTGCACTCCCTGGTGTCAGGTGGTATTTATCATCCTGCAGCCTCATGGCGAAACAGGACAGTCAATCTCAGGGAGGATTTTGTCCCTCTTTCTGATGCAGTTCAAGCCAAATATAGGGCTGCTCTGTGAACACGGTGTTTGCACACCTGAGGCAGTGAGCCGGTGCTTCATGAGGAGCAGCAGATCACACCCAGGAGGCAGGGGCATGGTCACAGGCCAGGTTCAGTGCAGCACAGGCGACCCTTTGGCTGCACAGGACAGGACGGGATGCTGAGGGGACGCAGCAGGGCAGTGCCAAGGGGGGCACCCCATGGAGGGGATACGCCCGTGGGATGCCGCTGCTGGCAGCGCGTCCCCCATGGCAGCCGCCTCCTTTGGACAACTGGCAGACCCCCTTGTCCGAAACACCACAGATCGCAGGCTGGCTACCTTTGAATTTCCTCCCATCTGTGCCATCTAGTGCCCAGTACAAGAACTGGGACTGACCCAGCCTCTCACCCACAGGGGAACAGCCCGGCTGCTCTGGAGAAGAGGCTCTCCCCTCCCTGGGCCAGGCGCCAAGCCCTGGGCCAGGCAGGGATGTGCTGGGAGGACCCCTGAGATGCCGCACCGCCTGCATGGAAAATCCCACTTAGCTCCAGGTAGGATCGCAGCGCGCAGGTGTGTCTGTGGGGCGGATGGAGCGGGGAGAGTGACTCTGTTCGGAGGCTTGAGGTGAGATGAGGCTGGGCGATATTGTGCTGCCAGAGGCTCCAGGTAGGGAGAGGAAGGCTTGAAGCTCTCAGGAACCCTGCCTTTGCTTTTCATGGCATTGCGTTCCCGTGGCGTGCTCTGACGCTGCACACGTGTTTTAAGGGATGAAAATACCGACCTCTGTCAGAACTGGAATTCTCCTGTTTGGATAGATTTCAACGCTATTCCAAGGCGAGCTTTACTTAAGTGAACACCCTAGCCTGTAAAACACTTTGTTTTTCAATATGCTATAGGCTGTTTGGCATAATCTTTGTGTTACGCTGTTTCTTAGGTAAGTTCCTTGTACTAAGTCGTTATTTTTTCAAAAAGCTTCTATAGCTGTAGCTTGATTTGCCAGCTTTGATTCTTAACTCTGCCTCTGTCCTCTTTATTTTCAAAGGAATACTTTTCCTCTTTACAGACCCAGTTTCATTTATAAGCTCTAAATAAGAGGGGATGAATCAGGAGCTAACAAATTCTTGTTTCCTTCTTGCTGCATTTTTTCACAAATCTGTATAACAGATTTAATGGTGGTGAAAAAAGCTACTAACTCAAATCCATCAGTATATATCTATCCTTTGTATTGGTTTATCACAGCCGGCCATTACATATTTCTCTATAGTGAATTTCATCTGCTCTTATTTGCCCTTTTCACAGATGTTTTCATGTTTTCCACAAGCTCTTTGAGATTTTTCTGATGTCCTTTGCTAGCTCCATATGTTATCTTCTGCCGTTTCATTACTGGGACACAGGTAAATGTATTGCACATGCTGCCTCTAGCATCCATAGGGCACCCCACTCAGCTTTTTCCACAGGAAGTTTTGACCATTCGTTCTGCACTTACAACTTGTATTGGATTAAAAATGATTATCTGATATCTGCTTCCCAGAACTTCTTATTAGCGACCTCGGGGAGGTAGTAGTAAAATCATTCAAGGAGCAGACGAATATATTCTTGTTCTCAGGATCACATCCAGGAGTCTGTGAGCTCTGCTCCTCTTTGCTTGTGAACTGTACCTGCTGGTTTGCTCCTCGTGAAGCTCTGCAGGTTTGCCTCTCCAGGATATATTACACAAGCATGTCATACTGTTTCTAAAATGTAAATTTTCCTACTTATTTGTTTTTTGGGTTTTTTTTCCTCGGTACTTAAATAAGCCTGATTGCTTAGGAAGTCTCAGTAGCCTTTTCAAATGTGAGAAGGTGGAATTGCCCCTTAGCATCTGACAGGTAACTGGCTGTAGCGATGGCTCTGTGGTTTTGGAGCTGGCATGGTCACAGCTCTCCTGGGGCTGCTATTGATCTTGGCACGTTATTGCTTTTGAAGGGACTGATCTTTGAAGCCAGGGCTCCAGGAAGTCATTTAAGGATGTGTTTGCATCCTGCTGAGCACTGAAACTGTGAGGATTTCAGTGGGAAGGAAACTCATCTTGAAACAGATGCAGTGTTTATCTGCTTTCCCTAATTAGCGCCCCACCTTCCTGGAGGTGGTATTCTCCAAAGCATCCCCTCGGCAGTGGGAGGTCAGGGCTGGTGTGAAGGCTCCACTTGCCCAAAGCTTAATTGGTCCCAGCTGTGCTCGGGAGAGCTCCGTTTCTGAGGCTCCTGAGCTCAGGACAGGTGTCTGTTTGTGCTGCCAGCATGGCTGTTTGCACACGGGCAATTGCTCTTCCGAGACGGAGCGGTGCAGAGGCAGGGTTGGTTCTCCAGCGAGCTCCCAGCTTCTCACAGGTCTGTAAGCTCCTTTATTGCTGTCTCTCAGTTATTTGGGACCTATAGTCTCTAGAGCTTCTTGCTTCCCCCTGTGTAATTTGCTCCCAAGTCTGTTGGTGTGCCGCAGTCTATCTACACAGGCTTTGTGTGAGCTGGGTGCCAGCAGGACTCCTTTCTGCGGTTTGTCCCCAGAGCCCCTTAATTAACAGGGAAGCCCCAAATCTCTATTTTACATGCAAAGAAATGGAGGCTGAGACACACAATGTGATTTATTGCAATCATTTAGCAGCAGAACAGGAGCAAACCCCCTTTCACTCCCCAGGCCTCAGCACCGTAACCCCAAGGCCACGTATTTTGCTTCACCCAGCCCCTGCCCATGCAGCAGGGTCAATGAGGGTGCCCAGCTGTAACCTGGAGACGTTTGGTTCAGGGAATTCATTGCCTGTGCTGAGGAGGTGCTTGGCCTTACGTGCATCATCTTCCATTGCGGCACGGCGGTGGCCGTGCTTGGGTAT
Organism: Burhinus oedicnemus; assembly: GCA_008921705.1. Taxonomy (NCBI): domain Eukaryota; kingdom Metazoa; phylum Chordata; class Aves; order Charadriiformes; family Burhinidae; genus Burhinus; species Burhinus oedicnemus. The sequence continues at coordinate 3,038,490 of VFFE01007998.1, read as the reverse complement.
CATGGGGGGCCAAGGCCTGGGCAGGGCTGAGCTCGTGGCGGCGGCTGAGCCTGGCTCTGGCCAGCCCGTCTGGTTAGAGCAGTGCAGGGAAGGGGTTGTGTGACAGCTGGGCTCCCGGCTCCCCAAACGTGTGTCCCAGCTTTAATTACAGTGACACTGCTGCCTGGGTGTAATTAGCCGTTGAGAAACTCTGAGTGTGATTTTAATAAGCTGAGAGTAATGCAATTTGTCTTTTCTATGAGAGATGCTTTGCAAACAAAAACTGTAATTAAAAAGCACGCACACAGGGCAAACAGCGACTGTGCAGTGGGTGCGTTACTACCATATGTGCAGCGGGTCTAGCACATGGCCTGACCCGGCACAGGGGTCCCCCTTTGCGGCAGTCTTCATGATGGGGTTCCTGGGGGACCAACATGTAAAAACTGGGGGATTTGGCTCAATTGTGGGTTTTACAAAAGGCTATTCCCAGTCTCCGCAGCTCCCCTTTGATATAATGTTGTTCCTTCATAAGGGTGAGTCTCCTGGGTGTCGTTCTCCCTACTGCTTTTCATTCCTGTCACCATTGTGTTTCTGTGCTCTCCCTCGCAAGCCCAAATTAGCTTGAGGCTGGTGGGATCTCTGTGGCAGAGGCCGGCGAGGCAGCCAGGGCGGCATGGAGGGAGGCAGGAAGCCCTTTCAAGAGCAGCCAGCTTTTCTGGTAGCCTCAGATCTGAACAGCCAGACCGAGCCCTGGACTCTGCCTCTCTCCTCTGCTCCTTCCTGCTGTCTTTGAAAAAAAAAAAAAATTAAAAAAAAAAAATATCTCTTTTATCTAGTCTCTTGTCTCTGCACAGGTCTGCCTTTGCCGTGCTGGAGTTCAAAGTCGATTTCTGGCCATGAGAGTTCTCGCAGGGGAGCAGCCCTGTTGCATCCCCAAGGTCTGTTTCCCCCAAACCCCCATTACACACCAGGGCTGACCTCACCTGCAAATCGTCCCTCTTCCCCAGTGCTGTGAGGCAACTGTGCAGGGGCCAAGAGGGGAAATGGAGGCACAACGGCTATCAGAAAATGGTTATACCATCTCCTCAGGCATCAGAGGGCCAGAGTCAGGGATGTGTGCCTGACATCTAGGGGAGGGATAAGAGTGGGGATATCACTCCAGCCTGTGGGAAGCCCCTTTGCCTCAGTTTGCAGGGGAAAGTGAGGGACTTTCCCCGTGGAGGCCACTTGCCCCCCTGCAAGTGTCCATCTGTGCCTGATAGCACTGGCTGCTGTGGCTGTCCTAGTTTAGGGGTCGCTATGTTTGTTGGTACCCTCCTCCCAGCTTGTGGGAGGCACCCTGAGCTTTGAGAGTGCAGAGCCAGAGAAATGCCTGTGATTTCCCATCCGTCGCCATTTCTCCCTGCCTGGGAGCAGTCGTCAGGGGTCCCAGGTGGGTGGGTGGGGGTTAAAAGCAGCTTGCTCACTCATATCCCTTTGTGCTGTGCAGCGCAGGTGTGACTGGTCTGCTGCCTGCTCTGCCAGTTAATTGCAGCCCTGGCACATTGGGAAAACAAACAAAGCCTTCCTCAGAGATTGGATTGAAACGTGGTAAAGGGACCTGCAATTCCCACTGGCAGTGGAAATGGCAGCAGGTGTGGGCTCCGCGCATGGGAAAACATCCAGCATCTGCCCCATCCCAACACAGAGAGGCTGTGGAGTAAACGCAGAGCAGCCCACCCATGTGGGATGGAGGGACCCGTGCAGGCTCGGTCGCTGTGCGGTGCTGCGTGTCCAGCCTCTGTGGCATGTCTGCTCCTCCCAGAGTCATGGCAAGCTGGTCTTCCCGGGAGCCGTGCTGGTACAGCCTCTGCCACCAGCCCAGCTGGCCCATTCACAATTTCCAAGATAGGTTACGAGTGCTTTGAGGCAGAGGCTTGTGATTCTGATATCTCAAAAGCAATGGCCATCTCTGGTGCCCTTTGCAAGCACCAAAATAAACAAGCCTAAAGGAGGCTGGGCAGGGGGCAGATAAACCAGACAGGGACTCTTTTCTCCCATCTAGGGCTTTGGGACCTGTACTTGAGATGTGAGTCTTGTTCCCCTGATAGCAGGTTGCCCCTCTCAGGACAGGAGATCTGTCAGTGTCTGAGCACTTATCCCTTCCACAGTCCTGTGTTATGCTCTGCCCTGAGGAGGAGATGCTGCGAGTGTCAAACCTGCCAGGTTTCTGTACTCTTCAAGACAGGCTGCCGACTCTATGATCTTCTTTTGTAGGAACTTTGTGACCACCATTCTGGGAAAGCACAGAATCAGGTAGTGGTTTCAGTGTATGCCGTTGGGCTGGTGGAAGATGAACATACTTGAGTGCTTTTCTGAAGTATGGGCTGCGACAGGAGCCTGCCCCATTGTATGGTAGTGTCCACCCCCCACATGGGCTGTGGCTCAAGGATGTTTTCATCAAGACTAAATCTGTTCTGTGCATTTCCCTCTTAAGGACAAAACTGTTAGGTTGCAAATGGCCATGCAGAGATGAACTATATTACCCAAGTCTTAACTGGACTAACTGCGAGGCTGAAGGTATGACTAGGGGAGTACTTGGAGCTGCAGAGAGTGACATCTTTAGAAAAAAAAAATCCATTTGTTTCCCAAGACTGTCATTCTGGGGAACAAACAGAGAGTGGGAGGTGCTGAGAGCCGTTGGAATAAAACAGATATAAGTCCAGATTCTCACTTAAAGCATGAGCTGTCTAGCACGATACGCGACCTTTCTGTGTAGTATTATATGAATTACCTGTGCTGCTGCTGAGCACCCTCCTCACCAGCCCACAGCAGGGAAAAGGGTCCTGGTATAAATCAGAGATCCCCAGCCCATGAAACTCTTGCTTCTGGGTGTTCATCCCAGAGGTGAGTTTTCTCTCTGGAGACTGGTGGAGGTGTAGCTGGAAAGTATGGAGCCCCTGCACACTAAGTGCAAATTCGCACTTTATCTAAAGCCTTCTCAGTGATCCAGTGAAAATTCCTCCCATGCAGCACCTGAACAGCCACCAGTGGCTCTTTGCTCCTGCAGCAACCTCAGAGATGGGTGGATTCCCACCACCATGTCAGCTGAGTGGCCCCGCAGCGTGCGGTGGTGGAAGCAGGCACCAACAGGCCTGGGGATGTGGGTTGACGAGTGGGGATAGCGGATCTGGGGATGGCTGCACTGCTCCTTGCCTCTGCTGCTCTGCCCTATCCCTCTCTGAGAGGTTCCAGCCCAGACCCTGCTATGGGGCAGGAGCTGCTAAGGGGTCCAGTTGAAAACTTGCCATACTAAGGTAACTCAGGACTGATTCTGGCTTACCAGGATGTGCTGAATTTTATGCTGAGAGTTTCATTTGTTGCTCCAAGAGCAAGTAGAGCTGATCCTGCAGCGGAAACTGCTGAGAAAGGGACAAGGAGTTGTGAGGCTTCCTGAGAAGCGCAGCTCTGCGGAGGCGAAGTTTGGGTGGGCTGCACGCACAGATCTCCCTGGGGCTGAGCCTCGCATCAGTGTTTGTGTCCGGGAATAACTTCCGAGCCTCACATCTCTAAGTCCCACTGATTCTTAGGCAGAATGGGAAGAAGATTTGTGAAGGTCTGTATAGTGGACCTTGGCTTTTCCTGGGAAAAGTCCCCGTTCCTCTGGTTTTAGGGCCCTCTTGCCTTGGTTAGACTTTAACAGCAATTAGTCACCCAACAACTTTCTATAATAACCCGCAAGTTTTCCATTAAGTAGCAAACACTTTGAACTTCTCCCCAGCTCCTCTGCTGCAATCTAATCTGCTGTCATTTTTCACAAGGAGACAGAGCTACCTTCATGTTTTATTCATTTCCTGTTTACAGCGGGGGGAAACCAAAGCCATGAGAAAGAGTGAAAACAGCAGCTTGCGGAGCTCCGGGCACTGTGCGGTTCCATCATTGTCAGCCTCTGCACTTGTCACTTCCAGCTGCGTCTGGATTTACTGTATATATCGGACACATGACAGGGAAGAGAGGTGATGTCTAGCAACATGCTTAAAGGAATCTAGGGGGAAGATTCCTTATTCCAGCCTGGGCACTGACCTGCTCTGAAGCCCTGGACCAGATTGTCTCTGTTGCCCTGTCTCTAAAGTGGGGATATGAATGCTTTTCTCGTGTTGGCCTGTAAGGCTCCCTGGCCCTGATAGTAGCTTAAAAATGCTGTTAAGTTGTAAAACTTTTTGTGGTGACAATGATAAGAATTTGGCAATCTGAACAGGTTATGGAGTTTGGGGATCTTCCTGGAGGTGCAGTGAGCACTGGAGGATGTTATTTGGTAGGCAGCTTTACTCAGTCTCCCCTGTGTCTCTCCCTCTCTTCCCATGAATATCAGTGGAGAAATAAGGGAAGGGACATATTATGGCTCTGTTCTTCCTCTTTGTGCTTACAATTTGGTTAGAACTCACTCTGTCACCCACCTGGCATGTTTAGGCTGCCTCCAAATTATCCTGTATAAGACATGCTGCACCTTGAGCAAATGGGGAGCTTTCCTTGGGATGGACAGGGTCTCCTGCAGTTACGGTCGTACTGAAAAATGCCTGCCACGGGTGCAGATTTCTTCTTTGGATAAGGATATCGGAACAATTCAATGGTAATTGTTTCCGTTTTGATCCCAACAGCTCCAAAGCCAGGCCCCCTCCAAAGCAACAAGACAAGAGGGAGTAGTTTACCGAGGTCATGTTTATGTCATTTTCAGGGGAGTGCAAATATAGTGAGCAAATCTTACATACGTAAGAGAAAGCTAGTTTGTTCTAGATCTGAAAAAAATCTCTTACGCAGCCTTCCTAGCAGTTAGAAGGGGATCTAACTCAGATACTTATCTACTTCTGAGTCCCTTGACACTATCAAAGCAGGCCCATTCCTTAGGTTGGATGAGATTTGGACCATGATTTGGTGTACAGGAACACTTCTTAGAGTGTTTTAGATAGCTCCCTTACTTGGGCTGGCACAGTGTTACATGAAGAGGAAGGGGAAATCTCTGGCTGAAAAAAAACCTGGGAAGGGGAAAAAGCAGGATCATTCTCCAGTCCAGTTCACTACACGTTGCACAAGCAGCTCTGCTTGCAAGAGTTATTCCCACATCTCCTTTCCCCACCCAGTCCTAAGAACTAGCCACGGAGGTTCCTGTTGGTGCGGGATTTCGATTCTATGAGCTAGTGGCATTTATTTGGCTGCTGTTGCATGATCGTGCAGATCTTGGTGCCGTTGCTGGTAGGTGACAGTAACTCTATGAATTCCATTTTGTAAAAGCCTGGGCTGGCTCCTGCCTTTTCCACTTGCCTTAGCTGAGAAGACACGCACATCTTCTGTTAGACTCGGCATCTCCTTTATACAGCTATTCCAGAGATTCTCAACCAATAATTTCTAAGCTCTGAATCAGTCAAACCTTGTCCTAATGCATGGCATGGCTTTTCATGGTCAAACAAGCCCTTCAGTGAAAGATCAACAAAACTGTCCTGAAGGAAGTTGAAAATGAATTATTTTCCCTTCGGAGAGCAATGGTACATCCTTTAGAGATTTCCTCTCCATTCATAGGCTACAAGACTTCCTCTGATGGAGAAGGGCAGGATGTGCCTCTCAAGAGCTTCCCAGGTCAGTGTCCAGGACACCACCTTTTATGGGATGCACGTTCCTTCTCCGCAGAACTCCCAGCCCTTATGGCCATGGAGCTGGGCAGTGCTCCAGCATCAGCTAATTTCAAAGACTGCAGGAATGGGATTTTCCCTAAAAGGATGGGTATGGGGGCAACAGTGCTCTAATGCAGAGGTTGTCCTTGTTGTCAGGGCTTGTGCCACAGGCAAAACCACAGGGTATTGTTCGATGCATGAAGAAAAGGAAAGAAACAACTTTGCCAGTACGGATTCACTCCTGGGACGACCCAACATCAAAGTATTGTCTCCATTCAAGTCTGATCTTTCCTTGCCCTCCACCCTCTATGCTGTTCCCTTTACCGTGAGAAAGTGTGGCACGGAAAGTGTCTGACCACTGTTCGCAGCTTGCCCTGTGAGCCAGCAATTCTTTAGGGACGGGGAGGGGGAAGGGTGGCATGCCTTTACTGCTCAAAGATATGACTTCATTACATCACCCTCCCTTTCTGACCACTCTGTCGCGTTAAAAGGAGTGCAGTTTCGATATTTGTCTGTCAGAGTCCCAGGACTTTCACTGATCCATCTATCAGAGTCCCCACAAAGGACTTTCACTGAGTCAGATTCACAAAAATCGAAATTAGTTATTTTATTGAGAGCGACAGAACAGATTCGAGATTGCCGTTGATAAATTCACTGACTACAATAGCGCTATTAATTAAGGTTAATATTGCTAGCAAAACCAATGATAATAGTACAACAACCCGGGGGTAACATTCACCAGAGGGTGAAAGGCGCAGCGCTTACCCAGAAGGTGTCCCTGGCTGGGGTGGAGGAAGAGAACGCAGCCCGTCAGCTGGTCCGTCAGGTATTGAGGTTCTTCTCTCCCAATTTAACAGTCATTTTCTCCGTCTTTTATCCCCAAAATTACAAGGTTTCCCTCCCCTAGGTGACGTATAGTATGATTTGGGTGGAGAGACGAGTGCTATAGTCATATATGTTTAGCATGATCTCGATAGTCTTCATTAGCATATGCAGGGGTGTCAACTTTAATATGCATTTCACAGGTAATGAGGCAGAGGTCAGTCCTCGGGCACACTAGCCTTCGAAGAAACAAAGAACTACACAAGTTCCTGTTTTCTTGTCTTCACTGACAAAAAAGCAGGGCTGTCCTGCCTCCGCAGGGCCCCCTCCTTATCTGCATCCCATGCTGGCCAGGCAAGTCTCCACTTCCTTGGTTTGCACAAGAGATAGCGAGGCCAGTCTTAATTGTTCTTTGAGCACAGAGACTTTACCTCATTATCCAAATTCCACACCACTCCCATATATAAAGTCTTGCTACCACTCAGCTCTGTGTGAGAGATCTTGTTTTTGAAATCCCTGCTTCTGGGAACCCTTGAGGAACAAGGGGCAAGAGAGCAAGGCAGAAGCGCCTTCTTTTGGTGTCACTAGCTGAAGGTGAACTGCACCCAGGGAGAACAGAGCTTTTAAAGTAGTGAGTAAACAGCATGGTTTTATCTTATCATCTCCATATTTTGGCTAGATCGGGGTGTGAAATAGAGGAGTTGTTTCTTTCCCTTTATTACATACATTTCCAGCTCTTTAATCATACTTTATTAAAGTGTGCCTGTGTTTCACAAGTCTTCAGGCTCATGTTCGAAGTGCAAATGCTTCTCTTTTATAGGGATTGCCAGGTCTTGATCTACTGGGTTGACTTTGGATTCTCTCAGTTAAGGAAGGGCAGGTCACAGGTAGCAGGGTCTCTGTCCAGGCAATCTGAACAGCCGCTGATTCACCCCTTAGGGGAGCTACTTAACACTGTGGCTTGATAGCGTCAGCAGTATATGAACTGATGGTTTCAAGAGGAGTGGAGTTTTCTGACAGAGGCTGACATCAGAGAAAGGAGCTGGGAGTCTGGTGACCTGGGATCTCAGTTGGGTCACTGGGCAAGATATTTCACCTCTGCATGGCCCATCCAACCCTTTGAAGGTACCCTATCTAGCACTCAACTTGATGTTGGTCTTCACTGTTTATTGGGTTGAAAAGGTTGGCATGTAGGGCCATAAGACTGAGTCACAATTTGCCCCTGGTTTTGCATGTAGTATGAGTGACATGTCATGCTGATAAGACAAGTGCTGCTTTAGTGATCTGACAGAGGAAAAACTCTGATAACTACCTGAGAGGTCAGAGCTATACAAAAGCTGGAAGGGGGTCCTAAGCTGTGGGGTCCTAAAGATGAGAAATTCTTACTTAAGTCAATGTCCTGCTGGCAAGTAGTCCTCTTCAGAGAAAGCTCGGTCTAAGGAGTGGGCTGAAATCCATAGATTTTGCACACCTCTTCTTTCCACATCATTCAGTGCTTCTAAGTGGTAACTTGGAAAATGCAGACCCTGTTGGGATGGGAGGTCAAGCACTGGCAGGTTTCTTACCTGGCAGCAAGGGGGAAGGCCAGGAGGCAGGTGCAGAGCCAGAAGAGCTGCAGGGACAATGGGATGATGCTTGGGGGTGTCTTCCAGAAGCAGAGTAGAAGGGCAATGCTGTGGGAGAGAACAGAGCTCCTAGTGCAGAGCAGGGAGAGCAGTCAGCAGAACATGTGTCAGGGGATTAGTCATATATGGGGAAACTGGACTGTGAAGTAGAAATAAACCAAGCAGGCCACATTTAATTCATTGTAAAGAAATTTCTGTTGCAAGGAGCTATCAAGGGCAACTGTATTTGTGTGAGAAGGAACAGATTCTCCCCAGGAAAATGAATATTTAGACACATGAATGACCAGAACATCACCCTGTGCTCATTGCCAGAACGAAAACAATGGCCGTCTCCTACGCGTACTTGGAAAACAAATACCTGCTTCTGCTCTCGGCTGTTTCTTGTGCTATGGTATCTCCATCTCATGCTGATCACTAAAGCTGAAGCAAACAGCTCTGGTTACCTCTCTAGTGGAAGAGGTACTGCATGCCCCACTGAAAATCCACTCAGTCCCTATACAGCTGTTTTGGTTGCGCTGAAGCCCCTCTAACACATCAAAGGTGGGCTCTCCAGGACCAGGGCTCTTCTCTCTAATCCAGCACAAGGTCCCAGTCCTAGGCTGTATTTCCTGATCCAGCTGTCCCCAACAACCAGGAGTCAAAACATGGCTACTCCAGGAGAGGCAGTTATTCAAACCAGCTCCATGGCAATTAGGACATTCATGTAGAGTCTTGATTTAGCGAAAACATGTGAATTTAAGCAGGTAGCTACAATTTTTTTTCAGTTGGAAGCTGAGCTCTTTTCCAAGTTCTGCTGAAGTCAGTGGAAACCTCTTCAGTGAATGCAGTCTTGAGTTCATTTATTAATTTGGAATCTTGTATTTTTGTTTGTTTTTTTTCCCTGTCCAGATGCTCTACAGTCTATAAAATAAATAGTTATCTCCTATGGCAATAACATTAAATAAACCCTTCTGCAGAGCACCAAGAAAGTCCAAACTTCACCTGTGATCTGAGGGCTTCAGTGTGCATGTGAAGGATAGGTCCAACTGCAGCAGTCAGGTTAAACTGCAGAAAGCCTCTAGCATTGAGAGTGGGCATCGTTTGTCTTTTCCCCTTTAGTTTCCCCCTTTCCTACTCTTTAGTCTTTTTTGTCCTCCTATCTGCCTCCTTCATTCCTTCTTCCTCTGTTTTTTCCCTTCCACCAGTTTAGGTTTTCTTCTTTCCCCCTCTCTTCCTTCAGTAGCCCTCTCCCCTCTTTTATTCCGGGACGGTGAGGTTGAGGGGAAGCCGTGTGGGACTGTGTTGCTGAGCTGATCGCTGGCTGCTGCGGGGAAAGGCACGTCTGTTAGCTGCAAGAGCACAGGCCCTTTGGTGGCCTGCCAGAAAGGCTTTGCAAAGATGAAAGGTCTTCATAAAGCAGATAAATAAATGGTACAGATTGGTGTAGGTTTTGAAAGCTGTGGAGCTTGACATAAAATTTATGAGTAAAGACTGAGCCTAAGTAGCAGAAAGGTAATAAATTGACGAAAAGTGATAAAAGAAGACAGAGCTTGAACAGAGGACAGTCACCCTTTTCTGGAAGGGAGGAGCAGAAGGTTTGCCTTTATTGTCAGATAGGACTTGAAATGAGATCAGGTTTAATGAACTGGTTATTGTGATTATGCTCACTTTGGCATGAATCCTTGATGTCAGAAAAGTACAACCTCAAAAGGCTTTATCAACACTTTCTCCCTTTAAAGGCATCCCAGTGGCCTTTGTCAAAGGTAAATTGCTGTTCCTTCTGCACAGCAATCGACAACGCCAAGGAGCCTCGTCAACTGTTGCACTGAAACACTGTCCCAGTAACACTACTTCAGCTACCTGGGTGGGTAGAAGAATATAACCAGAACTGGGCCATGTGGCTGGCAAGAAAGGGTTAATAAACCTCCCCATTTACCAGTTATCTTTCATTTCACTTGCCTTTGCCCCAGGGAGCAGTGTGCACCTGTGGATGATTATGGGAAACCAGACTTCATAAAATGAGAACATGTGGGTTTAGTGGGTTCCTCCTCTTTGAGCAGGTGCGTTAACAGTGGAAGCACCTTTCACCGGCGGGGAAGGAGGCGCTTTCGCTGTGGACAAACATCTGCTTATTTAGTTTAAGCTCTGAAAGTCAACTGTTGTGTCCTTGCTCTTAGCCAATTTGACCCGTTGCACACTAGGCAACTTTTCCAGTTCCTAAAGCACCTTTTCTCTTAAGAGTCTCCCCCAGTGACTTGTTTTCCAGGGTTTTTTCAGCAGTGATCTCTTTTTTTGCATCAGTGTTTCTTATACAGTGTTTAGCTTAAATTAGGACTGCCTGCTACCTGTGCAGCCGGTACTTAACTTCCACTGGTTGCTCTAAATGTGGCAAGGGGTCAGAAAGGACACTGTTATTTAGTGGGAAGAAGTCTCACATGCTTATTAACATCTCTGTGTTAATGGGCTCTCAAGATACGATTTGATGCTTATGTTCAGGTAGTATTGGATCGCGACATTGCACTGTTAGAGGGGAAAGACTTCCTCAGGGAAAAAATAGCTAAGCTGCAAAATGAGGGCATCTTGTAACAGCTTTTATTCCAATAATGCATTAGTTAAAACATCAGGAATTGGAAACCTTGTATTGTGTGTTCCGCCATAAAATGGAGGAGTCCAAACAGTAGATGTGATTGTGTGATCTGTGTTGTGTGAGTCATTGCTGGTGTTGCTTCATGAAATTCCTATGGAAAAAATAAATTGGGGCTGGGGGAAGAAGCAAAAAGAAAAACTACCCGGAAGCGCCTTCAGGTTGCCTGGTGCTTTTCAGTATCTTCCAGTTCTGTTACAAGAGCTGTGAAGGCATTAATTCATATGCTGACGGATGCACTCCTTTAGAAGAATGAACAAATGGAGATTTCACTCTGTTGCTTGTGTTTCAACGTAATGCTGCGTGCCAATTTTTGGAGAATGTTAAAGATGACCATGCCTTGAGCAGCACAAATGGAAAGAGGTGGCAAGCCCTGCAGGAGGTACTTTTTTCTTTTTTTGTAAGGGGTTGAGATGGTGAGATTAACAAGGCAGCAATGTACCTGCATTAAACATGGTATTTCTGTTGGAAGTGTGGCTTTGCTGCTCGAAGCATGCAAGGCTGAGTTATAAGAGGACTGTCTATTGTATTAATGCCTAGACAGAGATACTTAACAGTTCCCAAAGACTATGTACAACTGAAATGAGGTAGTTGTGCATAGCGCAACCTGTACATAGCAAGCTATTCACCTATCAGAATCGGAAACACTAACTTCAGGTTTCATAACTTTCTCTGACCCCATCCTCAACTCTACTTGTGCATAAGTGAAAGAGTAACTTGCTGAAGAGCATCCAACTTGTTCCAGCTCTGTGCTGGTAAGAACATGCCACAGATGAGACTGCATTGCCCTTGAAGAAGGACGTAGGAATTTGCTTAATTTTGGTGGCTCACTGTTATGAAACTTGCCTTTCAGCGGTGGAGACAAAGCATAACAGTTGGATAATTATGATTTAGAAGAGGGGTTTCTTACAGCTAGCAGCCTTTCCGTGTCACCTTGCACCCTCTGAGACAAATGTGGTGACAGGGAGACACTCTTCTCACCTAGACCTACTTCAGGGACGTAGTTTTATAGTTCTAAAGTTGCTATTAAGCGTAAAACCTAGTACCAATCACACCTATGGGGTTAGTAAATTAAGAAAAGGGTTCAGTTCAGCAGACTGCATCTTAAATTCCCCTATAAAATATCCATCATTTAATATTAAAGGTGTGACAGACTGAAAGTGCAGTTCGGTTTGTTTGGGGCAGAGAGCAGATCTCTTTCCACACTGTCTGCTTTTTCAGAGGATAGTTGTTTTGGAACAGCTCCTGTCACAATCTTTTCCATGGAGCATCATGGGTCTCACATCAATAAATTAGATACAGTGAGAGCGGTATGTGTTACTAACTAAACATGGCCTGGACTCTGAATGTGTACTTCAGACTAGCCAGTAGAAACAGCAGATACATCAAAGTCTTCTGAGCCTGCAGAATATTTTCTGTGTCAGTATGTACTTTGCAGAAAGCTTCCATTTTTGCTTAAGGTCTCTTGGACAATAGCAATATAATTGAAGGGACCTGCCCTCTTGAAAAGGGCATTTGAAAGTCCTTTTTGAAAGATGGGCACGTGATAAATCCCTTCCAAATATCTCAAGGCTGGAATGCTCATGTTTTATAATACTGGTTTTACCAAATGTAAAACAGAACTCCATTTTATTGCTGCTACAGAAAAGATGTATTTTCAAGCAGAAGAGATATGGCTTATGTTCCCAAAAACTTTAACTCTTGGAGTTAAGCCAGACTGTGTTAATGAGTCGTTGTAGTCCTTCTGAAGTAAGTAAAGACCCAGTGTATCAAAGGTTGGAGTGGGGCAGAAGGACTGGACAGGTTTGGAATTGAGACATTAACCACTTGACTGATCCTGGTAGGTCAAAAGATAGCATCTAGCAGTGCTGACTGGCATGCAGGCAGACTTTGCTTCGTCCTGCGTTTGCAGGACAGCCTTCTGGCTAAAAATCACGCTAAGGACATGTAGGCTTGAATCTTTGCTGTGCCCAAGTTTCAGGCAAGCTGTGATTTGCCCATGCTGCATTCTGGGTGGGCATTCAGCTCTTGTGTTCAAAGCTGGGTCTGAGGTTTCTGGCAAGCCATGGACAGCAGCAGTGGCATAAGCTTTAGTAGCTGAGTCCAAAGGCAGATCGTGCAGCTCATTACCTTGAGTCTGGGTTGCCACTGAGGTTTATGCTATGCTGTTCAATGCCAGGTGAGCTGCAACCTTTGAGCTGCAACTGTGCTTCTAGACTTGGCACAAGCAGACATGTAGGATTGCTGCTTAAAAGCCTTAGTGAGGCTTAGTGATGGAGGGCAGGTTTCTTCATCCCTACCTTCCTGTTCTGCCATCCTCCCTGCCAGAGGGTGCTGCTATGGGAGCAGGGGTGGCAGAACAGGCATTGCATCTTCTCATTGCAGCTGGAGTATTAATCCAAACTAAAAACAATGACAATTTAAGGTAGCGTGTAGCCGTGACTGCTGAAGAACAAATATGGGAGCTGACCAGGTGCCCTTGCATTGCAGGCAGTCGCTCTCACTTGGCAGAGATGTTATTCCCATCAAATGTAATCACAGATGAGTCTGCCAGGGTGGCTGGGTTTAAGCTGCAAGGTACAGACACACTTAAAATCCAGTCTCTTCTTGAACCACAAGGGTGCCAGTTGGTTAGGCAAGAGGGGCGTGAGGGTACATGATCACGTGGAGATGGGAGCACTTGTAGTTAAGATGACCACATATTTGCTCAGTTGTTTAATCAGAACTTAAGAGCTGGCGATGAGCTGTGGGAAAACTCACATTTGCACCATGTAGTAATTGAATCCAAGAACATAGAATGATTCTGCTGGTGATATGCAACCTTTGTGGGTGCTAAAATATGCATTTCAAAAGGTGTGGGTTCTTGACTCTTCACCTAGTCAATGATTACTTGTGCATTCCTCTGGTACTGTGAATTCAAACATAATGAGTTTCAATGGGTTAATCTCCGTAAGCAGAACAGTACAAATATCCAATAGTATAGTACGCTTCAGGGAGCTTTTAAGGGAAGATAAACGTTTGCTGCTACGAGGATGTATTGTCCCTAGTAAGGGGTTCACTGCCTGCGAAAGGATATTCAAAGGGTATCAGTACATGAAGTACATGAAGATCAGTACATGAAGAACAGGACGGACTTGCAAACACTCTCAAGAGGTAAGGGGGAATTAGAAATCACCTTCATTAAGCCATTCCCCTTGGCCTGGAAATGCTATGTGGGATTTCTTATTCAACAGAATATAGGACGATGTGACCTTTTTTTAATATATCAGATGAAAGTTTGCCAAAAGAGAATGATAGGACCTGACTAACCAGTCTGAATAAGCTCAGGTCTAATAAACAACTTCTAGTTTAATGGTAGAAGAGCATCCAAAAACATCTTTTGCAACAGTTGGGAGAATAGAACTATTTTAATGAAGCATTTTTGGTTTTAAATTGGGAGAGAATGTAACAGCAAGTGTTCTGAATGAGTTTATAAAACTTTATTTTAATAACTTGCATTTTTGAGATTGAGTTTGCCAGTTCTGGATTTCTGGGAGGTCCACAACTAGAAACCACTGAGAAAACCATGTGAAATGGGGTATTCAGTATTTATTCCACCTTTCTGCCTTTTTTCACTTCATAGTTTACGCTGAAGTGTCTTAAAACAAAAGATGTTGGCTTTGACACTAAAATTTCTCCAAGAAAACATGAAAGTTGTTTTGGGAAAAAAAGTTGCTTCAAGAGGAAATTACTGTCTCTTTCTCAGTGAACTCGTAGTTTACATTGGACAGAATGCTACATGCCGTTAGGCTTCAGAAAACCTAATGCCTTTGGAGGAGTTGCAACTCTTGATTACAATAGCTCTCTTTGTGAACACCGTACCTGAAAGCCAGCTGGAACAGCCTGCTTTATTCAGGACTTTCTGTTCAATTCTATTCAACGTCAATTATCTCTGGCTTGACATCACAGCAATAAGTAGGGACCACTGAGCTGCGCTGAGGCCTTTCTCCTTAAAATTGATCTGTAGGCACATGAGCCCTCAATGCCAGCCTTAACAAAGAGGATGCTAAAGGCTTTTAACCCGCATCTGAGGGCAGGGAGACAGTAAGTCGCACAGGGTGCAGGCCAGCTGGACAGGAACCCACATGGAGGTGCTAGCTATGAGGGAGGTTTTTTCACTGACTTGAGTGGAGTTACTGTGTTTCTCCAGGGAATGCTCTGTCCCCCTGCTCCAGGCAGGACCGGTGCCTAGATCTGAATTGGGAAGTCTCTTTGGGCTTCTTCATAGCTTGGTTGAACTCTGCTTTAGTTCCCTTATTGCTGGTGGAGATGAAGACTGCATATGACTGCAACTTAAATATGTCGTACAAGCACTTCATAGTTTTAAGTTCTGGCTTAATACCAGAACATATCTCCTTTCTCATTGTGTGGCCTAGAATTGACTAGAATTAAAATATCTGCTCATTTAGAATTCCAGATACCTCAATATTTGAGTCATGGTTTTCTACAGAAATCGGTGTAAGACTTGAATTGGGAATTATTTCCTTAGATACAAGAGGTGGTTGTTAATAACTTGTTTAAAGTCTCTAGAAGGCATTATGTGGACAAGGTAGAAGCAGTTATGGAAAAAATGCCTGCTAGTCACCATGAAGGTCAGTACCTGACAGGAGATTCTGTCTGCCTGCGTGGTTGGTAGCAGAACCGGAGTCCTGATCAGAGGCATCCTGGTGACTGCTACTATAAGTTGTAGTAAAAGGCCTGAGGGGAAAAAAAATATTTAGCACATAAACTTGTAGATCAGAATCTCAAATGGCTTGAGTTCATGTCTTATTGCAGTAACTGCAGGGCAAGGCTGCACAGGGAGGCTTATATGGGACCAGACCTTTGTGTGTGAGTACAGGACTGAAGGCACAGGGAAACAAACCCGTTTCTTTTGGGACTGCTCTCAAAAGGAGGGTGCTCAGGATGTTTATGTCTTTCCTAACAAAGCCATAGAAGAGCAGGCATGAACGTATCACTAAAAATTACAAAGTTTTCTGCCATTTGGGCTAACACAGACCTGTTAGTGGGTAGAAATATTGCATCTGAGCCGTTCCAGTTCAGTCCAAGAGTAAAGGTGCGTACAGCCTGCACCAGCTCACCCGTCGCTACTTCGGGACTATTTGTGGTGAGCTGCAAAGACCCCACTGCAATTGGAGAGCTCTAACCTGGTAGGCAGGAAGCAGGTTTGATGTTACAACTATGTTTGTAATCTTTACACAATCTTTGTTGTGTAAGGTGTTTATCCCCTGGCCTTTAGGTAATTATGGCACATATTAGCCTGTCAGAACCTAAGAACTGTAGACTGTGTAATGAAGGAGTGGTTGATGGGGAATGGGCAACCTAAGCTTTGGATTTGGCATGTGAGAAGGCATACCATGCCCTAGAAGGCATAACAAACAGTCTTAGTAGGAGAGGGGCAAATACCCTACTTGGTTACCCAGAGTCTTACTAAAACTTACAGAACTGCTAGAAAACAGGTATATAAGCAAAGTCTAAAATGGATAACTCGGAACAGCAAACAAATCTTGGAAACTTTTCTCCCTTTGGAAGTGGAAGGAACAGCTGAACTCACCAAAATAGCCATGGATAGTCCCAGTGTACTTTCTCTATCGGTTTTGTCCTAATTTTCTTCAGTGCAAGCTCTCCTGGAGCAGATAACCCCAGCTAATCAGCTGCTCAGAGGCCAATGACCCTGGATATTCTTGCAGATGAAAGCAGAAGTCGCTGGCTGTTGTCCTTACTGACAACAGAGGGAATGCATGGTTAGCACAGTTACACCTGAGAATGAAAACTGTCTTCTGGCTAACTGGGTGTGCGCAGAGACTCCTAGGGCAAGGGCTTCCCACAGATGAAAGAATAATTTGCTTTTTTCATTACACTACCTCCCAGCAAGCTCTCAGTGAAGAGCAAAGCAAGGTGATAATGGTGTAGGGAACCAGCACCAGCTTGGTGGTTGACATGGACCCTCTCACCAGCCATTAGCATAAGGATAGATATAACTCCTTTTTCACCTCTGGATATGGCCTGGCCCCCTGGCAGGATGCTGGGAACAGCCCTTGGGAATAAGCAGCCTGTCCTGTCAAACAGTACCTACACCTGTAGCGAGACAGGACGTCAGTGATCTATTCTGCATACCCGATCCTGAACTACAGTGTCAGCGCAAATACTTGTCTTACAGTCTTATATACACTTTAGAGATGGCTCCACCTGTGTGATCAGTTGTAGGCACCTTCGTTAGGTTGTCACATAATGCTGGATCAGTAACGAGACACTTGTATGGAGAGCCCTTGGGCCTCAGCTAGCAACCTTGTTCTTCTCTTTCTGGGTCTCTGTTGGCTTATACCCCTGGGCGCCCTGTGGCAATGTTGCAGCTGTCCACATTCTCACTCAAAAGTCACTGACAGCTCACTCTACACAACAGTAGCATGTGAAAACATTTTTTTCAACTGTTTTTATTAACTGTTTAAATATGCTATGTTATTGATATGGATTAGACTGAGTTTTATCAGAAGAGCATAGCCTATGTCCTGTGACAAGATTCAAGATGTCCCATCTATCCTTGCATAACGTGTGCTGCCTGGGGAAAGTAAGGATGGATGTCTCAAAGCTAATGGCCAAAGCTAGGCTGGGGTTGGGAGTACAAGGAACTCTTAGCAGTGGGTGCTGAGGTGTGCAGCTGTTGCAAGATGGGTTTGAAGCAGAAGCCTGTTGAGTTAAAGTTTGTGATTAAAGTTTTAGGCATTGTCAGTGGATGCTTCCTTCACTACTTCATTCAAGATCAAGGCAATGCCTGACCATACCGGGACTCCTTTGTCATCCTCTGGTATCCCACTGTTCTCCCTCCCCTGCTTTCTAGCTGGTACATCTCTTTCTCCTCTTTCAGTTCTCCTGGCACTTTCCTGGCCCATGGCAGGTTCCTCGTCTCTACCCTGAGAGATGCCCTGGCCCTCTTGGCAGAGATGTCAGACCCTGTATCCCCTGCCTGACACTAGCTAGCCTGTTGCACTGGGGTTCTGCTAATTCAAGAACAGTGTCACGTTTAAATAAGGTTGTGAATGTTGTGACACATCTGAGTACAGCTCAATGGGGTTGCTCCTACAAGCATAACTGTGCTACTTACTCGTCCTCCCCCTCTCCTAATACAAATTAAATCAGACTATCAGGCTACATTTTAAATTCCACGGCTAGGACTGGCTGTTGGGCCTTTATGACCGTAAGAAATAATCATATTGCTTTTAATGGTTTTATAGCCCCCCTCTCCTGAAGACCTATTGCTGCTGCCAAGCTGTGCTGTGTGACTGAAGTGCTAGCCAAGCTTCCAAACAGCTGGATTTGGCAGAGATCTGGAGGTTAAAGTCAGCAGACAATAGTTGGGCAGCCAGCTCAGGTGGTGGCCCGCAGCTGCTGCTCCACTCCCAACAATAAATCATGGTGAGGACTCGACTTCAGAGCTGAGGCTCACAAAGACCATTGGTGCAAACACTCAGCTGTTCCTGCAAAGCGCCGGCCCAGGGCAAGTACGGAGAGGTGGGTTAGAGAACGTATATCTGCAGGTTCTCGATCAATCTCCCAATGGCTGTATGGCAAACAAAATGCCTGTTCGGCTGCCTGCTGTGCCACGGTTAGGAAGGCAGTAAGGACTGTGCAAGGGATGCTTCCCTCTAGGGTCAGGCCTGAAATAGGTTAAGGAGCTTATGGGAGTTGAGCTGGCAGTTAAGGTGGAGAGGATTATCCTCAGCTGAGTTTGTTCTCTGTACTGTTGAAGAAGAGAAAGCTGCAGATCTTTAGCTCATACATCTACTTCTTCCACAGTAGGATCAATCTGACAGATTGCACAGATGCACTTTTATTAAGAGCGTTCATTTTTTCTGGCCCCACTTGGGTCCCAGAGACCCAGCCCAGAAGGCAAAGTGGTACCACAATGCAATGCAGGAGCAATGCCCAGTAACCAGTGTCTCTTCTTCAGGGCAGTCTGGGTGCTTGTTCCTACTCCCAGTGGTACATGTCTTATCCTTGCCCGGGGGCTGGCCAGAAGCTGCGCCTGGGGTGTATGAAGTGGGCTGGAGGGCCCTTTTCAAGGTCTGTGTGCTCACCGGCCAGCTGGGCACTCAGCATGGAGCTGCTATGGGTCTAGGAGATGCTCACGAGTGTCATCCAAATCCAGAGAAGAGGTGAAAGATGAAAGCAGAAGTACCATCTCAGGTTTTCCCTTTCTCCTCTCCTGCTCTCAGAATAACTTGCCATACAAGGCAGTAAATCTTTACAGGAGCCCGGCAGTGAGGCAAGCAGTTGTGGAGCAGAACTGCACAGCCCCAGCCAGGAGCCTACGGGTTAACACACCAGCTACGGGGCTTGAGTCACCCCAGGCTTGCAGGACAGCCCGGCATAGAGCAGCCTTCAGATGAAACAAAGTACCTTCTGCCTAGCTGGGGCGCAGATAAAAGATCCCATGGCATTTCTTGTGAAGCCTGGAGGAGACTGCCAGTGCTGAAGCCGAACTCTCTCTGCCAACAAACAAAACTGTCTTTAAACTCTGAGGCTGTGTGTGAGCTATTGTTGGGGACATAATGGCTTCTCTGTTTCCCTGCACAGTCATTGCTCTGCAAACACGCCACTGGTCTCTTTTGAAAGTAGTTGAGTGTAAATCAAGTTCTAGAACCTGGAAAGAGGTTTCATCCATTTACCTTTTACTGACCTCAGTTGACATTTGTTTACAGAACAGCACATACAGTAGATTTACACCCTGGTTTGAGCTGCTTTACTTGGAGATGGACATCTTTAGTGCTCAGATGGAGACTCCCAGACACAGGGCTTGGATAGCGAATGTGTATCTCCTAATTTAAATAACAGGAGCGGGGGTGAGATTGAGGGGGCAGCACTTGCTAATCTCCTCCCTCTGGGAAAAGTTTTGGTTTGGCTAGCCTGGCCTGTTTCCTCTGGTTAGCTCAGTGCTGGCACACACACTGCATGTGCTGCTGCTGCAAGGCACCGAGTGCTGCTCCGACTGCTGGAGTTTGCTCTGCTTTGGGCTGTTGAACATCCACAGAGGGTGGGGTTGGTGGACCCACTCTTCACCCACATTGCCATGGATTGCCTTGTCTCTGAGGATGGCAGATGCTTTGGTAAGGTAAAGGGCATCTTGGCTCTTGCGCAAGTACAGTAGTCGCGGTGAAAACCCAAAACCACCACACACGGGGGAAGTTGGTCCCTGAAGGCAATATGATGAATTTACATCTTTTTTTTTGCTGGAACAATCCTGTAATGGGAAAGGAAATGGGTCAAAGATTAGCTGTTCAAGCTGTATTTCATGAATTGTCAGTTCCAACAAGCTGGCAGCAACTCTCCATCCCCTCGACTCATTCTGATGTGTATCTGGAATATGCTTACCCGAGAGCTCCTTGGTGTCCTATGCTCACTCACAGATGAACTGTAACCCTGTGCAATCCAAGAGCAGCTGTGTGCGGGACTGGGAAACATGGAGACATGAGCACTGGCCATTGCCCTCTAGAAGTGGCAGGCTCACTGGAAAGGTGCTGCGGCCAAGGGCCCTGAACAGGAGGGGGTGCTGTGCCACACAGCACACACACTGGGGTGTGCCAAACAGCTTTAGCTAAGGTTGCTTGCTAATGACTAAGATGTGTTTTGCTCTGGTCATTGACAACCTTCTGGACAGAGACTCCTTCACAGACATGGTATTTAAAAGCAGATTATATGAAGTTAAATTTTTTTTAGAATTTTCCTCTGAAGAGGATGAGAGTCATGACTAACACCAATTATGTTCTGCTCCTTGGATCTGCCTTCTCACCTATGAATCTGCTGCTGGTTTGGTGTATGAGGTTACCTACCTGCTGTAAGACAGGTTCTTACCCAAGGAATAGTTGCTGGTTTGGGGCCTTTTCATTGCTGGTACTGTAATGCTTCAGAGTTGTTACCAAAGGGCTTCCAGGAGTCCCTGGGCTGCTCACTGAAGTGGATCACTCTGCAAATAGGATGGCAGTAATAGGTGAAGGGGAAGTTGATAAAAGCTTTGGAGCTAGAATAGTTGTTCTGCACAGAGATGGAAGGGGCATAGAGAAATGGTACTGGCAGTGCCCGTGGAAAAGGTCTTGATGTGAATCTGAGTGAGGGAATATTTGGGAGGCTCTCTCTGTGAAAGGTTTAAGGGAGGAGGAAGCTGCTCACTGCCCACAGCTGAGAACTCATGGAAACCTGCTATAAACCAAGGGCTGGAAAGATGGGAAGAAGTCATATATACAGCCTCACCATGTGGCTATGAAGTAGGGAAGAAGAGGTGAACACAGGTGGCTGCTCACCTGGCAAAGGCAGCCTGCCTCGGGGTGCGGGCAGTCCTTGACTCCATCACATTACAAAGGATGCAAATGGCCTGCCAGCCTGTGTTGGAGGGGCGAATCTGTTAAAAAGTCTCTGATTGGTATTGCTGACTTGATTTGGGAACTAGATCAAATCCAGTCTGTCACTGGGCCCCTGTCCTCCCAAGCAGAGCAGTAACTTAAACGCTTGCTGAGCATCTAAAATCCTCAGAGCTTGAAGTCACATACAGCAATCAGTTGTTCTGTCTCCACTGAAAGGTAACAGTAGCAGGACATCTGGAACATCCCCTCTCCTCTTCATATTCTACTTCACTTCAAAACAGGGCATCGCCCTGATGTAACTGTCAAGGCCAGAATTGGGCTCACACCTCCCCAGGCCACTCCTTCCCAAACCGCCCTTCTATACACAGAGCTGCTGGCTGCCAGGGAGTAGAGGGGAAAACAATGGATGTGAAAGAACGTAGATGAAAAAACTGCTCTTGCACCTGATCATCTGCTCCCTAGTTCCCGTGTGCCCCAGGAGCTGCAAGGCTGACGATCCTGTCTCTTCCCACAGGAAGATGAAGAAGCGCTATGTGGTGGCCGGAGTCCTGACTGCAGCCCTGCTGGGGCTCATCTTGTTCCTGGGACTCTTCTTTGGGCTGCGCCCTGAATCAGAGGACACACACACTTATAAGAGGGCGGCTGTGGCTACAGACGCGGGGCAGTGCTCAATAATTGGAAGGTACCCGCTAATTGTGCTGTGACTCTCTAGCTCTGTGACAGCTCTTGCGCAAGACAAAGCTTGTTTCCCTGATGTCCAGGTGCAAAGCCTGGCAGTTGCCCAGCAAAGATAATCTCCAATCTTCCTGTAGAAAGAGGAGGCCATAATAAAACCTGGGCTTTTACCATGCCTGGCTAATGTTACTGCAGTTGCTCAAAGACAACGTAGCAGGCAGATATTCCCTAGATGCATGAACAATGGGAACAAGAGATGCTTCTCAAGCTCCTTTTAAAAACCATTTATCAAGCTGTCCTCCAGTTCTAGATGCAAGTGCTGCAGACTTCAGGCTCCTCAGAGAGTTGTCATTTCTCATGTGTAACAAATGTGTCTGGGATGCCTGTCCCCCCATGTACTTTGACACATCTCAGTGTTTTCAAGCTAGTTTGGATATGTCTCTAAAGAGGGCTGATCTGGTCTGCACCTAGACCATTAGGATCTGTTCTCTAAGGTGACAGAAGCTCAAAACTTCCTGTTCCTGAGGAACCTATAGAATGGGTGTGGACAAATGAGCATTAGCGAATCTGTTATAGCCGCTCTGACAAGATGAATCCACTGCTCAAAGGTAGCTGAGACACTGTAACATGTCACCATACGATGCCTTCTCTTCTGCTGCACAGGGACATCCTTCAGCAAGGTGGATCAGCAGTGGATGCTGCGATTGCAGCTCTGCTTTGTGTAGGACTCATGAATGCTCACAGCATGGGCATTGGAGGGGGCCTCTTCTTTACCATCTACAGCAGCACAGGTAAGGGACAGGGCCATACACATCTGCAACAGTTTGAGAACTGTTTATCTAAAGCAGGTGATTTATCCTACCTGAGTGAAGGTAAAAGACTGACTCACAGCCTCTGGGGGAACATGAAGTCCTCAAAACAATTGCCAAGCAACTGGCTCACATTGATCAGACTTCTTCAGCAGAGACCATGCCTGTTTGTTGAGTCCAGAGCTAAACATCATCTTCCTTGCTCTGTCATTAAAGGAAAAGTGGAAATCATTAATGCAAGAGAGGTGGCTCCAAAAAAAGCATCGGAGGACATGTTTGGGAACAACACACAGCTCTCTCTGAAAGGTATGGCAAAGGCTGTTTCACCGCTTTGGGGGGACCACATAGCTCCAACATTAGCTGCTACTGACATGTCTAAATTAAGAACGTTTCTTATGGTTAGGTTCTTGCATATCTGCAGGATTTCTCACCTAGAAATATCCTCTACTTTACATCATCTGCAAACTCCATCCTGACAAGGAAGCTAAAAATAATGTCCTTCAAACTAGTCGGTCACCTCAGCACTTCCTGCTTTTCACTGCATGAAAACGCAGGTGAATCCAAAGCACTGAGTATGACCTGTTCCATATCAGCTATCTTTCCTTTCCACCTCTTTGAATAAATTTTTGTGGATCAACTTAGTTCTTGTCAGTTCAAGTGTCCTCCCTAAATGTCTTTTGTGGTGGCTTCAACTAATGGTTCAGGGGCTCCAGAGAAGAAGTAGGAATTTCATTTCAGGGAATTATTTTCTAATCAAAAACAGAAAGAAATACTAACTAATTCTCTTCATGGTCACTCCTGTAACCAAGGAGGAACAGCACCTTGGAGGGGATTTGAGAAGCGTGTTGAACTTCTGGGAGACGCCAATAAAAACAGGACTGAAGCGAACTGCTGTATCACTGTGCAATGTAGGAAGCAATCTATTGCACTTGTAGTTACAATGCTGCAACAAAGTTTTTGGCTTAAGTACGTGCACAGTCTGTGTCCTCTTACTGCAGTGGGTTCTTCTCTGAAGGATTGGAAACTGCAGGCAGCTATGACAGCTTCTGTGTTCTGAGCAGCTTTTCTCTGGTACAGAGCCCACCGAGAGGAAATGACCCAAAGACTTAAGTTACCAGCAAGAGGACAGAGGTGTTTCAGCAGTTCAGAATATGTAGGCATCAATGTCAGACAGAATAATTCTGTTAGCGTTGTAGGTATAAGCTGAGCTGGTCATAGTATATGTAATCCCTGCCTAAAAACAGGGCTGACAGAAAAGCCTGCTCTACCTCCTACTCCATTAATCGCTTTCTTTTCTTTCTGTGGAAGACTAATACATTCCTTATCTGCTCCAGGAGGACTGTCCATTGCTGTTCCAGGAGAAATCCGTGGGTATGAACTGGCTCACAAACGTCATGGCAAACTGGCATGGAAAGACCTGTTTCTGCCCAGCATCAAGTTGGCAAGAGAAGGATTCCCTATTGGGAAAGGCCTTGCAGCAGCCATCAAATCAAAAGAGGAGTCAATTGAAAGCAATCCCTCACTGTGGTAGGTAGAGCAGTTGCTGTTCTGTGCAGAGAAATTTGTGGTAACTGCATCCTAGCTGAAAAGTCTCTGTGTTTGTGTAATGTCGCATCTGCGAGGAGTGTGCCTCCCCTCCAGTGACTGTACTTACTGTACCTGCTGATGTTATTCCAGCTGCCTGAAGGTGCTAAATCATGTGGCCAATTTTAAGAATGTTCAGTCCTGACCTTTAAAGGGCGGTAAATTCTGCTCTTAAAGTCCATTTGTCTGAGCGAGGGCAGAATTAGAGTACATGCTGGGATAAATCTGTCAGAGGCAATGTATTTTCTGAATCCCCAGCTTTTCCTCATGCTGTAAGTGCACCAAGCCAATCTTACCTGCATTTGGGGCAATTGCAGAGTCTCCTTGAACATCTCATCTGCTGTCAGGCAGTGGGAATTTGGGTCATCTCTTACTCTGCAGTCAGCCTTCCTCAAGCAACGCCTCTGACCATCCACTTCTGGCAATGACTATGAAAGGTTTTAAATGCTCCTCTGCTTCTTCTTACCGTCAAACCCTTAGTGTCTATGTCTACCCCTACTGGAGGTCATGCTTAATCCTCTCTTTTCCTTAAAATCTCTGCCAGCTGCAGGTTGGTTTCCAATCCAATTGGGATGTACAGCCTGGGCCTGTCTCCTGTACTTCCACCTGGCAGGTCCACAGCAGCACATTCATGATCCATGATAAGGGAGCTAGAGAGGAAACTGTCTACCTCAGTGCTCTGGCAAACAGGGATCGAAATGCATTCTCCTGGATTCACTGGAAGCTTTGAGCCTTGTAGCTTCATAGTCTGTGCTCTGAACAGAACTGCCTGAGTTCAAGGACTATGGCCCCTCCTGGGCATCTTGAGGCAGTTAGGGAGGGTGGCCTACCTTGGTGAAAAAGATGGACACTCCCTCTTGCAGGCTTCACTGAGCAAATTCTGAGCAACATGGAATCCCAGGTCAGAAACCACTGTTCACTTTTATGACCCAGTGAAAGATATCAGGACCCCGGGACACGGCTCAGGCAGTTTCTCTTCTCTCCAAGAAGCCTCTAGCATGAACGCTCAAATACTGTGTCAGCTCGTACAGGTGCACATAGTTTTGAACTTGTCACTCAGATCTGATCTTCTCAATCTCCTTTCTCTGTTAGCGAAGTGTTCTGCAAAGGAGGGAAAATTCTGCATGAGGGCGATATCATCAAGATGCCTAAACTAGCCAACACATACGAGACTATAGCCAGTGAAGGAGCAGATGCCTTTTACACAGGAAGCCTGGCAAAACAGATCATCGATGACATCCACAGTGTAGGTGAGAAACAGGACATCTGTCCAAAACAGCATGAGTGACCTGACTGCTGCAGCTCAGCATCTAGGGAGGAGCTGGTGACCTGCAGAAGCCTTGGAAGTGGGTCAAGCCTGCTGCCTGAAATGCCACCTCTCAGATCTGGGGCAACTGGACACCCAAGAGAAGCTATTAGCGCTTTAATGGATGCATTTGAAACTTAGTCAGAAATGGACAGTATATACTGTGCATTTCTATACCATATAATCTAGCAAGTCTGTACATTTCTGGATATAGCTTGGTAGATGTATGCTGTTTACAGAGCCTGAATCCAACAAGTTTCTACCTAAAACATTACATACATGGTCCTGTAAACTCGGAGCTCCTTTAATCTCTCGGTGCCACTAGATGGTGGTAGTAGCCTATCCTTACTAGCTAGCATTGGCTAGCTTCAGTCAATCTCATATAAGTCATTTACTGGCTTTATTTGTGATGGTTAATTACTGTCTTCCCCCTTCTGATAAGAAAGGCAAGAACATACAAATTATTCTGCTCGTGGGGCAGCACGAAGCATCTGCACTCAAAAGCTGCATCCTCCTCCTGTAAACAGGACTCTTAATGACATTTTGTTACCTGACATTGCTGGTGTCCTTTGTAGAAAAAGATGGAGCACCAGATTTTTGGCTGCTGTAAATCAGCCCAACTTCAAGCTTAGGCTATCTGAGCCTCAGCTGGATCTATCGAGGAATAAATTCATCTCCTATGCACCCATCTTTGCTTCCTTTACCTTGCAACTTTTTGGATTTGTCTGTGTTCCCTCCTGTCCTTGCTGTGATGCATGGTGAGGGACTATGACCTCCTCTTCCCACCAGGGATCACATAAAGCCACATCTATAGTTTCCTTCTCTTTTCCAGGGGGCATTGTCACAATGGATGACCTGCGGGACTACAATGCAACAGTGATCGAAGACCCCATACAGATCACACTTGGGGAGTTTACCCTCTACACGCCTAGCGCCCCCCTAAGCGGCCCAGTGCTAGCCCTCATTTTCAACATACTGAAAGGTGAGAGTGCCACTGAGCAGTACCTTACAGGCAGCAGGAGCTAGGAGACCTCCAAAGACAATGCCTTTTTTGTTTTGGGAACTGGGCCTTCCTTGATAGCCCTCCGGCAGGTGAGAATCTGAGACCCCAGGAGGGATCAGAGATGCAGAAACATTCCTCTTCTGCTGTAAACTCAGGGATGTCGCCTTCCTACTTGAACTACAGGTGTGTGAGGAAAAACATGCTCCTGATTGGGGCACTTCCCTGATACCTGCATGGGTGGAAACTAGCTTGTACTTGAGGCTTCTTTGGAAAACACCTCTGCGATTACAAATCCTGCTGGTGACTCCCACAGTGCTCAAAACTACCAGAGCTCCTGTGTTCTCCATGCGGAGATTAGAACAGTCCAGTGACTGCATCTCTGTAGAGACTGGGCTTCAAGATTATACCATTTGACACAGGTTTATTAGCAGTCCATTGACCGTGTACTTTCCTTTGTGTTCACAATCGTTTGTCTTCTGTTGCCAGGATATAATTTCTCTGCTGACAGCATCAAAACCATGGAGGAGAAAGGTCTGACTTACCACCGCATTGTGGAGGCCTTTCGCTTTGCCTATGCCAAGAGGACTTTACTGGGAGATCCAAAATTTGTCAACATTACAGAGGTACCTGGCAAAAGCCTTTTCTTTCTGCAACACCAACGTTGACTGGAACATGGCTTAAAGTTTTTTGGGTGACTAAACTGTCAGGGATGCTCTGTGCCACCTGCTATTGACAGGCACAGAACTACCTGAATCAAAATGTGATCTGAATCCTATGTGACTCGTGGCTGAGCTGTGAGGGATATAAATGGAGGAAATCTTCCTGCTGTAAGGAAAAGCAAAAGCCCCAATTCGCCAGAAGCGTTTGAGTGTATTTAGGGCTAACCCTCCCTATTTTCATAGTGTTTGAAGCCTTATTCACTAGATAACATTCCCCTCATCCTTGTGGCTCTCTAACCACAGTCCTGCCTATAATGAATGGACCAACGGATGAGAAGGGGTGAGGCAGGAACGCTGCTTTTCCCAACTTCACACTTTGTGCTTTCACTTCTGTGGCTCTGCAAAAGCAGCAGGATCTGAGCCCAGCCCAGCTTAATGGATACAAATTCGCAATTTACCGAGCAATGATCAGAGCTTGCCTTGGCCCAGTCCTCTCAACCCGATCCCTTTCCTCTCATCTCTGAAGCAAGTGTAACGCTGCTTGCCTACGCCTTACAGCGCTGTAGGGACAGCTTTCCATAGATCTACCATAATGGATGCTGATTAACTCCCTACACAAGGTGTACGTTGTAACAGCTGCTTCTGTGACTGCTTAAAATGCTTTTTGGTAAAATGTCCATCTTTCAAGAAGGAGAAAAGCCCCTGCTGGAAAACTACAGCCTCACTGCTGGGATTTGCCACTCTTCTGTGGTCTGAAGAATTGCATATCAGCCTCATAACTACATGTCTCTTAAACTTAATCTGCTGAGTAACTGCATTGGATTTCTCTGACAGGCAATCAGAAACATGACGTCCGAGTTCTTTGCGGATAGTCTCAGGAGGAAAATCACAGACAACACCTCCCATCCAGTTGACTACTATGAGCCAGTATATTACACTGGAGATAATGCCGGTACATCCCACCTCTCCATTGTGGCTGATGATGGCAGTGCTGTGTCCGCCACCAGCACCATCAACCAATAGTATGAGCTCAGACATTACTTCCATGTAGGCCTTTGCCATCTTCCTAGTGGTGGTTCTGTGGTTGGTATAAAACATCAGTGAACTGTCATCTCTCTGGCGGGGTAGTGATGAGTAGCACTGATGGGCACTTCTCCTGCTGAACTTGCAGGTCAGCTCTTAACACAGGCCTGTGTGGTTGGGTCAGGGGACAAGATGTGTCCTCTCTCATGTTGAGTTCACCCCCCAAGAAAACATTCACTGCATCTGGATCTTCTCATAAGCAGTGGTATCACTGCTAGCTCTGATTTCCCAGGCTTCTGGAAGGAATTTGAGCTAATACAGCTGGCCTGGAAGCGCAGCGTTTGGCTTCAAGTGTTGTCAGGAAGAGCTGTGTTCCGCACGTATGGCTTGAAGCTCGGGGGTGAAGGTTCTTTTTGTCCATAGAAAACGTTTCCACCTTGATACATCAAAGCAAAACCCCAGTCATTCCCAAATGTGCCAAGCTTTGAGCTATGCTGCCTCTGAATGGAGTGCAGTACTGCCCATCTGGAAGGGGAACTAGTTGTGTTTAGCTGCTGTGCTGTTTTTCCCCTTGGGGTCCTTGCAGGTGAGCTATACAGCAGGGCTCTGGGCTGCCTCTACTCTTTGTGTCGCTGTGTGCTCACGGCATAAACTGCTTCCTTCCCCCAAGGGGTGACAGAATGTCCCTTACAGCAGGAGGGAGTGGAGAGTTACTCCAATCAAATGCCAGGTTTCGCACTGCAGTAATTCACCTGAAGCTCCTTCTGGATTTGCTGTGGTTTTGACATGTCTGTGCCAACTTGTTTTCCCTAGCTTTGGCTCTGATGTACGATCCAATGTGAGTGGAATCATATTTAATGATGAGATGGATGACTTCAGCTCACCTTATCTAATCAATGGATTTGGGATCCCTCCTTCTCCAGCAAATTTCATAGCACCAGGTAGCTGTAAACTACCTTCTAACTGAGTCTCTTGGCTTTATCTTGCATACTAACAGTGGTGACTGCAAGGTAAGCTGCAGCATGTCTGCGATCAGGCACAGATCTGGGGCTTTCTGCAGAGGACAGGGATGAAAGCAAGGCATCCCTGCTGAAAGCACACAACCAGCCACCCCTGGGGCACCCTGAAGGAGGAGAGGCTGCCTAAAGACAAACTCTTGTGTATGCCTCCTTCCAACAACCAGAAATCCTTTCCCAGGGAGCTGAGTACATGTCAAATTAAATTACTTAGGACTGCAGGAGATTCCTTTGAACTGATTTAAGAAGGAGACGGCAGCAGGAGCTGACTGCAAGGTGTTAGATGGCACTGTCCAGCCTTCTGCCTGTGCTGCCTTGGGAGCTGTAGGGCAGCTCTTGTCAGACCCAGTGCACATACACACCTAACCCAAGCAACCTGCCTGCTCCACCACTGTTTCCTGCAGAACCATCTCATTGCTGCTAAAGCAGGCTGGGATTCTGCTACCCTCCTGTACCCCACGCTTTGGCGAGGGACAGGGAAGTGAAAGGACAGGAAGTCCCATGGTGTACCGGAGGTAGTTGCATCATAGACAAGCCCAGCTGGGACAGGACTGTGGAGGAAGGCACCTTCAGCCTCTGTGTGAAGCCCCAGGGTTAAGCTTTGCACTGCAGGAGCAAGAAGGAGATGGGTGTGGGGGATTGTGGGATCCCCAAGGGTTGAACAAGACACATGAGCTGAGTCAGGAACGTGGATACTGAGGCGCTGGATTTAGACAAGGAGCAGGAGCTGGCAGTTTGTAAGCTGCAGGTAGAAAGCTGAGCCTCTGTTGCATCTGTGTCCCCAACAGGTAAACAGCCGATGTCCTCTATGTGCCCCTCCGTCTTGGTGGATAAAGAGAAAAAGGTCAGGATGGTGGTTGGTGCTTCTGGAGGAACAAAAATAACTACAGCAACAGCACTGGTATGTGATGATATGGGCAAACTGGGGACAAGGCTGAGGTAAAATGAGGTGGGGGAGAGGCAGCGTTTGGGGTAAGGGACTCAAGTCTCCACCTGTGACGTGACCATGCCTGTGGCTCCCTGCTGTGGGCGAGGGGCCTGAAGGGAGGTTCCTGCCTGGCCTTCTGAGGGCCAGACCTCCAATGCCAGCTCCTGCCAGAGCTACAAAGGGTCTCTTAAATTACTTCCTTCAGTGACTCCAGGTCTTTTCCTTTGGCAAGTTGTTCTTACCACTTGCAGAAGATTTGTGACTTCAGTTTAGCTTTGACTTCTGTTCTCTGGATCTCCATGAACTAGTCTCATTATCTAATTTAGAGCCATTCACATCCCAAATCCTAAACTTTGTATGAAAGTCACACAGCGAAGCTAAAGAACTTAGGCCAGGCATGGTGTCAGGCCATCTGACAGCTAGGCTCTCTGTGAGCTGCTGTGGCAGCCACTCAAAGGCCCAGCTAGACCAAAAGTGATTGCAGGAGAAAGCATACACAGCAGTTCAGAGCACCGGGCTGGATCCTGCTTTCTGGATGAGACAGAGGAGAAGTCTCTGAAAAAACCGCTACAAGCAGCTTTCTAAGCCCTTGACCCTGAGGCTATCTTCACTTGCCAGCAGCTCCAACCTGCAATTTAAGCACATAGAGATGAGCCAGGTTTAAGGAAACCGGTTGCACAGTAGTGGAAAGCTGTAGCTGTATGTTTGCTGAGGTGACTGCTGTGTGTCTAACTACGCTAGCGCTAGCTTAATCAGAACAGCATAAACCCAACTACAGTAGCTTGAGGATCTGACCCTTTTACTGTATTAATTTTAGTAACTCATGATCTTTTTGTGTGGGAATCCTCCTTAGCATGTACAAGTTGACTTGCTGCAATGTATCTGTGTTTTGCTTAGCCAAGAGAGGAACCACCAAAAGTAGCAGGAACCAGAAACTACACCTTTTGTGTGCTCCGGTGAACATCCTTCAGACATCTCTGACTGTGTTGCTACAAGGGTCAGGCCTCTTTGAAGACATGTAACTAATGTTAAGGCTTTTTGCTTCTCACAGACGATCATCAACTCCATCTGGTTTGGTTATGATGTGAAGAAAGCTGTGGAAGAGCCCAGAATTCACGACCAGTTATTTCCGAATATCACGGAGCTTGAGCAGCAAATAGAGGAGGTTTGTCTGGCGACAGTCTGGGCGATGTGTGAACTTCTTGTATGGTGCTGGGTTCCTAGTGTTGGGAAGGTATGCATTTGTGGAAAATCATGAAGCTTTGCCAAATGTTCCTGGATGAGCAGTATTAAAGCTGGCACTGGTCAAGTACTGGGTCACAATAAGCTGTTCCAAGTGTACCTTTAGTCTCAGTTACATGGGTTTGAAGCCTAGTGTAGTCAAGTGTGACCTACGTCTGAAACTGAAGGTATGTATCTTCTTGCAATGTTGTTTGGCTCAAAGTACTTGCAAAATAACAAACCACATCAGGGCCTGAATCATTCAGCAGTCTAAATCCAGTGACTCTCAGGAAACTCTTCCTATTGTGCAACTTCCTGATGAATCATAGAATCACAGAACGGTTAGACTTGGAAGGGACCTTAAAGATCATCTAGTTCCAGCTCCCCTGCCACGGGCAGGGACAACTTCCACTGGACCAGGTTGCTCAAAGCCCCATCCAACCTGGCCTTGAACACCTCCAGGGATGGGGCAGCCACAGCTTCTCTGGGCAACCTGTGCCAGTGCCTCACCACCCTCAGAGTAAAGAATTTCTTCCTAATATCTAATCAAAATCTCCCCTCTTTCAGTTTAATACCATCATGCCTCAGCCTATCACTACGCTTCCTGATAAAGAGTCTGTCCCCATCTTTCCTGTAGCCCCGTTTAGGTACTGGAAGGCTGCTATAAGGTCTCCCTGGAGCCTTCTCTTCTTCAGGCTGAACAACCCCAGCTCTCTCAGCCTTACCTATTGAGTGGTCCATCCATCAAATTCATGTCTCTCCAATTTAGAGACAAGGATGTTGTGCAGGACAGTGTCAAATGCTTTTGCACAAGTCCAGGTAGATGACATCAGTTGCTCTTCCCTTATCCACCAATGCTGTAACCCTGTCATAGAATCCTGAAGCACTGGCACAGAGCTAGTGATGGAGGATGCACAGAGGGACTCGAGAACAAACCTGAAAATATTTTCCCATTAAGGGTCTCCGTGCAGTGCTGTCAGAGAGCTGTGGCAAGATTGGCCTCGGTCTGCATACCACTAACCTGAGCTGGCAGCTTCATTCGCTCTGAAGAATTACACATCCCAGAGGCCTGAGACAGTCTTTGTACATATCTCATCCCATCTCTCTATATTAGGGAAAACACTCCTACATAAGGCACTTCTCTTCATCAAACTATACAGAAGATCCTCCTTTAATATGCTTTTTATTAAGGTAACAACTGAGGTATCTGTCTGCACTGGGGAGGGTGCCCTGCTCTCTACAAGTCCTGTGTTTTCACCTGTTCCCAAAGATGATCCATCGGTTCTGGCTGTTGATATCTGAATACCTGAGGGAGAATGTTCTGTGACCAGGAATAGTATTGGTAGCCCACACTGAGCACCACAAATGCCACATCTTCTCAATTCCACCTCTGCAAAAGCAGGGCATCCTAGAAAGCAAAGGGAAGAGGAGGGACAGCACGTAGTTTTAGACCTACCTAATACAGGCACTGAACGCTTGGGTAGTCATGGAGGATGCAGGTCACAGACTATGGCACGTGTGCAGTTTCTCTCTCCTGTTGTCCTCATTCACTTCTGCATTCCAGGGTATAGAAGAACAACTAAAGAAGAGAAAACACGATACCACGCGGGTGAGCGGTGGTGCGGTTGTGCAGGCCATTCTCAGAACAGATGAAGGATGGGCTGCAGCCTCTGATTCCCGGAAAGGTGGCTTCCCTGCAGGCTACTGACGTGGCTCGGCTCCTTTTTTCAGTGGTCTAGTGACACTGAGGTGTGTTTGGGGGGAAGATCCTTTAGGTCTGCAACTCAGGGACTTCTCACAGGAAAAAGAACAAATTTACCTGTGGTTCTATTGACAGAGCTGGGACAGTTCTCTACAGCCATGACCGAAATGCCTCATGCTACAGCAGTCTGCTAAGACAGGCATGTCTACCAGGACATGCAGTACTTACTTGAAGAGTCTGTTCTGCCTTTAAAGAGTTTGTTCCCTGCCTCCTCTCCATCCCATCAAGACAGATTGGGTACCCAGAGTTTCTGAAGAAGGTCTAGCTCACTCAAGCTGCAGGAAGTGTTTCCCCTGCACAGCGTCAGCTACCAGGAATGTCCCTGTCACTGCTAGAGAAGAGATTTGTTTTCTGTTGAGTAGATGCGAGTTACAGGACTCTGGGGACTGGGTTTTCTAAGTTACAAACTAATAGATCTGTGCCATAGCAGGCAGCCCAGCTCTAGACTGGGATAAGCCTTCACAAGCTCACCACTCTTTCTTTTAACAAAAGATGTTTCTGCTTTTCACTTCAGTTGATCATTGGAGATGAGTGGGTACACGGGGAAATGGCTTCAAACGTTTTTATATTTCTGTTGAGAAGGTCTAAAGGGAAGATGCTACCTGTAAAACTCTGAGCACAACTGAAATAAATAAATATGGAGTCACACATTTTTCTTGCCTGCACAGTTGCTACTGCAAAAAGGGATGGTGAAAGTCTGCGTGAAAGAAGCTCTCCTGAGATTTTTCTCTTTTCTTCACTCCTTTGATGAAGCTATGGGTAAAAGAAAATAGTTAAATATCCAAAACAGGCTTGTTTTTCTCCAATTTGCTTTTTACCACATCACAGGCCTGAAATACTAGAGTCTGAGGAAATGAAACCTCTAAAAAAGGGCACGGTGCAGCTACTCTTGTTTGCAGGTAAGTTACCATTAATCAGAGAATTAATGACCTGTCAGAAACCTATACGTGATATGGAACAGCTAAGAGTATCTGTACCTGTGCATGAGGGGGTTTTGGTGTTCACCTACAAGCACGGACTAATAGATTGCATCAGATAAACTTAGACTAAGATCAAAACCGAATGTTCCAGGCTGTTGTCAAGCTCTAGGGATGTTTATGAAATCCCTGAAACACAAGTAACAGTAACTGAACTCATCTATTTGGCGTGTTGAAACTTCCCGTCAGTTTCTAAGAACCTTAAAATACAAAAGGCATTGAAGAGAAAATGAAAGGCTGAAATTTTAGGCATCAGACACCTTCTCTTTCCCAGTAGTTTCTAGATTTGAGGAGAGTCTATTTTCAAGGAGTAAAGTGGTAGCTATATCATGCTTCAATCAGAGAGTCACGACTTTGACACATATATCTGCTTATATCACTTCGGCTAGATGAGCTGCTTTTACCAAAAGTTGCCTGGGATGTGCTCTGTGCTCTTTTTCCTGAGCTGTTACTGATGACGATGTGTTAGGTGCAGTGAAGGCAGTGATTGTAAGCAACCTAGAGTCCTTGTATTCCTTTAAGAATGAGATTGGCTTAGGGCCAAACCTGTATCCTTTTATCGCTGAACTGAGATTTTGACTTTTCTACTTCTTGTAATTCCACAATAGATGTCACTCCGTGGCAGGCTGCTGTTTAAATCCAGTTTGCAGGCTATTTTAGGAAGCTTTGATACAGGTTTGTGTATGGAACTGCATCAACTGCTATTTGTTGGAAATAGCCCTTTGGACCTAGGACTAGCTGAGCTCTTTCTTGGCCACCCGTGATCTGAGAAATAAACAAAATTATTGCACAGCAAAATAAGCTTATGGAAGCCTTACAGTCACTATAGTTAGTCTGAACTGCAACAGAAAAAGCCTGTGTTCGGAAACTGGAAGGTAACTTTTCTGGGAAATGCCTGTTGGGCAAACATGCTTTCTGAAACAAGTTTGAGTAACTGCTGCGGGGCTGCTTCTAACAGTTCGTGATAGAGCAGTCTTAGTTATGTTCCTGAATTTCATCTAGCTAGTCAGAAAACTCCCCTATTATTTATAACGTATGTTACAAAACTTCCCTTATGGAAAGCTCAGATTTTGCCATGGCTAAAACCACTTCTGTTGAAAACTCTTATAAATGCATTTGAATTCTTGACTCTCTGCAGAAAGAAATCTCTTTTAGCAGCATCACTTCAGAGGACTGATTTGTTAAAACTAAACTTGGCTAAGGCTTGCATTTACATACTACATTTTAAAAAACAACCTATGGATACTTCTGCATGCTGTAATTACCTGCATCTCATTTGGACATATCTGTACATAGGGCATACACTTCTGCCACCTGCTTTGATACCACATTGCACTACTCAGATGACACCGAGGCTTTCTGCATGTCAACAGGCAAACGTCAGTCAATGGTTCATACTGTAAAACCTCCTGATTGTACCCTGCAGGCCGTTCAGCTTGTCTGAATGTTTCAGCTACAAGAAAAGACTTCTTCCTGCTCATGTCCTACCCCTTTGAATGCAACCACCTCCCCTCCCCGCTTCTGAGCATGTCTTAGTGTAAGCTGCCGGACACAGCGCAGGGTACAGAGAACAGGACATGTTGCCATGACCGATTCCAGCTGGTTTGAAAGGGAGCTGTGCTGTTAAAAGGCAATCCAGATGATGAACTGGGGACTTCATCTCTTTCCCCCGTTCTTCAGCCTAACGTTACCACAATTTTTGTTTGGCAACCGTCCGGCCTCTGGAAGGGCTACAGGGACGTGCCAAAACCAGGCTGTGAGAGGCGAGTGGCATATGCAGTGTTCTGCACGGTTCTTCAGTTTCTCCAGCGGCATATTGAATCTCCACAATGAACAACTCTTACTGCTGGGAACACCTGCATGAAAGTCCTCTCTCAAACCAACTGCTTGTGTGTTAGGCAACAGTTTTAGAGGAGAAATTCCCAGACAGGTTTAAAAACACTTTATTAAAAATATATTTTAAAGATTTCATTAGAAAATAGAGCAGCCTCTGTACAATGATGCTTTAAAAGTCCATGTAAGTTGACTAAGTACAAAAATAATGCATGAGCATGAATGGGGAGGGACTAAACCAAAGCAACTCTTGGCCCAAGCAAATTTCAGCAGCAGTGAGGCGGTGGCAGGGCAAAAGCAGAGGTGCTAAGGGAGGGACAACCCCTCAGCTTCACCAGATGCTTTGCTAGTGAGGACTACAGGACTGCAAATCTCTGCCGCAGTGAGAGATCTGCATTCTCATTCCTTTCTGTCTTGCAAATAAAAGCTGTGATGGGTTTTAAAACTGCTTAATTGGCTCAGTTTCAATGTTAGTAGCAAAGTAGTTAAATTGCAGTGAGCGCTGGACTACAGATAATATACCCATGTCTTCGTGGTGGTAAGTAGCTGTGATGCTGCTCCACTGGAAAGGTGACAGGCTGGATTACTGAGGTGTGCTTTACTCTAAGGTATGTCAGAAGTGAAGGTAATTTGAGGCTTAGTTACTTGGTGACTTGGTTTTTCTGCGAGTGAAACACGATGGAGTATGGCCCAGGGCACTGCTGAAGGCTGCCCTGAAGCCTAATAGGGAAGCAAGAACTGCTCTCCCTGTCTTCAGCCAGTGCTATTCTCGGTTGCTTTTTGCAAACTTTAATCACTTGGGCTCACTAGAAATAACTACAGATCTTGGTAAAGCCAGCACCTGGACTAGTTAGTCTGTCTGGTCCGGATATGTGAGCTGCAGACGGTGCCTGGTGCCCATAAGTGCTTCCCCTGTGACAACTCTGCAGCTGGGATGTTGTTTCTGACACGAGAACCAATGCAACCAGCAACTGGTAGCCAAGGTAAGGGAGTTAATGAAAGTAGAAAACTTCAGCAAATTAAGTAGATTAAATAAACAAAAAAACCCCAATGTAACCCCTTCAAAATGAACATAAATACTGCCCCCCCACCCCAACATTAGGCCTGTTCCCTTTCTCCATTCGCATTCAGCGGTACTGTAATGCTAACAGGGCGCTGTGCCACTTCCATGGCTTGGGTAAGCAGCTCTGATGGAGAAAACAGTAGTCCTTCCTGAACTAGGGGATTTAAGAGAAATTCCACTTGGATGATGAAGGAGGGGAGAGCAGTGCACAGAGCTGGCTCTACACGTAAGTAACTTGTCTTCTAGATACATGATTAAGTGCTTGCGGTTATGATCTGGTAACTTAGGAATACTTTTTCATTAAGCTCTGATACAGCTGTGGTGATACTATAGTCATTAGTGTACAATTTCTGAAGGAAAACACACATCTGGCTCTAGTCAGCTTCACTCAGACCATCATTAAAATGCAAGTGAAGGATGAGATTTCAACAAGTCGATGGCTTTATTGGACAGACTTCGTGAGTAAGAACGTAGCCTTAAAATCTATCTGGCCTTGTTTGCAAGGGGATGTGTGGATGGCCTTGTTTTGGTTTGGCTTTTTTAATAGTGTGTGCTCAAATAGTTGTTATGGTGTTTACAGAGGGATTTTATTTGTTTGTGTACTAGGAATACCACAGGCTGTGTGTGAGGTAGGAACTAACACGCAAAAGGGAGGGCTCTGCTAGTGCCTTGCTCTGGTTTGGCTTCACTTTCAGGAACACACAATTCTGTCTGTGCCCATAGGGAAATACGGCTCATAAGCTTTCAGAAAATGGAGTTGTTGGGGATCGTGGGAACTTGCCCTTGCATATTTGAGAAGAGCTTTGGGGGTTTTGTTGTTTGGGGTTTGTTTGTGGTTTTTTTGTTTTTTTTTTTCTTAAATGTTTGATTCTCTTGGCCATTTTGAACAGGGCAAGGTTATGGAGTAACTGCAAAAGACCTTTTGTGTCCAGGTGCATGAGTTCAGGTCTCTCCTCCAGAAGTCTTCTCTCTCTGTGATAGTTCTTAAGGAGTCCTACAAGTTCCTCCTTGTGATCTTAAGGGAACACTAGAGACTAGTTGTGGTAAACAGGGAGTTGGAGCATGTTCTTACGCTATGGGAGAAAAGTATTCCACTAATGCCTGATAGCGCTGCATCACTTCTTGGCACTCCAGGTGTTTGCCTGGCCAGGCTGAGCTCACAGCTACAAATGAAGCCTTCTGATCATGTACCCTTTGCATTTTGAAGAAAGTTATAAAGCTTCCAAAATCAACACGTCTTCTACTGCAGTCTTCACCTGTCTTCCCAAAGGACTTATCTTCTGCTGGCATTGAGGAGGGAGAACTGGCACAGATTGGGACTCCTCTCGCCACAGGGAGAGGTGGCCCTGTGGAACTAAGCTGAAGCCTTTCCATTCCAGGAGCAGGGAATTCACATCGCCCCATAGGAGGCTTATTCTCAGTCACCAGTGTGCAGGGTTGAAGGAAGCTTCAGTGCTGTTACTCCTTTGCATCCCCAAGGCAGAGGGTAGTAGGGCAGCAGACTTGTGCTATGGTGCGCCAAGTTCATCTGTCACCTTTGGGGAAAAGTAGGGCTTCTTTGGATGGGAAAACCATAAGGGGGAGTGTGGAGTTTTGCTGTCTTCCCTTTCCAAACCCACCCTCTAAGCCTGAATGCTTAACATTTTAAAATCCTGACCCTGCAGATACTTCTTGTAATCCTCATAACCAAAATAGTTACTTATTTCACATTGCTGAGCCCCAGTAATAGTAAGCTTATTGTGGCAACAATCTGAAAGAGACCAATTCTGCTCTTAGCTGAGACTCTCCAGCAGGAATGGAAGATAAAGCTGGGTCATTTCACGGTGGGTTTGGGACAAATTTTCCTTTCCCACTTTGTATTCTCTTATTCTGAATAGCTGATGTGCTCAAGAAATATGTTTTTCCATATATCACATAAGTAATGGAGGGTACAGCTCTGGCTGACCTGTCTTTGTATTGCCTGAGGGTGACTTGCAGTCTACTGGAATTAGGTGTAATCCCAAATTTTGCCCATACTCTAGGAGGCATCCTGATGGGAACAGGCAATATTGGCATGTCCAACCCAAAGCATGTTCTGAATCTAGTTATCTCTTGTGTTTGTGAGTTGTGATGGATTCCATGCTAATATCCAGCTGACTTCCCCATCTTCCTTTTATCAGAGTAAGCAGAGATGCATTTTCCTTCCTTGGAAATTCCCTGCACAACATTCATTGCAAATTTAGCTTGCTTTTCTTTATGTCCTCTTCTCAGCAGGCCGCTCCTAACCTCCTGTAGGGGGGAGAGAAGAGGAAATGGAGTGA
This sequence comes from Burhinus oedicnemus, assembly GCA_008921705.1. Classification (NCBI taxonomy): domain Eukaryota; kingdom Metazoa; phylum Chordata; class Aves; order Charadriiformes; family Burhinidae; genus Burhinus; species Burhinus oedicnemus. The sequence continues at coordinate 2,999,243 of VFFE01007998.1, read as the reverse complement.
ATGGAGCAGGGGCCTTAAGGTCTTAGTATTGCCAAGTGTGAAAATGAAGGATGTGTATTTGGAGTCAGGTTGAGCAAGTGAGATTTAAGCAAGAAGGAAGTTAGCTAGAAGCAAAATACAGATTATTCAGCAGAGTAACAGAAGCAATCTCCTTCTTTCCAAAAGGAGAAGGCAAGAAGATCCAAGTGAGGTGACTCACCTTGCTGAAATGTCCCTCAAACAGGATATTGCCACCTTCAGTATGCATGATGGGAGCTGAAATGGCATGTTCCAGGTCATAGCCAAACCACAGCTTGTTTATAATCGCCTGCAATGAAACAAATCCCACACTGACTGACTGACTGGAGGTACTGAATAAGAACCTGGGCCACATGGTGCCATCCTCTGCACTGTGTAAAGTCAGCCCAGGTCTACTGTAAATCCTGCCTGCAGGATGGTGCAAACCTGGACTGTAGAGAGGCTGCACTGAATCAGACCAGTCTCCTGTCTTCATGGTGACCAATAGCAGATGCTCAGGGCAAGCATAAGGACAGGGTGAGCACACAATGATACTTCCCTGAATGTTTTCCCTGAGCCCAACTGGTGTCTGTGAATTCAACAGCTACTGATGGATCTTGTATCTTTCTATTGATGGTTGTTCTTTGTGTTTTCAGATCAGGTCCTAGGACGGACTCCTTCCCATGCTTCTTTCCAGTTGAAAAAAGATGAAGAAAAAAAAAAAAATCTTCTTTTTCCTCTTGTGGCCTTATCTGCTTTTATTTCTTTATTGCTGAACAAGATGTTTGTTAGACTTCATGCTTCAGCAAGCTCTTTTTCATTAAGATTTGTTACTCTGTATGTATGTGTGGTGGTACTTTTCTGTTTTTCTTGTTCTTTCCATCGTATAGCTTATCAGTTTATTTTCGGGGCCCCGAGGTTTTGGGCAATGCCTCTCTTCCTAATAACTTCCTTAACTTGCTATTTAATTATTCTAACTTCTTCTCTTTCCAAAAATACTTGAGCATCTGGCATTTGCTGTGGCCTCTAAACTGCAGCCTTTAGTGACTTCTAAATTGCAAATAAAACAAAGCACCAAGGATTCCAGATATGAGGAGAGCTGAGTAGAAAGAGCAGGTGGGACTGACCATGGCTGGAAATCTGGGGAGGGCTGAAAGAACTGGCAACTACTGTGGGTTCTCCCATCTCCTCTATTCCTGGTCCCTCCTGGTGGAAGTGCAATTCAACAGCACAGCTGAAGCTACCCCCTGCCCTTGCCACAGAAATGCTACAGGCATGAAGCTGAGGATAGACTCAGTCTGCAGCAGGCCCTCTTCACTGCTGCCTTCCATATGGCAGTACTAGCAGCAGCAAAGTAATTCCTTTTGTTCAGGACAGCGTGAGCACCCCTTGCTCAGGGGAAGGCGTTACTGTGCGGTACCTGTTCACTCACCATAGCAGTAGCACTGATAATCCAGCCCCCGCCTGCTCCTCCGATCACCAGCATGTCTCCTGTCTTGGAGATGAGAATGGAAGGCACCATTGCTGAGGGAGGCTTCTCTCCTAGAGCAGAGGCAGAGAGTATTATTTCTCCCATGTGGCTCTTAAGGGGGTTGGAGGGACACACAAGTTTATCTACCTGACCCTTCTTGCATTCCCAAGGAAAACCAAGCTGCTGCTTATTCCTCAAGAAGCTCCAGTCCTCCAGGAAAAGCTAGCTTCCTTGTGCTGAGACCCCATCTCACAAGAAACTGGACCTTTACGGCACAGGCTAAATAGGAAGCATCTCTTGGTGCAGGGCATTCTACACGCATTCAGGACTTGCTGCAGTTCTTTCAACCCACCTGAGGAACCATTAGCAGCAATCTTGCCGTCGGAGTACTGATGTCCTCTCTCATGGCAGACCCAAGGAAGACTGCATCAGGGATAGCTTATTTCACAGAGCAATGTCTCTGCAGCAACACTGCTTTGTTACAGCCTATAGCATTACTGACTGTGCAACAACTATATACTTTTCATAGATGAGCCTAAAAAGTCAGCAAGTTTGTCTTAGCAGTAGTTTCTTTGCTTCTTCCCTCCCCTCCCTATCAATCAGTTTCAGTGCTTTTTTTTTTTTTCATCTCTGTTTTCCCTGGTCCAAACTCCCATGTTTCCATGTAGGGGCATATGTGAGTAGACAAGACACACTACAGGGCTTTATCCCCTGTTAGTCTAAAACCAACTTGCTTTCATCCAGACCTAGGAGAGGAAAGAGTACTTGCAGTTTACAGATAGTCCCTGCCCACTTGTACATGGCCTGCAAATCCACCGCCTGGCCCTGTGTTCTATTTTGAGGGTGAGAATACTCACCTGGTTTAATGCTTCTGTTTGCTACACAGAAATCAGCGAGTTCGTTATTTAAAATGATCCCAGTTTGGTTAGAATACACAAAGGAGCCAAACCTGCAGCGGGGAAAAGAAGTAGCCTTTCAGTGCACGGTGCTCTGCGGTTGTGGATGACGTTAACTGAACATGGCACCCTGTGGGTTACCTTTGTCTCCTCCCAGCCTGCAACTGCCCCAGCCAGTGTGTCCAAAAGGTCTTTGTGGTGCTGTGCTGGAGCCATAGATAAGCTCCCTGTTAGTAGTGCGTGTGGGAATTTGCCCAACCCACAGAAACTCAGCAGAGCTCGGCAAGTTGTTACATTTTTGTGAGTTGTGGTTCCTTTGAGCTGATGCTCAAAGAGCTTTTTCACATGAAAAAGGCATTCAGGAAAAAGAGACTGCCTAAATCAGTCAAGCCCAAGGGTTTTGCATTTCTGATAAACAGCCCTTGCAGGTACCCTGTGAACCTGATACATGGGCTGTGTGACTCAGTTACCAGTGTCTTGGCTACTCACGGGTAGTTGATGGTGCTGGTGGCGGACACGGCACTGCCATCTGCAGCGAGTACAGAGATGTGGCTTGTGCCCTTACTTTTGTATCTGTGGTTGTAGATGGCGTCTGACAAGTTGTAATGGTGGAGCGGATGGTCACCACGGGCATCTATTCGATGTCTGACAAGCTCAGCAATCTTGTCAGACAGCACGGTCCCCACAGTCACCTGCAACCACAGCAAGGACACTGAGCACAGAGGACAAAGCACAGGCATGTCTGTCTTTGGGCACAAGGAAGCCTGAGGGGATTCAGCCCTAATGCTCAGAGCTTGGGGACCTGCATCGGCAGCATTCATCCCAGCCTGAATCCCCAGGCCACGCTCACCACAGAAAATGAAACAAGCTCAGTACTCAGGCACTTCAGCATTGGCACGAGCATGCACACATCTTCAACAGGCAAGCGAGCGCCAGTCTACAGCTGCACAGAAACTGCAAGGTGAATGACCTAATCCTGCCACTGTCTTGGCCAGCTGAGCAGCATTGCTCTTGACTAGCAGTTCTAAGTATTTTCTTTCCTTCCATGGCTGCAGAGCAGGAGGGTGTCAGAGCATCGCTTGGTACTGTAGCATTGTGCTGGCAGGCAGGACAGTCTGGGCAATAGGTGGTCTGCCTGAGGGCTTAGCACATAGGCTAAAATGAGTCGGTGACAATGCAGGTTTTAAAAAAAAAAATAAGGCAGGAAATGGACTTCCCTGCTTCCTCTCTGCTAAGCAGCAGTGTAGAAGAAGCTGTCAATGCTGTGGGTGTCTGTGGCTGCCCTTATGCACCATGCCAGCTCACCTGAGCTTCGGAGAAGGCTGGGTCGCTCATAAGGGGTTTTAGCATATTGCCAAACTTCAGGGCCTCTGCAATGCGATGGTACGTTTCCTCCTTCTCCTTGGGTGTTGCCAGTGATGCTTCATGGAGTTTATACTCTACGGAGCAGGATCAAATAATTTTGTTAATAGACCTAAGGCAATGTTGTTTCAAGAACTGTAAAAGAAAAGTTGAAAGGAACTTCCTTTTCCCATTCCAGTTCTTATCAAGTTTCCCCTATGATTTAGCAGGATGGGGGCACAGAAACAACCAAATACTCATTTCTGCTGTGACTTCAATTCTTCCTGAAACCTTAGGAAAAGCATGTAGCCTTTGGCCTTTGCAGCAGCTATGGTGATGCTGATCCACTGTAAGAATGAGCCAGTTCACCATCCTGCTACATAGCACGGTCATACTGCTGCTTTCAGGCTCATTCTGGTTCGCCAACTCCATTTCTGCCCATTACTTTTCTACTGTTCTAGAGTAATATTTTTTGCAAACCTTTTCCTTTAGGAATTTACCTTCTAGTATCTTGAGGATGAACATGAGCACAGCACCTCCCATGGGTGGTCCAGGAGAAAACACTGTGGTGTGATTGTTCAGGGTAATGTTCAGAGCTGAGGACACCTCTGCTTTGTATGACTTAAGGTCCTCCAGTGAGATATTGGACCCTTCAACAGAAAAACAGACGGGTAGCTGGCATTAGTTTCTACTAGGTGTAGAAAGAGCCATCCCTTCAGATTTCTTCCACCAAGCACAGCAGCAGCATCTACTGCCAAACCTCAGGACATCACAAAGCCTAAGGGAGTTGGAGAGACCAGTGCATGAGCACTATGGGTGGATGTTAGAGCAGTAGGTAGCTCTCAGCGCTGCTTCTGGGCCTGAGTTATAAGAACTGCTCTGGCAGGGGGGTTGGACTAGATTATCTCCAGAGGTCCCTTCCAACCCCTGTGATTCCCATGCCAGGTCTTGCCCCAGGTGGCATGCAAATGGCATGCGTTGGCTTTCCCCTGGTACCGACTCTCTGTCAGCCAATTGCTGGGAAAAGGCCTGTCTATTAGTATTAACTATACCTGTTACTTACCAGCCTTCCTAATGTCCTCCACCAAGGCCTTTCCTATCTGTCCCTCATAAAATTCTGCAGCTCCGTTTTCCGCTACAGCTCTCAGTGTTTGCTGCAGTGCTGGCCACCTGAAGGTCTCTCCATGCTTCAAAAACCTTTGACCATCACATATCAGCGGGCTGTTAAAGAAGAGCATCCACCAGTTTACAGCATGTGCTTATTCTGTACTCAGTGCCCATCTCTTTCTCCTACCCAAAGCTGCTTTGGTTTATGCATGTTGTATACTTTCCAAGCCAGTGCTACACTACAGTCTACATGGAGAAAAGTTCTTCTCAGCCAATTGCTACCCATAGGCACTCTTTCCCCAGAAAAACTTTCCTCCATGGGACCTACCACTTTGACCCTGGCTCAGATCAGTGGGGCTTTTCCAAACAAGTATCTGCTATAGGGCCCTGCTGTCTGGGGACGATTTCCACACAGACGGAGGCAGGCCACATACAGCCAGCTCCTCCTTATGAGCAGATGTGCTTAGCAGACAGTTTTGCTGTGCCAAGCCACTCTAAATTGCAAAAAAAAAAAGTTGCTGATAGAAAAAAAAAATTTAAAAACTCCTCTGTTATTCCCCCTTCTCCACAGCAAGTATTTATTGAGCAGAAGCTGCAGCAGCAGCCTGTGCTCCATGTCAGCATGTCAGAGGAAGGGTCTGAAGCTGAGGGAACAGTGGTCCTCACACTGCAATTTAATTCATGGGTCTTACCACAGGCTTTTTCCTGGACTGGCAAAGGTTGGGTGACGGATCATTTTGTCCATAACTGGAGAAATGGCAAGTGGCTCTGAAAGGAGCTTGATGGTTGGTTCAAACAGGGCTTTCCATGGTAAGCGTCCATATCGCTTATGGGCTTCTTCATACCCACGGAGTTCTCCTGGTACAGCAATCCAGCGGGAACCTGAAGAGCAGAACAGCAGTGTCACACCCAGTAAATTGGCCTGTTTCACCTCTCTGAAAGCACTCCAACGGAAGTGTGGATTTGTAGAGGCAGGACTAAGGTTTCTAAACGCAGGCTTGTTTTTTTCATTTCCTTTTTCTATTAATATATTTCTTCCACTACTTAATAGAAGTGGTATAGAGAAGCTGGAGCCAGACTCAGAGGTGCACGGTGAAAGCACAAGAGACAACAGGCACATGCTGCAGGAAGGGAGATGCCCACTGGACATAAGAGAAAAAGCCCTCCTGCGGAGCCTGGTCAAACACTAGAACAAGTGAAGCTGTGAAACTCTCCATCCTTGGAGAAGCTCAAAAATGTAACACGTCAAGGGTCCAAGCAGCCTGAGCTAACCCTGACATCATTCTGCTTTGAGCAGGAATTGGAGCAGAGACCTCCAACTGTCCCTTCCAACCAGAATTGTTCCCGATTCTTTTTCAGGCTCTTCTTCCAAGGATAAGAACAACATCTGCCAGAATTAGGACACTCCCCAAAAGAAAATGTGCTAGGGAAGGAGAATGTGGAGAGATCCAAAATGTGCTGCTAAAGTGAGAGTGCCTGCTGCCAAAACGGTAACAGCAAATGGACGTGAAGCCTCCTCGGATGGGAGCAAGGTGGTAGCTGGAGCCCAGCAACTCAACTGATGCTGCCAGGTTGCTTCCCCAATGTAATGGGCAAGTGCACTAGATCGAATTCTTTCATTTCCAGAAAGTCTGAGCAGCTATTGACCTTATTTTAATCTGTAGCAACTGCTGGGAAATGAGTGCTTTGGGAAATCTGGTCTTGAAATGCAGACTTCTATGAAGAGAAATTACATAGTGATTTCTCCTCATGCTCTGCTCCCCACCCCCTCACTGGTCAGGTTGCCAGTGTTACTACAAAACAGGAATTTATGGACCCAGTATTTTATCTTACTTTTGCAAAAATCAATCCAGGAAGAGCACGAGCAATTAAATAGAACTTCAGATAAAGTCAGTAAGGTCCTTGGTTCCCCCACCCTGAGCTTTGTGCACTGCACACCAGGAGGGCACACAGCCCTCATGGTTCAGTCTGTGTCCTTACCAATGGGGAAAGGAGCAGCACAGTCAGACAACAAACTGCGACAAAACTCTCGTGGGACTGTCTCGCGGGCGTTGATCACCTCGACTGTTCCTAGAAAGGAGAAGGGGGAAACGCATAACATCATCTTCCTGAAGCAGGTGAACATCACTCTTCAGCCAGCTTGTGAGCACTGCACGGGCTGCAAGCCCAGAGCCCGTGGCGCTGCGCTGAACTGCCCTGGAGCCTTTTGCCAAATGTGTCAAGCACACTTGCAGGGTCGGGCTGCAATCGGCACACACTGTCGTCTGCTCCCATGCCTTTATTTCGAGCAAACCAAGCAGTGCCTACCAAGAGGCAACAAAAGTACAGGGACAAGGCCAGGGCCTGTCTCCAGCCAGTTAATGTCGCCCCCGGCCAGGGCTCCTGGGCCTGGGACATGGGCTGGGGCATGATGCTTCACATCTGATTTGAAGGTTCCTGCACATCCTCTACGGGTGGGAAATGTCAGAGACATAACATGAGCCTCGTGCTCCTTGGTGGGCAATTTTCCAGGTGGTGGTGAGGCACGTCCATCGTGTTTGTAAGCAGACTGCTGATACTGAAAGACCGTCTACATATCAGGAAGCTTAAAAGGAAAAAAAACAACCAACCAAAAACCCCCTTGTACACACTCGTATTTCAGGTCTAGCCTATTATTTCACCTACTTCTCTACATTGTATTTATCTTTTCCTGTCACAGGCCACAGAGCCAGCTGTGTTGCACGAGCCCACAGCGCTACCTACTGTACCAAGCACCTGCGCCGTGCGTGGCCATGTGCTGCTCTGTGCAGCAGGATAATTCAGGTAGCAGAAGAGCACTGTTAATAGGAGACCAAGTTACGTGGCTCTGCCAAAAGGGAAAAAAAAAAGAAAAATATAGGTGTTTTGCCAAATTATGCTATTGCATAAGATACACCCAAGCATTTCCAGACCCGTGACTCTGTGAGACTACTTGGCAGGGTTTTTAAGTCTACAGTATTGTTATTGTGTTCATTGTTGATTTTACTATTTAGATCTATAAGCTCTGGGGGCTTTTGGGAGCCAAGGCAGTTTAAAAAAAAACACATTATAAACATAAAAGCAAGAATACAACACTACGAGTTAAGCCAAACACAGAAAGGCTTCCCAGCAGGCCCCAAACATTGCTACGTTTAGATTTCTGAAGTGAAGAAGTCTCACCACCACATCGGGGAGTCCTACCCATGCCAGCGAGGGCAGCATGCAGTGCAGCCCCCGTGTCGGCAGGCACTGCCCGCGCTGCTGGTGCAGGATGAGTCCCTGAAATCCCAGCCCAAGGGCTCTGCTAAGCCAGTGACAGCCCCATATTGCTGCGCTCATTGCCAGCACACGCACCGCACTCCGCTCCCCTCTGCCTCCATGGCAGCCCAGCAGCAGCTCAGACAGCACCGCTCACACCTTGCTGCACTGTCAGCTATGTGATTTTGCAATATAATTTGGGATTGCTTTGGAGGGCAAAGTCAGTTGATTTTAAATCCAAAGCTCCCCACCCACATGTTCTTGCTGTGAAAAGATGCCCTCTCTGTCATGGATGCCTTGGGTTAAAAGCAAAATCACGGTTTGTGATCAGAGGATGCAGCTTTTATATTCAAAAAATTGCTCTGAGAGAACATGAAGCATTCTGACTTCTCCACAGCAGCTGCGTGTCTGCAGGGAGACGGGGCACCATGGGCTGGCCCATACCTGTGCTGGCATTATAGATGGTAAATACGACCCCACCACCCAGGCCCGAACTCTGAGGGTTCATCACCGAGGTGCAGATCAAGCCAGCGATGGCAGCATCCACAGCTGTGCCTCCGCTTTTCAGGATGTCCCTGTGGTGGAAATGGAGGAAAAAAGACAATGTTAAAATCCAGGGATGACGGAATGGAGGATCTATATGAAAATGTCTCCCTGGGACGCTTGCAAGGAAGCCCCAGCTTGACGAGAGCAGCTAGCAGTTGGAGAAAACTATTGGCAGCAAAGCCAAAAAAAGCAAAAGAAGGCGCAGAAAGGCGCCTTCCCTTGTGGGAGTGAGAAAGAAAAATTAGTGCAAAAGAAGAGAGGTTTGCATGAGGAAAGAGCAGCCAGGGGCCTGACCTGTGCAAGGCTGGTCTTCCTCTGGGCAGAGTGATGGGGCAGCGAGAACTGCAGCCACTCACAAATGCTGTTGACAAAAAGGGACAGCACGGAGCTTCCAGACGTGGAGGAGGATGCTCTCAGCAGAGGAGAGAGCTTTCCACGTGCTGGGAACCAAACAACTGATTTCTAGCTCCCCACCTACTGTTCCCAATAAAAAGGCATATACGGGTCAACAGGACAGGGTCACTGAAGTTGTAATGATGGGTCCATATGGAGCAAACCCCTGAGACTTAACATGTCAATTAGCACAAAATTCAGGCCTTAATTCATTGCTCCTACAATGTGCCTTCCTGGGCGTACGTGCTATTAGCATCCCACTCCCTCCCTGTATCTCCAAAGGCAAAAAAATCCCCAAACCCTCAACTGTTCCTACCTAGGCACACACAGGCGTTAAGGTAGCCTCATGCTGTTGACAGCAATGAGTTTGCGCTAGAGAAACGTGTCTCAACAAATGCTTCCCCCAAGCACAGCTATAAAAGAAAAAATCTTTTCCTCACAGCGGAAGTGCAGTGAGGTGGGGTTTCCTTGCACTGCATGCCAGTAGCCAGCCAGAATTTCCTAGGAAGGTTTCTGACTGTTTGGGTTGGGCTATTGCTTAGATAAAGCAAAGCCAGAAGGGAAAGTGGAATAGTTCATCAACCGGAGTGCAACTGCTCCCAGAGGCTGGGACAGGAACACAGAGCACATATAGGGACTGCTGTTTATTTTACATCCATTGATGTGGCTGGGACCTGCTGGGGCTGGGAACAGGATGCTGCCAGCAGGCACACTGATTGCGGCTTTCCTTTGTTTCTGTAAGTGCCTTTGGAAACACTGCCTGTAAGGAACTGGCATGTGGACGTGCAGGGAGAAAAGAAATGGTAGGGAACCACCGGGCTTTCTGTTTGGGGTCTGCATGGCTTCTAGCTTCCTAGCCACAGGCTGCCTACTGGCTGTAGGGCTGAAAATAGAGACTGAGGCTCAGGCTCATCATTTCATCTCCTTCCAGCAGGGGTAAGATTCACCACACGAATGTCCCTGGGTGGCGTTTTTCTGAAACTGAAGCTTTTTAATTGCTGACAATAGAAGGGTAGGACACAAGGGCTTCATGAGAAACTGAGTTACCCCCTGCAGAAGGCCCAGGAAGCATGTTACAAAGTTGGGGAAGAAAGGGAGAAGGACCACTACACTGGCCTGGGACAGTGCTCCTCAGAGCCCCTGGATTATGGGCTATGAGGCAGCACATGTACAAAACCTGGTGCCAGGGAAAACCATGGTTCTGAGTTAATTTGCAGTGAAAAACAACTTTATAAAAAAACCTTAGAGATTGTATGGTATTCATTTCATGCATTAAGACCTTAACATGGAATATCAGACACATTTCTGTCATTTTCCCAGCGCTCAAAAAGCACCAGATTCTCACCCAACTTCCCAGCCACATTCACAGTTGTGTAAGTGGTTGCACATCTTTGCACTACCTCTTGTCCAGGGACCCTCCTACCACTCTCCTTCTGCAGCCGGTGTCATACACCCCTCACCGCGTCCCCAGAAACACTTGTGCCTGGAGCAGCATTCCCTGATGAAGAACCTTCTTGTGTCATCTGCTGATGGCCGTCTACCTGCTCCAAAAGATGAGCAGCTCCCCCCCCACCACTGATCTGCACCAAGCCAGGATGCTCTGCACTGGAACTACATTAACTTAGCATGCTCTAAAAGGTGACCACAGTTAATCAATTTATTAATTTAATATGTGTACATCTAGATCGCCTGTTTCTGGATGATGCTAAGATCTTTTGGTGTTCCCAAGTACTTGTTTATAAAAGCGACATTGTGGGCTAAATGCCCTTTAACTACCGCAAATGTAGTGCCATATGCACAAAGCATACAAACACTCAGGTCCCCACGCCTGGCTCACCCGCTTTCAGCCAGAGCCCTGCCACTTCTTTGGAAGTGATGCCTGGGGAATTTAGGGCCATTTTGTCTTTCTCATCTAGCTAGACTGGCAGAGTACACCCTGTCCCATTATGTTGCTCCCTTTATAAGGATCACTGCTACAACTAGCTTAATTATAATTCAAAACCCTGGAGAGACACATGATCCCTCAATCAAAGTGTGGTACCGTAGCGGGTCTCTAGAGACACCTTAGTGCTACAGCTGACAAGATCTGATAACAACATGTTTTGTCCTATATCCTTCCTGCCACATAATTTCAGCTTTGGGGTTTGGCCATTAATGGTGTTTCCTTAAAGTCAGGACCAGAAGAGGATGTTAACAAACAAGTCCTGCTCCAGCAGCTACAAAACGGAGATTCACCCTCCCAGAAAAGGTGGCACTTTCCTCACACAATCCTCACAGCAAAGATGAGCTGTGCTGGGTGCAGACCAAGTCTGCTGTTCTGCTCTGGGCTAGAAGGAGCCCTGAAGCCATTTTAAATACACTGGAGGTATAGACTAAGGTATCAAATTATATCGGGGTTTTTTTTTTTTTTTCTGCTGAAGGAAGCTGGGGGCTGGGAGAAGAACACCCATTATATAGGAGCTGCCTGCTTAAGATTTATGAAGAGCAAAAGCAACAGCTGTTTTCGTAAAAAAGGGCCGGTTGCCAAATTTAAAACTGTTAAAATACAAGAAGGGAAGGCAAATCCTTTGGGCTATTAACATTCCTCAGAAAAGCTGCTGGGCCATCACTGAAAAGGATTTTTGCAGCAGATTCTCTGCCTAGAACTGAGCTTCCCAGGACCACAGACATTTTCTGACTGTTAGATTCTCACCATTCTCACTCTCCCCACTACCCTGTCCCCCCAAGGCGGGTGTTCATTTCAGAAAAAGCCAGTTCCCAGGGCTTATGCTAGGCTACACTGGAGAATTGGGATCAGAAGTGGCTGCTGGGCCAGGTCAGGTCAGCTCGCCTCACTGCGGCAAATCCCATTCCTGGGAATGGGCACTTTTCCTGCATCTCTCCCTGGCCTTATGCTGGCTCTCGCTTCTGCTATTTGGGAAACAAACGGATGCAGAGCAGTGGATGACAGAGCTCAAACAGCACATTGGTAGGGAATATAAAGCTTTTTGCATGGTTAATGGCAAAAGCCTCTTCCATTGCTAGGAGGGAACAAGTGACTCAGAGTTGGAGGTGGAGGTGGGTTTGGGTACCACTCTCTGCCAGGGCAATCATCTCCTGTCTCCTCGTGGCTTCCTGACATGAGGACAAAGTCTACACTTTGGTACCAAATCCACATCCTTGGGTTAAAAACTGCTCCGACTCTCCTTTTAGGCTCCCATCCCTCTTCATCAAAGCGTTTCAGTTCATTCAGGGCCAAGTTTTCTTCCAGCTGAGGGCCCCTGTCTGGACCGCACAGCTGCACCATATTGCTTTCAGTCCTCAATCTCCAGCAGTAAAACCATTCACAGCAAAAGACCTGACCTTGTTCACCACTGAGAATTGGGCACTGATGGCTAACGGCAAATCTAGCACAGGACCTGTCAACAAGGATGATGACACGCTGGAGGCTTGCTGAGATTGCGCACTTTCTGCAGGGAGCCAAAGAGTTGCATAAAGATTTTAGAAAGTCCAACCTTTCACAGCCCCAGAATATACAAACACCATCTCCAGAGCTGGAAAACCCAAGCCTGAAGATGACAGCGGAGCACAACTGAAGAAAAAGAGCAGCAAGCAGGGGCTGTGAGTCTGTCCCCCCTCTACTCCTTGTACTAACGAACTACAGAGCTACGTTGTTTCTTCACCGACCCTTCCTGCAGTGAGGGAAACACAAGGGCTCTGAGGTGTTTTCTCCAACCCACCATCCCGCTTGTTAAAAGACAAGATCGCTCTTCAGGCAAGAGGTTCAGTTCAGTTATTCTCAATAAGTTCAACTGAAAGTTCTATTGGGAGCACACAAAGACTCTGTCTTAAACAGCAGCATCTTAAGCCGACACAGCATCATGTAATGCCCCAAGAATTTCATTACTGCTAATGACAACTCACAGAGCATGTGGTTTGAGTTTCTTTTTTTTTTTAAAGGAAACAAGATTTTTTAATTAAAGAATAAAATTTATAAGTAGGTCAGAGATTAGGTGCTGCTTTTAGCTTCCAAGGCTTTAGGCGCCGGACCAGTGCTATTGGTTTCATGCCCATCCTGCACTGGAGGTTCTCCGAGCATCCCCCGCATGGGTTCCTGGGAGCTCAGGGGAGATTTGCAGGTTGAAAGGGGCGGCTGCGGGGGGGCAGCCCAGGGTCCCAGCAGAGGGAGGGTCTGCGGGGTCGGTGGGGGACAGCGGGGACAAACCGGCACTGTAGAATCTCTCTGTGGTTGCCTGTAGGGACTGGTTGCAACGACTGCTGCCCTCAGCAGTGGGGCGGGCAGGCAGGCTGACAGGTTCAATTACAACATGTGGTTTTCATTTGATTGTAGCTTTGCCATACCTAAGCCACCAAGCCTAATTTTTTTCACACGGTGCTGTGGAGGTCGCTCTTTTCTTTTTTGTTTGTTTCCACTAAAAGCATTCAGCAATTACCAAAAAATTAGACGGAGGAAAGTTTTTGATTTACCTTATCTTACTTGTTTTAAACTCTTCTAGAAAATTTGTTAGGAGGCTTTGTGGTGTGCAAGTACAAAGCCAAAGATGTAGTCTGCCTCCAGTTCAAAAAATTCATTCTAATTTGGCCGTTTGTTTTGGGGACATCCCCCCCCCCCCCCCCCCC
>VFFE01007998.1:2963807-2985597 GCA_008921705.1 Burhinus oedicnemus | reverse complement strand
AACTGATCATTAAAAATTTTGATCCTATTGATCATGTAATTCCTTTTACTTATTTTTATATATACAATAATGCATATATGTGTGGTCATCAATGAATGGTACATTAATTCTCCTGTGATTTCTAAGCAATGATAGCAGAAATCAGCCTGAGCTGCAGAGGCCAAGCACTGCTTCATCAAAAAAACTGCATCTGGTAATAGCCATGGCTTTGGGGCATGGAAAAAACCAAGGAAGTTATTATCCGTAGTACTCAGTGCTTCTCAGGCTGGACCACGCGCAAGGAGAGTGCCCATGTCCTGCCTCAAGCACAAAGGAGATGGGAGAGGAGTGAAGCGGCTGAGCTGTGGAGGCAGCATCAGGGCAGAAGAAAGCCCCTGAGGTTGAGCAATTTGGGAGCAGGGGCGAAGGTGTTGTGTTGGTAGGCTGAGAAGACCAGAAGTAGTGACTGCCCAGGGAGATGGGTACATGTGGGAAGAAGCAGGCACAGAGCTAGGGGTGAGGCAGTGACGAGGCCGAAGACAGAGAGCAGTGGCACAGGAAGCAAAGGGCCCAGCAGGGACTCGGGAGCAGCAGTACAGGTCTCAGCTCTTGTGCTGTTGGGAATCTTGCCATTCATGATTGCTTATCTAACTCCTCAACTCTTTACATCATTCCAAGTCCAAACAGCCAGTGTAAAAAATTTGCAAATGTTTGCATAACTGTAGAAAAAAAGCAAAGACCTAAATGCAGTCCTTAGTAAGAAAAAAACCCAACAAACCAAGATTAATTATTTCCTCTTGTTTTCTCTCCCCTAAGTCTCACGATTTTGGGAGTTTGGTCATTTTTGAACAGCAGCAGTCAACAGCATTGTTGTAACCTCAAAAACACTGACTCGCTGGGCAGCGTCTGGGAAGGAGCTAGGGTTGTGCATCAAGGGATGCTTGGCTTTGCCCAACTCTCACTTTGTTGCTGAAGTTCAGTGGCAAATGAAGTGGCAGCTCACAGGTGGTGACATCAGGGCCTAATGGCAAGATTATTCAGAGAAATTGGATTTTATTTCTACCGCTGTGACAAAATTCCTACGTGATGCTAAACATCTTGTTCAGCAAAGATTAGGCAGGAGGCTGCTGTGTGCTCCTGAGCTCCTGGTGCTCCCATCAAGACCTCTTGGTCAGGCTTGAGGAAGACCTCACCCTGCACAGCCACACAGGAGGTCAGTGAGAGATGTACCCCGAGCAGTGCAGAAAGAAAGGTAGAGACCCTGGTCAAAGCAACTCTGGTGTGTCATCCACACAGTATAATTGCCATGCTAGACTTCCTTATTTGTATCGGTGAGATAACATCATTTTCTCACTTCCCAGACTGCTGTGAGAATTAATTTAGTGGTGATCATCATGCGCTAATAGCTAAGAGCTAAAATGTGAGATACAGATATAACAGCACAGAAGTGTCTGGGAGAAAATGAACAAGATCACATGCAGCGCAGAGCATGCAGTAAGCTTCTCCCAAAGGAAAAATGTTCCTTCCTTACAAGCTACCACTGTGGGCCAGTGGGGACAAAGAGAGAAACAGGACGACAAAGAAAAGGGCAAACTTTATACAACACTTCTGATCACAAGCTCTGTTGCAGATGAACATTTTTATCAACAGTTTTATTATGATCTGTTGCAAGAACATGAGCAGATAGCTCAAGATGGGAGAACAACAGAGGATTTTGGTTCATTCAAAGTATACGGACAGGATGAAATGAGCACAAAGGTTTCCAAGAATGGCTGGAGGCAAAGGATACGGGGAGAAGCAGCAGACAGCATGCAGCAATAGGAGAGCAGAGCTAACCGCCGGGCAGAGGGTGAGTGGTGTAGAGTCAAGGTGAAGGAGGAGCATAGTCTTGGGTGGGGAGATCCAGGGGACTGGGCAGGGCTGGAGGAGAGAGCTGATACGCTTGGGGCAGCAGGATGTGATGTGCAGATGCCCCAGGCTGGGGAAAAGGGGGAAAAATGTGTGATGGGAAGTTGGATCAAGGACAGAATCTTGTGGGGATCATTGGCAGCGATTTGTAGAAAATCTAAGGTAGTCTGTCAGACTGGAGGGACACCACAGACCTTGTCAGCAAGTGTGCTGGAGGAGCAGCTACAGCAATGGTTGGGGCTATGGAAGCATGTGGAGCTTCTTGTGGAGAGAAGGGAAGGAAACAGATGACAGCCCAGCAGCAGTAGCCAGCTAAGCAAAGCTTCTCAGTGGTCAACCTGATCACAGATTTCTGTGGCTCTCACGTCAGCACCTTCCAGCTGATTCTACGCTACTTTAAGTTAAAAATTACAATAGCTGCAAAACAAGTGTCGTGGTTCTCCCAGCAGATTCTTTGGGTAATCCAGTAATGTATTTTCCTCCATTTCCACTAATACTGATTTAAAAGACGATACTTCTACTACCCTCTGAAGAACTAACCTGTGGCTTAGCATTAAAAAAATGCATCTTGTTCCTTAACATACTTGCAGCCACAGTACATTTTCTCCAACTACTCACAAATGCCATGTCGGCATGTCATTGCAAGAACCACGTGTGACATGGCAAGCATGGTGTAATGGCATCACATCTTATCTCACTCCTCCAGCCACAAGGTAGAGCACGCAGCTCCAGCATCCATTGCTGGAGCATCCAGCATCACACGTAGCTTGTGAAGTTCCATCCTTCTACTTTCATGTATACAAGCGTGTAAGAATTGAAGTAACAGTAAAATAATAACGTATGAGTTGAAATGTTTGAGAGAGAAGTTGTTACACAAACTGAAGTGTTACAATCTGGGCTGGTAGAGAATTTTTTTTCTTTCCTTCCAAGCGGTGTAAGTATGTCTTTTGTACTCATACTATCCTGGCTGAATTTCAATTAAATCTGCTCTTTGCTTTACAATACAGTGTCTTTCTTGATAGCAGACACACCTGCTGCAGACTGTCTTCCAGAAACACACACCCCAAAGGCTGGGATGCCCAATCCCTCTTACCCTCCCTGCCTTCCTTGCCTCCGCTGAAGCCCAGCTGCAGCTCTCTGCTAGCTGCTCTCACTTCTTCCTTAGTTTATTTCCAAGACACTTATCTGACAGACTTACCACCATGAAGCAAGCAGTTAATTTCCTGCTTCCCCACTTAAAAACAACCTTGTATTTGTATACTATAAATATTTGTACCTTCCCAAAGGCCAAGGACTTGCAGAGCTGCAGATTTTTGTGACATTCTATAATGAAAATAAGCATCAAGCTCAGAGCCAGGGCTCCATCTGCTCTCTGAGTGGCTCCACTGCTGATGGAGAGGACCCAGGGAGCAGCATTGCTGCTCAGCCCCAGAAGCGGGGACGGGGCAGACACCCAGCTCACTCCTGCAGTTAGTACATGTACCCGTCTGTCAGTCTGAGTCCATGACACACGCGCCACGTAACCTGAAAAACCGAGAGGTCTGTGCACATACCGTCCGATGACAGAGCAGGTCTCGGTGTCAGCAGCCACGGCACCGTGCAGGTAGTGCTGAGGACCACATTTGGGTTGAGTCAGGATGACCACGAGCACAACAACCACTGCCAGCACACCTAGGGTCAGCAGCACCAGACAACAGATCTTCCCCGTAGACATGTCTATTCCTACGCCGCTGGAGGCAGCTGGGAGGCTTTTACTCCTTTTGCAAAGGCGCCTGCTTTGCTCAGGGTGGAAGTAGAGGATTCCGGCAGTTTTGGGAGGGAAGTCTCACTGAAGTGGGCTCTGCCTCCTGCGACTGAGAATTACATTCTTTTTAAGATTAAAAGCCGCTAAAAAAGAAACGGTGTACTCTTTCTTTCCTGCTGTCTTACGTGTGAGAGGCTTTTCACTCCCTTTTATAAAGTAAACTTTTTCTGGCATATCCACTCTATGTCTTTTTTTTTTTTTTTTAAGTCTCTGATGAGAACATTTAACTCATTCACTGCTGGAGCACTTCAAAGTGAAATCTCTACACTGCTTATTGGCTTCACACAGCCTCCCTGGCTTGACATTCTTGCCACATAAAGCAAATTACCACAGAAAGACAGCCTACACGGTGAATCCCTGGGAAAATTACAACATCGATCCTGCATTGCAAACGTGGGGTATTTTCTTTCCACAAGACTACTCAGAGACGTAAAAGCTACATACAAAATACAAAGCTGGAACCTTCATATTTACTCTTACTTTACCTTATAGTTTATTATAATCTTGCTTATTTACTTTTTTCATCATTAAATCTTGCCAGTGTCCACACCATACATCTTCTGTAAATGAGCATAACAGAACACCTTGAATAAAGCAGCACACCTTTACACTTCTTGTAAAACATCTGAGGGAAAAGCTCTGGGGTCCAGTCTGTACCAGTCAGCAACCACAGCACCCAGGAAGTGAATGGCTGCTAAATAAGACCGGACCTGATTCCTAACAGAGCAGCGAGGAGCAGCATGAATTGCTACACAGTTCAACTAGCCTTTTAATTATACAGTTCTCCTTGCACTTAAAAAGTTAAAGATACGGCCCCACATCTGCCTGCTGTCTTTCTAAAAGATGCTATCTGTGATCCTTTTCCAGCTAGATTTGGGAGAAGGGGAATTCACCTGCGCAGTATTTCAGTACAGACTTTGAACCTGTACCCACAAAACTTTATCTCATAGCTAAGTAATACTATTTCATGTATCATATCTCAAGAAATGGATTTGATAGATCAGACTGTCTTTTTTTTGTAGTTGTATCTTCCCGTAAGGTTATCTTGGGGAAGTGAGAATAGTCCAAGAAAAATACATGGGTTTGGCCAAGATAAAACTATAGTCCCTGGGGAATAATTTGGTCTCCACATCTCTGTCTGACTTGGTGAATATACTTGGCCTGTGTAACAAGACTCCATAGCTCTAATGTGACTATTCATTTCACCCCATTGCAAAACATTGCTGATCTTGTAAAATTTCTCAATCCCTACATGACCTCAGTTCATTTTTGTGTTTCATTTGTGTTTCATTTTTGACAAATTATTTTATAACACTTAAAGAATCATCACTCTGGTGTTTTTTGGGAAAGCTCGTTCCTGTAAATTCATAGCAGCGCTGGAAACCCTGACGACTCAGTACCAACAGACTGAAGGCTCAAGTGGATTTTGCTCATTTGCTTTCATCAAATGCCATGGAGAATTCAACTGCAGTCTCCAAATTTCCATCAAATTTGGTTTTCAACTCAGCACATCAGACATCTGTATCTGGAAAATTACCTTTGTGCTGCCAAGGAGGAGACCTGGAAGAGGCAAGAAAGGTAAGAGATTGTCATCTCCCAGATCATGTCTGGGAATGGCAAGGCCAAGACATGGTTACGATATATTCCAACTAACAAATGCCTCCCATAGGCAAACCTCTTTGTCTTCTAGATACGTAACTGTCTTCTAGATACATAAATGAAGACTGAGCCTACTTCTCTCTTTCAATGTGTAACCTTTACAGTCTTGTTGGTACAACACTCAACTTTGACCATATTATACAAAGTCTGCACTGACCTTCTCATGTGAGAGGCTGCTTAGCTGTTCACGTGCTGGGGCTCAGGACTGTGGCCTCTATTTGTCTGTTTGTTTGTTTCTCAAAACTTTCACATTCATCGTCATTGTCTGGGAGCACAGTTTGCCTTGACATAAATCTCCAGACACAGCACTTCACTGCAAGGACTCTCTGGTCCTCCACTGCTAGCGTGAAAAACTTTGTATGCTGCATGAAAAAGAGCTCAGGTATTTAAAGACCTTTACAGGCCAAGACATATTCAAGGAGATTTTAATTAGAATTGTAATTATTAAGGGAATTGCTGTTTATTAACTAATAAACAGGCACAGTACCTTTAAATTGTCCTTTATATTGTTGGCATCCTGTTACATCTTTGTCCTGATCTCCAATCATGAGACCAAAATTGAAAATTATTTAACAACTGAAGTACAGGCATTGATAAGGTTGAAGTGAACACCACAGCTATCTTACGGAGGGTAAGAAATCATCAAGGGACAGAAATACTCAGATTTTAAGAGCAGAGCATAATTACTAAGTAAAGGAGTTGGAAAGAAATTTCCCTCACAGGTAGGTTATTGCAGAGGTGTTGAAGGGTCTCGGCCATTGGGCTGAGTTTGTGGGGAGAGCACCCGGGGCAGTTAGTCTAATCCCATCATCTAGTGACCAAAGGGACCACGGCAGGCCCTGGAGGCACCAGGATCTTCTCCTTCAGCCTTGCTGAAGGTGCACAGTGTGAACCTTTGCCTGTTTTGGCAGCAGTGTATTGCACTAAGCCAATGTAATTTTACCTCAAGCTCCAACATGTTCTTGACATACCGAGCTACTATCTGTAGAGCCTGCTTCTCTGACAGTGAAGCCGGTATCAGATGATGGCTGGTATCAGGCATGTTTGAGGAAAAAAAGGTGGTTGCTGGATGAAAGCCAGCCCTCATAACCAGCCTCAGGATCCTGGAGGTGAGGAGAAAATCACAAAGAGCACCAGCATTTACACATGCTTTTCGTTCAGCAGAACGAAGTTGGAGGTGCAAATTAAGGAGCCATCTTCTGAGAAGATGGAGATCTCCATGCTGAAGTAGGATTCATGACAGTCTGGGGCCAGGCTAAAGAAAACAAGGTTGCTGCCTTGTCTGCAGCAAAAGAGTAGGTTTGTGGCATCAACAGCGTTTCAAGCATTGTGCTTTCTCCATGCATCCTTTTCTCCAGTGCCACTTTCCATTGATTGAGGGGGAAGAAAATAACATCATTGGACAGAAAGCCAGACATTTCTACTCAGCAAAGAAAAGCTGACTAAGATATTGACCCTCAATTTATCACTCTTCATCTCATATTTTAAAAATATAAACTAAAAGAACCCTAAACACACACCAAACTCATAAGGCATTCTCACGCTGGTGTCCTAAGCATCCTCCTTTGCCTTTGTCTTTACGCTGTCCAAATTACATAGCGACATACTCAAGAGAATGCCTCTTTCTGCTGGTGTTTGCTTGCAGAGCACTGTCTACAGTCACCAAGCTCTTATTGTAATAAATAAGTGCATTTTGCATTTCCCAACTCTAAATTAAGTTTAAACCGTTGGTCAAGAGTCTAGGAAAGTTTCCAAGAGCATGCAACCAAAAGCCAAACTGGATGTATTTCATACACCATTCGTCTCCTCCTCCAGTGATGTTTATTTATAACCCAGGAATATCAGTTGTCTCTATACAATAATCAAATTACAAAAATATAGGCAACATGCTGGGAATTTATTGTTCAAATCTTCTAAGAGACATGGCTGTGAGTTCCACAGATGTTGGTGCTCATGATCCATTTGTCTCAGTACAATTTTTCAGAAACTGAGAAATACTAACCTCTGCACATTGTTCTCCTCTGCATACAAACAAGTTTTCTTTATTGAGGGCCATGGGTTTGCTCCCACAAAAATCAAGTCTGTATAGTTTTCAGACACCTGGGAAAACAGATACTCAGAAACCGGAGATTTTGAAGAATTTCTCATTCATGTCTCTCTTTCCTCTGTTATTTCTCAGAATTCATGACAAAAGTTAAGCCCGCAAACTCCACTGACTCAGGAAAATCAAATTCTGCTTCTTTTTTTATTGAAATAAGCAAAGAGAAACATGCTCTAAAATTACTCATGGATTTATGTTCCACTGAGATTAACATTTAAGTACCTTCTGAATCAAGGATTTTTGGTTTTCCTGTTAATTTCAAAGAATGTCAGGAAACAACTCTCCTGGTTCTAGCTGAGAAACTTCGCAGTACTTATCTCAAATCTTGAAAACACACTTCTGGCTGCAGCTGTAATGGTTACACAGATTCTTCCTACAAGCCCTGAAAGGGTGTTTACAAGCAGTGTCATGTATCAGGAGTGCAGCAGCAGGGCAGTGACGGATGACTAGGATTGGGCAAACCTACATCTTGAAGAGGACATGTATCAACAGTCCAACACTACTCTGGCACAATTTTCCTCAGCCACACTAACTTTCAGTTTCCCACTGTGAGGGGTCTCTCTTTGTGGGCTGCAAGCACAAACAAGCACTTGAACAGGACAGTCACAGGAAAGGCACCATTTCTCACATCACTGAAATCAAAAAAAGGACCCAGCAGAATCTCAGAGACTCCTATACCTTTGTTGAATTTTCCTAGGTTAAAGGCAGAGCTGCTGCCTACTTCTTCCTTTCCTGCTGGTTACGAAGTAATGCCTGAAAGAAACTCTCTGTCAAACCCAAACCTAAACATCCGCTTTTCTGCAGTTTGATCAACATATTGAAAGTCAATTATTTGCATGACTCTACTTAGTGAGACACATGGCACAGACCACTGTCCAAGGGAAACTTTTCTCCATTAACTTTATTTGATGAGTATATCCAGGCACAGTTTACTGCACAGCATCAGCATTTTATTCTTTCTAGAACAGTGCAGCTATGCTCAAGATTAGATTAACAGTGAAATCTTCTGATTCAGTCTTTAACTCAAGTGCTCTTCTGGAGCAAATCCAGCAGGAAATGTTTTCTTAAAGACTAAACCTCATTAATTCCATTACTACAGCAGCTGAAAGTATTGACACTAGAAAACAAAAGGAAACTTTGTGTGCATCCAAAGACACCAACAGTAAACTCTGAACTCTGTATTAACTAAATTAGGCCGAAGTATTACGGTAGTGACACCAAAGGATATCTGTGGAGGGTTTTAACTCACATGAAAGTACTAAACTCATTGAAAGTGCTAAATATAAAATATTTATAGTTAAATGCACATGTACCTATATGTAACAACCTATACAGCTGCCATCATATGCTTTATAAGGTCTCAGCGTGGCACAATCAGTGGAATAACAGTTCGGTGCCATGCTCAGTTCACGAGTTGCCCAGATCGGGTTTTGCTCTCCAGGTCCTGTGCAGCCTGGAGGTCTCTTGCTCTGCACAGAGCACAGCACAAGGCAGCATGAGCCACTCTGAATGTACGAGGGAAGCAGATCAGCCAAGGAAGCTGATGCGTGATTTTGCCAGGGATCTTTACACAGTGAAGAAAACAAAATACCCAAATCCTGAACCCTTTAATGCCAAAAGCCTTAGGAGGATGTTCAGAAAAAAGGTGTTGTCATGGTTTGGGCTGGACTGGCCACCAAGGTGAATGACAGATGCTCTTCCCCACCTCTCTCTTCACGGAGAGGGAGAAAGACTTACGAGTTTAGAAAGAGCCAAACTACTTTAATGAAATATTAAAAATAGAATAAAAAGAAAATAATGAAATACATACAAAACCGTATCAAGCTCCCAGGATCATGATCACATCACCAGCAGGCACTGGGGAAGTCCCAGATTGGACTTAGTGACAGACGGGAACTGGATTCCAGATCTGGATTCAGGATCAAGGTCAAAGGCAGACGAACAGACAGAGTCCTCCTTGGGTGGCAGCCATTGAAGAAAGAGGGCTGACCCTTTGATCTCTCAGCTTTTATACTGAGCATGAGGCAGATGGGATGGAATACCCTGTTGGTCAGTTTTGGGTCACCTGTCCTGTCCGCTCCTCCCCGCAGGTGGGACCCCTCTACACTCTTCCGCTTCCGAGCCTCCAACGGGGCAAATAACAAAGTTGGCTGACCTTGGTTGTGATAGCAATAGGGATAAGCAAGAGCCTCTCTGCATACCATTCCTTGGCATCAACTATAAACATCGGTCTTATCACTCTGACAGCGAATAGTTTCTGCACAATATGCTGTTAATTTCAGTAGTTAGAAGAGGCTTAGCTAAAAAGTAAAATTACTGAATAGAAAATTGGTTCTGTTTTACCTCAAACCAGGACAGGTGTGCTGGCTGAAATACAGATGGCAAGTCAAAAAGGAAAACAATGAGGACAAAAATGCACTCTCATCAAATCTCTGGCTAAAACCAAATTAAGGGGAGTGGCTGACAGGATGAGCAGCAGAGCATCATCCACAGGGAACTTGAATAGAAACCTCATGAAGTTTGGTAAAGAGCAGGGCAAAGGTCTGCACCCAGGCAGAGTAACACCATGCTCAGCACAGGCTCTCTTGTGAAGGGCCTGGGCTTGCAGCAGGAGCCACGCTGACCATGCGGCACTACGTGCTCACGCTGCAAACCTGGCCGGCAGATATCGGACTCCTTCAGGAGTGTGGTCAGCAGATCGAGGGCGGTTATTCTCCTCTTCTTCAGGCAGCACCTGAAATACTCTGATCTGCCATGAAAGCTGAGCCCTGGGAGCTCAGGAGGAGCTGAACAAAAGGAGCCTGTTAAAAGTCAAATTCCTGGTGAGAGGAGGTGCAACAAACGCAGAGGGGAAATACAGAGGGACCTCCCTGCCTGGGCAGTGGTGAGTCCTTAGGTCAGCTTGAGCTGTCCTCTTTAACCTCACACAGAGGCTTTGGAAACTCCTCTGGTTTTAAGACACCCATGCCAGGGGAGGCTGAAAGACCTGGGCTTGGAGCTGGGCTGGACTGTTTTTCATGGTGGAGAGGGATACATGTAAATGACTATTTAAATGCTGGCAAAACCCGCAAGCTTGCCTGTATATCGTCTCCCAAGCCCTCTACCTGCTTCTCCAGCCCCCATCACCCTGGTTCCTAACTGCACCTCCACAAAGCAGGGACTGTCCCCCACCAAACATCCCCCCATCTCCCACCCCCTGCCTTCCCCACACACTCTGGGTCCCTGGTCCATGCTCCTGCCTCACACAGTCAGCTGATACATGGTACCACCATGCAGGAGATAGAGGACAAACACTCCATAGGCTGCACATACTGAGCCTCAGGCAACTGTGATGCTATGTCTGCATTAAGCTTTTTTTAAGTTGGGACAACTTTTTTGGGGTTTTTTTGTTTTGGTTTGTTTTTTTTAAGTTCTTGATATATAGAAACAACAGGGACTTTTGTCTTAAGAGACTATCTGAAAACAACTTCATGCTCTCAGGAAGAGGAGCAAGGAGGGGAAATATGTTTTTAAAAATCCCCTAAATAAGAACTGAAAAGAAAATGAGACCAGGCTTTTCTGGGATTCCCAGGTAAATGACAGAGTCTGTGCTGCACACAGCGAGCCTTTCCAAAGGGCTTAATCACACTGAAATCTTTTAGTCAAGAATAAAGACCAGGACTAGCATCTGGATTTCATCTCCTCTCCAAAATGAGCGGGAATGCTCAATCAGAGCACAGAGCCAAACAGATCCCACTTTCCCCTGGAGACAGCAGGCCCCTTCTCTGACTATCCCTGCAGCTCTTCCTGAGAAACAAGAGCATACACACAGCATCCCCACTGGAGTTTTGCAGTTTCCTACCATCTCATTGGAATCCAGTGACACCCACCAGCATCAGAGGTGGTGCTGAAAGGGGGAGGGAGGGAGAACCCGTGCAGCTGGTACAGAAACGCACCAGGACGTTCCCCTGGGAAGCCACAAGCTGCTGGAGGACTCACACTTGCCATAGACTCCCCTCTCATGATTCCCAGCTTAAACACCACCCAAGCACTCAGCACTGCTGCCCTCTTTCCCTGCTGCACTTCCAGCTCTTCAGGAAGGGTAAGTCCTGGAAGTACAAGCCAGATGTGTGAGTGCTGCAAGTCAGTAAGTATCTCACGAGAACCAGCACATAAGCAAACACAGTGCAAGCTGAGATTCTCGGTATGGGAAGAGGGTAAGAGCAAGTTCTCAACTGCCCTTAAGATCCTCATGTACTTCACAAGCAGAGCAATGGAGAGGCTGACAGAAGGAGAAACAGCAGCTCCACAAACAGCCCTTGCCGTGTCCTGGTGCAAAAAAAAAGAGAGGGTTATTGCTGATTGTGCAACTACAGATGTAGGCTCATAGTTCTGCCTTGGCCGCAGGGATAAGAGCATTGCTTTGTAATGAATTCCCTTCCTTCTGAGTGGCCCTGGGAGCTCGTGTGAAACAACCCTTTTCTTGTGCAAGAATGCAAGAAAGCGTTTGCTTTCTTCACCAGAAAGTGGAGGGGCAGCATGCAGGAAGGGAGAAATTCAGTCTTCTGGATTTTGTTTTCTGTCCTTTTCTTTTTCCCTGCTCATCTTTCACTGCTGTTTTACTTTGGAAATCCCCCAGTGTTCAAATCCTTTCAAGAAATGGTGTTTGCAGGCTCTTGCACAATTCCCTTTGGAGCTGTTCTATTATTTATCCTTAAACACTTTCCCACACAGTGATCATTGTAAATGGCTCCTTTCTTCCTTCAAAATTTTACACCCTTTCCTCTAGGGACATGCTGATATTATCATCCCAGAATTTACCCAGCTAGAACATGGGGTAGAAATTGCAAAAATTCAACTGTTGCTCATTCCTGAGAATGAGCAATGGGAATGGAAAAAAAACCTGCTTCCCTGCATTCAAAATTGGAATATTAATCTTTGTTGATGTTAAATATGTAGTATAAGAATACCTGAGCTGAGCTGGATGAGTGCTACATATTTTTATTTCAATAGCGAATAAGCTGTTTTCAGAATTTCATGCATATCCTTCCCTTCTTTTCTAAATTGTGTATTTAATTTTAAAACCTTTCTTTGCACAACAGCTGGTTATGTTTCTTGCCACATTGGAGTAAGACTTTTTCAGCTTATCAAATTGGAAAACGCAAGTAAGTTGTTGTCAGCAATAAATTCTAGACAGTTACAATTTTCGTGAGCAAGTGTTTGGGTTTTTTTTCTCCCTTCTTTTTTATATCCAAAATCTGGATTGGCTACTCAGACCAGCACTTAGACTGGTGAATGCTGTATGGGACGCTATCCATAGTAGCACAGGATTGCCAAGACAATGCCAGAACATGCCCAAAAATATCTGCGCTGATAAATATGTATGTGCTGACTATTCTTTCAGAGACAGCAAGAACCTATACAACTGTTAACTACAGGTAGTACAAATTGAAAAAGCAAAGACATGGGAAACAGAAATATTTAGAGCAGTAAAATAATACAGCTCAGTGCCTGCCACCTCCTGCAAATCCTGTGAGAGAGCTCTTGGGAAGTGGGACAGTGCAACAGCAAACATTAAAAAACACCGTCCTGAGCAAGGCTCCTGATGGGTAAAGAAATCAGAGTTCCCAGCAGTGACATAGTCCCTTTCCAAATCATGTAGCAGTAGCTGTACCAGCACAGTATATTTCATCTCTTTGCTTTGATTTACTTCTGCTGTATTCACCACAAGCCTTCTCTGGATTCAAACCCTAAGCTAGTAATGCACAGACTTCCACAGAAGTCTTCAAAAGAAAGGTAGTGGCGTGAAGAAAAAGTTTGACTCAAGAAAACCTTGAGATATTTTTTTTTTTTTTTGCATAAAAAGCAGAGCTACTGGCCTCCATATCAAAGGGCAGGTGGAAGCAGCAGCATTTAACAAAGGGAAACAGACAAGTTTCTACATAGTGCACCAGGTCCAGTGTAGAAAGGCTGTAAAGTAAACAATGCACACAGAAACAGCTGGGTTTTGTCTGCTACAGATTAAAGGACTTCCAGCAGCGACTGGTCAGGGTGTCCTATTTTAATGAAAATTAAATTAATTTGAAAGCTTTTGGAGCACAGAAAGAGGATCTCAGAGTGCAGCTCCAGAGCTTCATGCTAGCAGCCAGAATGGTGCTGAAACAAAAAGGAAATGGACTTGGTCCTTCAGCCTCACACATCATCCTCTCTGGAAATCAAGAAGCCAAAAGCCAAGTCCATGTGCCACAGCCATGGGCCTAATTGCATCTTGGCTTCCTTTCTGGCCCTCTTCTCCTTCCCTGTCTGCACCAGCAACTTTCGCAATACTTCCACTTTTAGTACTTAGTTCAGGCAGAGTGTTTTGGATGCTGCACACCAGTAGTGACCAACCTTTCTGTCACTTCAGGCCCCAGGATGAATTACAGAGGGTTGAGATCCACAGCTCTCCCATCAGGTGACTGCAGGTGCTCCCATCACACAGAGAGCATCTGTCCTCCTCTGTGCTGCCTTCCTGAGATCCACCTCATGTACACACAACCTTCCCAGCTGGCAATCCCTGGTGCAGCCTCTTGAGTGCTGCATAGCAATAACACCACCATAAAGCATGCAGTCCCCAAACCCATGTGGAATCCATAACTGGTTACAGAGATCCTCTGGGTTGCCTCAAAGCATAGGCAGTGCATTATTATTAAAATTTCATTTCTCTTCTTTCTTGATCAGTTGGTGCTTGGAGCCGCTCTCTCCCTGGTAACTCCCTCCTGGTATGGCAGAGCCTGACCGTGTCTCTGCCACAGGGGCATTTCTTTTCTTTCAGCAGCTCTGCCCAGCATCTATCACCTCCTGGAATGAGGAAACGTAGTCCTTCAAAGCCAGGTAGCAATCACCAAGGGGTACTCCAAGTCCAAAAGAAACACTTCTTCTGGACTCAACCCTTGGCCCTTTGCTCCTGCCAAAAGGCAATCACCACTTTTCTTTCCTTCCTTTGCCTGTTCCCACTCTCCACAGCCTGGGATGACTAAAAGAGACAAGCGATACTCAGTTCCTGGATGTCAGTCTCTATTTTCATGTCACGTACTAAAAAGGTGCCACTTATCAGTCTCGGAGCCAAGTCGGACTTCCCCTCTTCTACTTCCTCCTCAAGGTCTGACACTTGCTGCAGACTCAAGGGCACATGTGTGAGGGACTCCAGAAACCTGCCAAGCCCAGACCCTCGGCAGACTGTACATGTTTTATATTTCCTTGCCTGACACTGAAATTCAGTCAGCCTGAACAGGGTTGGACACACACATCACACACATATTAGTGGCCAAGATTGCCCAACACAGTGTTTTGGAGGCTTTTATATTCAAGGCCAAACAAACAGCCATTTTGAAAATATAAACTCAGTAAAAGCAAAAGTGCTTGTATTCAGAAAACTCCTCTGCTCTCCAGACATTGCTTAGAAGGAGAAAAAAATATTTTTTAAAAAAAAACGAAATAGTTCAACATTCAAATATAAACATTTAGTGTGGCCCTGTCTTAGTTTCATGGTCATATATGCTGTTTCATCTGAAGAATATTTGTCTCATTTGCTTCCATTCAGTTTCCACCCTTTCTATACAACAGGCTTAGATGCTGACTGTATTTACATAAGAACACAGAAACAGACACGTGGGTCAAACTGAGAGTCCCATAGCTCAGTATCCTGCCTCTGACAGCAGCCGGCAGCGGATGCCCAGGGAAGACTACAGAAGGAAGAGTATAGCAATAAATGTGTAGTGATTTTTCCCTTAAATGCTCTCCCAGCCTCCAGATACTTGCAACTTAGAAACTTTCTGAGACACAAGTGCAGTCTTTGCATCTGGTAGCCCTTGATAACTTAGTTTCATTAATTTCTCTAATTTCGTCCAGCTTCTGATTTACTGGATGCTGAAGGTTTTCAGAGAAAAACACTGAATACAAACTTATTGTTTATTTGTAAATTACGGAAACTGCCTGGTTTTTATCTGCTTTTTAATGCTGTTACAATTCCAAAAACCACAGCACCACAATAAAGCAGGTTAAGTATTACACAACAATGAGCTATCCCTAACAATTAACTATTGCCTTAGTATCTGCAAAATTGTACTTCCTTTTGCAAGCCTCAAAGGCAATCTTATGATTCCTCTAGGTCCTACTAGAAGACCAGCTTCTGGATTTGGAGATGAGGAAAGAGTGGGAGTGACTCCCTCAAAAGACCCAGTGGCTATCACTCCATCAGCATCAAGCCCTGCTTGACCATAAGCTGAGACTTGGTTCATTCTAGGCTCTATGGCAACATCTATAGTAGAACATTAACTGGGCACATGGAAGTCAGCTGGTATGCAGCAGCCATGTCCAGGTTAGTCCTAAAACTGGATGGCTACAGCAATGTGCCTTTTGAGAACAGTTCCTTGACTTCCCACCCACATCCAGGAGCTGTTTGAGGAAATTGCTGGTTGGAACAGGCCAAACTCACTATTAGGAATGTGCTGGTGAGTTTGCCAGCACCAGCGGTCATGTTCCAGTGCCTGTGAACACACCTGGTTATGCTTGAATTCCTAGAGAAGCAGTCCACATCTTTACTGTGCTGCATCCCTTCAGGCTCTTCACCCTAGGGCCCCCAGACTGTTGTTATTCCAGCAGTGGAATAACAGTGGTGAGTTTCCACTTTAGAATAACAGGATTTGTCAAAGCAGCTGTATTTGACCTGAAAGAAACACTGCCTCTTCACCATTTGAGAGGACTCTGTGCTGTCAGGCCTGTCACCTACTGCTGGTCCTCCTGTGAGTCCAGGGCAATAAAGTTACTGGGAGATACTCTCAAAGCAACACTAATACTTCTACTGAAACCCACTGCTAATCATCTCTCCTTTAACATCCTCCTGTCTGATATTGATCCCTGAAGTCCCAGGGAGGAGCCCATGAAAGGACCTGGAATAAAGGCTTTGGGAATGTTACTCTAAATGAACAATCAGAGAGAAAGAAACCCGCTGAGACTGAAAGAGCTGCCTGTACTGTGTGAAGGACCCTTTAGGCAACTGAGCCAACTTTTAGGGGCTTTTCTGAGAAACAGAAGTACAGTCACAGCCCGGCAGGAGTCCTGGAATATGAACTAAAAAGGGATTTATAACAAGAAAGAAAAAGGGAGATTTGAATAACTGCTTACTCATCCAAAAACATAGGCTTTATCTGTTCAACAATAACCCCGCACCTACAGTCAATGTTTAACTCGTGCCTCATGGATGTGTTGGCCTGTTAAATGGGATTTCCTGATAAACGCAAATATGCCATGACAGAAGAATTCAACATAAACATAGAACCATCTCAAATCACAGCTTACAAATTATAAACTTCATTTCCCATGACCCACTAGAAACCCAAAAGCAAAGTCCTTTCCCAGTTATATTTGTGTTGAAACTTCAAGTCAACTGAGATTAAAGGTGTTAACTGCCGAACTGACAATCACAACAGAAGCAGTGACAACATATTTGTCTCACTGAAAACACGTGATGGACTGGAAATTATTTCCAACGGAGAACATGACAGAGAATAATATTTAGGTCAGACTATAGTTAAGAGCCACTATCCATAATAGCCAGCTTCCACATGAAATTAAAGACAAAACTTGCTTTTGAGTCCAAGCAGTTCCATTGGTGGTTCTTCAGTGATTCAGCAAAGTGAGGATTAACAGTGACTACTTGCTGCAGAGGACAGATGTCTACATTTTTAAGACTACTGTCACAGCAGCATCCTTAATAACAAGGCCAAAAATTGGAACTAGCCCTCAGTTTCCTCTTTGCTCCAAGCTGATGGCTATTCATTTGCGACACCACAGCATGAGTTCTTATCCTGCAAATATCATTTTTGTAAGAAAACAGAAGCTTTGTTTTTCTTGGGCTTGTAATTTGGCATCTCTGATCAGCCATAAAATGTCAGTATTAGTAAAATGATATAAAAGGAATGGAAGTATTTAAAAGATAATGAGTGAACTTGTGATTTTCTTCAAGGCTGACTTAACCACGCTCTAGCCAGAATGTAGACAAAGCAAGGGGATTCTTGCCAAGGGGCTGGATTTTCAAGACACTGCCAGGAACTCCCTAACAAGGAGACATGCATATGACCACAGCTTTACATATGCTGAAGAACTAGCACTCCAGCAGCTCTGCAATACACAGCAACATTCATGCAATCTGACGTCAAAAAAAGAGTCACCTCTTCTGTGTTCCTAGGTGTTTAGTCACTTCCTTTTACTAGAGGTAGCAGGAATGTCAAATCCAAATACTCTGAGAACAGCAGAGAACAATATAAAATGGCTAGCAATGGGCAAGGAATTGCAAAACTACAGCTTGAGGATGGTGGTAGAGCAATGTGAATGCCTAGAGGTTAAACTATCAAGGACAGGAAGTAAAGAAGCATGAGCTGGAGTCTCTCAGCATGCTAGATATATGAGACATGAATATTGAAGGTTGAAAAGCAGAACACATTTCTGGGAAATAGAGAAGAGTTTAAAAAAAAACAAACAAAGTTCATCAGTGAAACTTGGAACCCTGCCCTGTCCCTGGACCTCTGTGCAATTCTAAATGCAATGTGATAGCAAGGTCCTCTATAAGGATGCAAATAACTTAATCTCTGTTTACACAGAAGAGTAGCTCCATCCCAAGAAAAAAATGAGTGGGTGTTGAGGTTGTGTTAACCCTGGTTGTGCTAGGGGAAAATAGGCATGGTGTGTTCTTTGCTCTCTTAGCCGCCACAGCCCTAACCCTTTTGGCTTGGGTGGATCCCCCCCTCCCCCTCTCCCCAAAGTCCGTAGGGGTCCCCTAAAGGCCCTACAGCACGTGTGGCCCCTAGAGACCTCTTGAGGCCCAGCGACGTCTCCGGAAGGGCGCAGGGCTCCCCTAGAAGCCCTACAGTCCCTGCGCAGCCCCTACAGGCCTCTCGAGGCCCTGTGGGGCCTCCTGAAGGCCGCAGGGCTCCCCGAGACGCCCTACAGCCACTGCGCCGCCCCTACAGAACTCTCGAGGCCCTGTGGGGCCTCCTGAAGGCCGCAGGGCTCCCCTAAAGGCCCTAAAGCCCCTGCGCAGCCCCTAAAGGCCTCTCGAGGCTCTGCGGGGCCTCCCAAAGGCCGCAAGGCTCCCCTAGAGGATCAACTGCCCCTGTGTGGCCCCTACAGGCCTCTCGAGGCCCTGCAGGGCCTCCTGAAGGCCCTAAAGTTTCCCCAGAGGCCCTACAGCTGCTTCGCAGCCTGTACAGGCCTCTCGAGGCATTGCAGGACCTCTCTAAGGTTGCAGGGCTCCCCTAAAGGCCCTAAAGCCCCTGCGCAGCCCCTAAAGGCCTCTCGAGGCTCTGCGGGGCCTCCCAAAGGCCACAGGGCTCCCCTAGAGGATCAACAGCACCTGCGCAGCCCCTACAGGCAACTCGAGCCCCTGCAGAGCCTCCCGAAGGCTGTAGGATTCCTCTGGAGACCCTACATCCCCTCTGCGGCCCCTACAGGTCTCTAGAAGCCCTGCATGGCCTCCTGATGGCTGCAGGGCTCCACTAGAGGCCCTCCAGCCTCTGCGCGGCCGCGATAGGCCTCTCGAGGCTCTGCGGGGCCTCCCGAAGGCTGCAGGGCACCCCTAGAGGATCGACAGCACCTGTGCAGCCCCTAGAGGCCTCTCGAGGCTCTGCGGGGCCTCCCGAAGGCCAAGGGCACCCCTAGAGGATCGACAGCACCTGCACGGCCCCTACAGGCCTCTCGAGGCCCTGTGGGGCCTCCCGAAGGCTGCAGGGCTCCCGTAGAGGATCAACAGCCACTGCACGGCCCCTGGAGACCTCTTGAGGCTCTGCGGGACCTCCTGAAGGCCACAGGGCTCCCCTAGAGCCCCTACAGCCCCTGTGTGGCCCCTACAGGCCTCTCGAGGCACTGTGGGACCTCCCGAAGGCTGCAGGGCTCCCGTAGAGGATCAACAGCCACTGCACGGCCCCTACAGGCCTCTCGAGGCCCTGCGGGGCCACCCAAATGCAGCAGGGATCCCCTAGAGGCCCTACAGCCCCTGCGTGGTCCCTACAGGCCTCTCGAGGCTCTGCGACACCACCCAAAGGCCCTGAGAACCCTCCTGACGGCCCTAGAGACCCACTAGAAGCCTTACAGCACAGCCCGGCACAGCCCCTAGGGCCCTCCCAAGGCACTGCAGACCCTCACGACCACCCTAGGGAGCCCCTAGAGGCCCTACAACCTCCAGCGCTGCCCCTACGGCCCTCCCAAGGCCCTGTGGACCCTTCCGATGGTCCTAGGGAGCACCTACATGCCCTATGGCCACCGTGCTGCCCCTACGGCCCTCCCAAGGCCCTGTGGACCCTCCCAACGGCTTTACGGAGGCCCTAGAGGCCTAGGGCCCCCAGCACAGAATCTAGGGACTTCCCAAGGCCCTGTAAACCCTCCCGACAGCCCTAGGGACCCTCTAGATGCCCTGCGGCCCCGGCACAGCCCCTAGAGGCCTCCCAAAGTACTGTGGACCCTCCTGACGGCCCTAGGGAGCCTGCAGAGGCACTATGGCCCCAGGAGCAACTCGTAACACCCTCCCAAGGCCCTGCGGACCCTAACAACGGCCCAAGGGGCCCCCAAGAGGCCCTACAGTCTCTGGCGCAGCCTTTACAGCCCTCCCAAGGCCCTGCGAACCCTCCTGACGGCCCTAGGGACTCCCTAGAGGCCCTACAGCCCCCAGCACAGCACCTAGAGCCCTCCCAAAGCACTGCGAACCCTCCCGATGGCCCTAGGGAGACCCTAGAGGCCCTATGGCTCCCGGAGCAACCCGTAACACCCTTCGAAGGCCCTGCGGACCCTCCCGATGGCCCTCAGGATCCCCTAGAGGCCCTATGGACCCCGGCACTGCCCCTAGGGCCCTCCCAAGGCACTGCGGACCCTCCCAACGGCCCTAGGGAGACCCTAGATGCCCTACGGCCCCCAGCGCAGCCCCTAGCGCCCTCCCAAGGCCCTGCGGACCCTCCCGATGGTCTTAGGGAGCCCCTAGAGGCCCTAGGGCCCCCAGCACAGCATCTAGCGCCCTCCCAAGGCACTGCAGACCCTCCCAACGGCCCTAGGGAGACCCTAGAGGCCCTATGGCTCCCGGAGCAACCCGTAACACCCTTCCAAGGCCCTGTGGACCCTCCCGACGGCCCTAGGGAGCCCCTAGAGGTCTACAGCCCCCAGCACTGCCCCTACGGCCCTCCCAAGACCCTGCGGACCTTCCCAACAGCCCTAGAAACACCCTAGAGGCCCTGTGGCCCCCAGCGTAGCCGCTATGACCCTCCCAAGGCCCTGCAGACCCTCCTGACGGCCCTATGGACCTCCTAGAACTCCTACGGCCCCAGCATAACCCCTATGGCCCTCCCACGGCCCTGCCGACCCTCCCGACGGCCCTAGGAAGACCCTAGAAACCCTACGGCCCCCGGCGCAAGCCCTACTGTCCTCCCACGTCCGTGCAGACCCTCCTGAAGGTCCTAGTGACCCCCTAGATGCCCTACGGCCCCCAGCGCAGCCCCTAGGGGCCTCCCAAGGCCCTGCGGACCCTCCCGATGGTCCTAGAGACCTTCTAGAGTCCCTATGGCCCTCGAAGCTGCCCCTACGGCCCTTCCAAGGTTCTGTGTACCCTCTCAAAGGCCCTAGGGAGCCCCTAGAAGCCCTATGGCCCCTGGCACAGCCCCTACGGCCCTCCCAAGGCCCTGCGGACCCTCCCGACGGCCCTAGGGAGACCCTACAGGCCCTACGGCACTTGGCACAGCCCCTAGGAACCTCCCAATACCCTGCGGACCCTCCCGAAGGGCCTAGGGAGCCCCTAGAAGCCCTACGGCCCCCGGCATGGCCACTATGTCCCTCCCACAGCCCTGCCGACCCTCCCGACGGCCCTAGGAAAACCCTAGAGGCCCTATGGCGCCAACATAGCCCCTACGACCCTCCCAAAGCCCTGCAGACCTTCCCGACGACCCTCAAGATCGACTAGAGGGCATACGGCACCTGGCGCACCCTCTAGGGACCTCCCAAGGCCCTGCGAACCCTCTCGACAGCACTAGGCAGCCCCTAGAGGTCTACAGCCCCCGGCGCGGACCCTGTGGCCATCCCAAGGCCCTGCAGACCCTCCCGATGGTCTTAGGGAGACCCTAGAGGCCCTAGGGCCCCCAGCGGAGCATCTAGGGCCCTCCCAAGGCACTGCAGACCCTCCCGACGGCCCGAGGGAGCCTGCAGAGGCACTGTGGCTCCCGGAGCAACCCGTAACGCCCTCCCAAAGCCCTGCGAACCCTCCCGAAGGCAGTAGGGGCCTCCTAGAAGTGCTACGGCCCCTGATGTAGCCCTTAGAGCCCTCCCAAGGCCCTGCAGACCCTCCC
>VFFE01007998.1:2884881-2952621 GCA_008921705.1 Burhinus oedicnemus | reverse complement strand
TGGTTTTTAGTTGTTTGGTTTTTTTTTTTTTTTTTTTTTTTTTTTTAATTGAATGGCTCCGTTACATATCTTACACTAGTCAGTACACTGCACTTGTAGCACCTTCAATACTGGCTCGGAGCTCCTTTTCCAGGGAGAAAACATAACTGGCTATACAATATGGAAAGGGTTCTTTATGCTCCAACGTGCACTTTTTTTGTAAAGGGATTATTTTTGTTTTCTGAAAACCTTAGACTTGTTCTGGGCATCATCAGACAGTGCTGGCTTCTACCAGCTTAGAAACCTGAGCTGTCCCTCTAAAATGTGTGTATTTAGTTTTATATTTAACTGACGTAACCAATTCATACAGGAGGAGAACCTGGCATCCTTGATTTTTATCTTTGTGGACTGGGACAGACTTGCCTTGCACTTGCCCTGGTTCCCCTACTCCTTACTAGTGAGCAGCAGGTAGACCCTACATCTGTTAGACTACTTGATTTTTTTATTATTTTTTTTTCCTAGGAAAGACAGGCATACTGAGAGCTGTGAGAGTATGTAACTTTGGGAAAGGAGCACAAATTTTACCATTTTTCTTAAATTCTGATCAGCACCTCCAGCTCACCTCTGCTTCACTCTTGTCTGCAGCCTCTGAGTAGGACCAGCAAGAAACAACGGCTCCCAAATGCTGCTAAGCTTACGATGTGCCTTCAAAAACTTGGAACGCATAATCTCTGTGAAAGCTGATGAAGGATCCCTGCCTGCCCTCCTTCCTTCCCCGTGCCCGCTGTAGCCTGCCCCTCTTAAGCTTCTTCTGCAGCTGTGTGTTGGTGCGTGTCTCCCTCTGGAGCCTTGGGTCACTACCTGTCTGCTTCCCCCACAAAGGCCCTGGCAGGATGACAAAAGCTGTTCTTCCTCACTGTGGTACTGCTACATTTCCTGTGCAGCATGACGGCTTACAGCAGGGTTGGTCCCAGTCAGAGAGGGCTGGAACGTCCACAGGCCCCGAGGCCTCCTGAGCCCTACCCCTGTGCACCCTCACAACTCAGTCACCTGCTGTTCTGAAGCCCAAGAAACACTCCTCAGTGTTACGCCTTGCCGGTTGCGTGGTAGGATTTGTTTCGTGACTGGTGGGGAGAGATAGGGAAAAGCTGTGTTTCTGGAAAATGGTTGGTTAAAGAAAGCTGGTTATTCTGTGGTTTACTATTTTGCAGTGTATTGCATTAACCAGCAGCAGGTTTGGGTTTTTTTGGTTGTTGCCATATTTTTATGGCTATCTATTGTATGACTGATCTACCCTGCCACTTGTTCGAGGATGATAGAAGGCACCGCTTCTAAGCGCAGCAGCAGTGGTGCTTTGGGCAATTAAAAACATTTCTTACAACCATACAGGCAAACCTTAGTCTTTGTGTGTGCGAGACTAATTTATTACTTCTTTCATATATACATACATACACACCAGCTTGGAGCCTTTCTAAAAGGAAGCACAAATTATGAAAAACACTTTCCTCTTCAAATGTGTTTATTGATAGTATTGGCTTGGTTGTATCATACTATTTAAAGTCAGGTGTGCATAAGTGAACACTATCCCACCCATGACGTGAATCTTTGCCTAGCTTGATTCGCCCCCGCCAAAGGGTTGGACTCTGTGGGAAAAACCTAGTGCCAGCTTCAAACTGTCAGTCTGCATTCAAGGTGAGACAAACGCCTTGAAGGACCCAATGGGAAATGTGCTTTGTCGTGTAAAGATCAGCTTCAAAAACAAGGCCAAGGCCCATGGCATTCCTTCTCAGGGAGGTTATGTACACAGGTGTCCGGAGGGTATTCTAAAAGAGCATGGAGGAAAGAAGGACACTGAGTAGTGCCTGAAAGACTACATGAAGCTGGAAACAGGAAGGGCCTCTAGGAGAGATGACTGTCTTCAGAAATTCACTTTTTTTTTTTTTTTTGCTATAAGTCTTGAATATCTGATACCCAGAAAATGTAAACATCCTTTATGTCATTAACTGGTAACGGGAAATAATTAAGAGAGTAGTGGGAGTGTAAGAGCGTCCCATTCTGCCTGAATGGAAAAGAGGCAACAAATGCATTAACCCCCTTGAGTGTAACCCTTAGAAAAAAAAAATTTAGAGATGGCTAATGTAAGGTGACGTGTTAAACTGCATACTTTATATACTAGTGGTAATGACAAAATACTGCTGCTTGGGCTAAGAGGGAGGGCACTACCACCTATTGAGATGTGAAAACAGAAGGAAGTTCATAAGCTAATTGGCCATTGTGTCCCCAAAGGAGCAGTACCTGGAGTTTGAGCCTGTGCGCCTCAATGGGGATTATCTTCAGAAGGGGTAACTCCACCACCAGGACTCCGGGCTTGCTTTTGGTAAGGCAGCTGTGCTCTGTGTCCCAGTCTGCTCCTTCCAGAAACAGACCAGAAACAAAGCAGCCTGTACGGGCAGAAAATGCAACATCTTGTGTAAATTGAGCTACTAAAAAATCCTGTTAAGACAACTTGTTCCTGCGACAGCTGTCCTTGGCACTTGCAGTCATGACAAAACTGCAGCTATACGGAGGTGTACTTATCTGTGGTGTTTGTTTTTATAATACAATTGTGACCTACTGTGTTCAATTTTTTTTTCAAATTAAAATTGTCTCAGTTGCACTACGTATGATAAACATTATTAGGAATAAATACTGATTTGCTTGCAATTTTCTTCCCCACAGTGAGTGCCATCCTCCAATTACTCGCGCAAGTAACAGCCAAATTGTAAGAGAGCTTTTTAACTCCTGTGGGACTGATCATTAGATCATTCAGACAAAAAAGGCAAGGGTTGGGATAGAGTTGTTCTGGTACAAATACCAAGCATTTTGATGAAATGTTGGTAAATAAAGAATAGTCTAGGTAAGCCCCTGAGGTCGACTTTTATTTTTAACTGCAAGTTAAACTTAGCAAAAACAATCAGATTTTTTTTCCCTCCTCTGTTCCCAATCAGGTCTAGTACTCAAAAGCATTGCTTAGCTGTCCCCTTTACACAAAGTTTGTTATACTTAGTAATTACAGCATTGCTAGTCATAGAGATTTCATACAGATATATTTACACAATAAATCATACATATTTGTATTTACTACTTGCTTAAATATACTCCCATATATTATCTGTGGTGTAAATAGATCTTTATAAACCTGCTAGGATTGGTAATGTTCTAGCCATTTAAGAAAAAAGTATGTGTGTGTGTATATATATATATATATATATATAAAAGGATATAAGAGAGGGAGAGCAAGGGAGAGGTGTAAGTTCAAATGTATGCGTGTGGGTGAGAAGAGCTGAAGAAAGACAATCACATTTGTGTATGCAGGGGCTCAGCAGGAAAGCAGAAACCAGAACCCAGCTACTTCCCAGTGTGAAATCACATGGACTGCAAAATGCAAACCCAAAGGTATTGTCTGCAGAGGTATAACCCAAGTAATTTACTCAGTATGCCAGGTAATTTCTCTCTCTCTCACCAATTAACTACTTGATTATTTTTGCCAAATAATCATAAAAACACCCACCTTGAGTAGACCCTTCAGTGATGTCTTCTGCAGTCCTGTACGTGGTTACCTCTGTGTAGAGGGTGGAGTGATCCAGTGGCCACTTGTTTTTCCTGCAGGTGGCTTGAACAAGAGCCATCAGGTAAGATTCTGGGACATGCAGGCCTGAGAGCCATATCACCTTTGGCTCATGCTCATTGACCTGCAATCACAGAAGACAAGCTGCAGCACCTGGTTCTCCCACCACACCTGGTACTCAGCCCAGAGGCCAACACTCTTAAAGACTAGCCAGTGGCTAGTCTGTCTTGCATCCATAGTTGTGCAATGATTCGTTATCATTCTAGGTGGTGACTGGCATTAGTTCAAGTAACTTGCCTAAAGCAGTGTGTAAGCACTGACTTCTGCACCAATTTGCACAGCATATCATGCA
The DNA here is from genome assembly GCA_008921705.1 of Burhinus oedicnemus. Taxonomy (NCBI): domain Eukaryota; kingdom Metazoa; phylum Chordata; class Aves; order Charadriiformes; family Burhinidae; genus Burhinus; species Burhinus oedicnemus. Next base: position 2,948,683 of record VFFE01007998.1, on the reverse strand, counting down.
AATTAACAAAACAAAAAGCTTTCTGGTGGCTCTCACTTACCCAGCTGGTGTACTGGTTATACCGTGCTCTAAAGAAAATAATCCAATTTGCAAGTGTTTTGAGTGTGTCAGGGGCTAGCCGCCGCCAGATTCCAGGAATCTGCCCATTAAAGAGAGCTCGAGCCACATCATCCAGTTCACTGCTCATTCCAACTTCCCCAGCCAAGGCCTGGAAAGACAGTGAGAGTCCGAGTGCCAACCTGGGGCAGGTAAAGCCTGACTGATTTCCTCTAGTAGCTGTGTTCTTACTTACACGTTGCAGTTCAGCCAATGACTTTGCCATTCGAACGATCAGCTTATTAAAATGTTCCAGTTCCTGCAACAGCACCACAGTTGTAGGGGATATCTCTGGTCCAAAACCTTTCCGTATCTGGTCAAGATCAAATACTTGTGGTATTTTGTTTTCTATATCCTTAGCAACATTTGCAATATATTCATCTCGACTAATTCCTGTACCAGTTTCACCTGAAACCAAAATGGTTTAGTGAGACTAAATTGTATAGGCTACTCCTTCAATTATTAATTCTCCAAGAACTTTGAGAGCTGGCTCCCCTTTTGGCAGCAGTCTCCCACTCTGCAGCACTCATGTTTGCACCAGAAGCTCCCTGCGTGCCTCAAACTCTGCCTCTGGGCACATGCTGAACTACTCCCACGCTGGCCAGGCTAAGCCGTTCAGCTGCATTGCTCGCTCCCAGGCCCCGCTGTTTTGCTGCCACAGCTCCCGAAGGCCATGACACAGTCCCACCGTGGCCCCCAGGACCAGGCACCTCCTCACACAGGGTGCAGGTGGCGCAACAGGCTGCAGCATCCGTGCCAGGACCCAGTACCCTGAGGTGGGCTGTGGCACGGCTGGTATCACAATCCCCATGGCAAGGAGCTCGCCACCTCATTATTCCTTATTTACAAAACCAATTCAAAGTAATGGAGAACATACCTGTTTGAGGCTGCAGCTCAAGAAGATGAGACCATGTATCGCGAACTGCTTGTGTATAATAGCCAATCTCAGCATTTGCATGAAGGCCAAGTACCTCTGGAGTATTAGCAAGTGGCAGAGATTCTATCGCCTCTGCAATACAAAAAACACGCTTCCTAAAGACGCGATATATTAAACCACAGCTACCAGGCAGAAAATAATATTGCAGAGAATTCCATGAGCAATTTTTGTTATTGCTTTGCTTGCAAAAAAAAAAATCAAATGCTATAGCTGGTGTTGAAACACCACAAGGATCGAATAAACTTTTTTAAGCATGAACCACCTCTCCCACCCTCCACACACAGAGTCACGTGCACATCCCCCCCATGGAAACGTATCACTTAATAATAACAAAATCAACATGTCATTTACCTGGGAATTTTAATATTTTTTTTTTAAAGACATGAGGAGCTGGCTGGTAAGCTTGTGTTGCAAAGGGCTGCTCACATAAAGCAAGAACAGTGGATTATAACATTGCAATAGGTACACATGCAATGCCTGAAGTTCCTGTGAACCTCTCGTATCCAGCAATGGACATATGGAGAGAATGTATACTGTAAGTAGACTTTTTCTTTTAATGCTAACTTATGTGGCAGCAAAAGCATTTCTTACCAACAAAGTCATCTTTTACAGTCCCTTGTGGAATTTTATAATCAACCTTGTCGTTTTTATAAAAATGAAATGCTTGGAATGTGTCAAATATGAAATCACCAAGGTACTCATCCATATAGACAGTCAGAATGCGACGATCAAAGCTATCAATTGCTCGCCCACCATACATGACCTAGAAATGAGTTACATCAATATTATAGCACTGGCTTTTGGGGCAGCAAATACAGTTAAAAATCACTGAAAGGTCCAGAACACTCTTTGCTTGTGCAGTGACTGCATGGTATAACACTGTCTCCCTTAAGGGATACCAAGTACATCTTCTCTAACCCCCTCTCGAGGGGGAACAAGCAGGAAGTATTTGGACTTAGTCTGGACATAGCTGCTGTGGGCGCTCCTAATAATCACTCTCGGTGATTTATGTGCAACGGTACCTTCCTTAGGTATCAGCTCATGCTCAGCTGTGATTAAGTGCTGCAAAATAACAGTTCCCTGTAGGATTTCATGTCACAGCAGCTACGCAGAACTGGCCAGCTACCACACCGCACATATCACATACAGCACTGCAAGAGCTTTAGAAATCTGTACAGCTCTCACATCAGTAATACTCCACTGTATTAATAATACTGTAAAGTTGTGCTGTTCAGTACCTTTCATCAGAGGATCCCAAGGGCGCTCTCACTCAAAATTAATTAAGCACTGTAACTCCCCTGTTGTGCCCTTACACACAATAGCCCTATTTCATTGAGACAATGAGATTAAGTGACTTGCTCAGGGCTACACAGGAGTTTCAAGACTGCCCAGGAGAGATTCTCAGCCAGCTCTCCTTGATGATACAGCCTATGCAGAAAGGAAGCTTCATTTATCTAGATTCTTTTACCATCAAGTCTTCCTGAGTGACGTTGTAGGCACTCACCTCACCAATAAGATATTTGAGACTGCTCCAGGGGATTTTATCATCATTTTGTTGGAAAGCTTTTGTCAAGTATGTGTTAAGAATTTCCATGCAGACCTAATAAAGTTGTTGGAACACATGAGATAAGATTCATAAATCAGCTATACATATCCATAGATTTTATTTAACGTAGTTCTTGTTTGAAAACTAACAATCATTTCTTTCTCAAATAATTAAAAAGTTAAGTAAAAATAAACCCATGAGAGAGGCAATATAAACATGGATGACTGGGAATCTGATTAATTTTTAATGGCCAAAAGTGACATTATAGAAGATGGGGAGTCTACATGAGTCCACACCAGCAGAAAAAAATGAGGCAAAATGTTACTGTGAGAAAGGATTAAAGCTGGATAGATTACATGTTTTCAAAAGTAATCTGAGCAACTCAAGAATGTAAGAGCCATTGTAATTCTTTTCTTACCTGGAAATCAGATTCATTAAAATCATATGGTACGTTCCAGCCAACCTTACCAAACTTCCTCCTCTCCTGAACCACAGCATGGAAAAATGCCAAGACGTAGACTAAGGATTTAAAGGCAGGATGTGGGCACTGCTCTAAGGCTTCTTGGGGAATTTTGAAGTAGGTGGCTCTCATATTCAGTTTCAGACCATTAGGTGGTTCTGTCACAACCTACCAAAATAATTAGGGAAGCCATCAATTACTGGGTAGCCTCAGGAAAATAAGCTGTAAATATATCACACTGTCTACGTAAGCTATTCAATGCAAGCTTGAAAATTTTGAACAGCTTTCCAAATTGATATCAATATGGATTTTTTTCTTAAGTAAAGACATGAAATAGACCTTTTATGTTTATCAAGGTAAACACATATATGTAAAGAGAAATTTGATACTATTTTAGAAATAGTCATGTTATTGGAAAGACATTAATATTTATCATACTTTAAGATCTAAGTTACTGAAATATTACCAGTACTTTACATATTTTGGTGTGTCCTACATATTACCAGAGTAAAATGGCTTAACAGTCTTTAATATGGCTTTACTGATGATCAAACTGAGGCAGAGCCAGCTTCCTGGCAGCTTTTTCAAAGTGCTATAAAACCTTTGTTCTCACTGCTCATGGCTAGACCTAGAAAGTGCATATTTGCAGTCTTTTAAAGATACGTTCATGCTCACTTCTCCGCACTGCAGCACTAAGCACTGCTGGAGGTGAATACTCTAGAGGTGTCATTGATACACTAGAGCGCATATTGGGTGGATCTGTCATGCCACTGCTTTGAAATCTGTGAAGTAAAATGATTATGTTTACAGCACTGGTTCACCACAACACAAGTAAAGCAGCCATAGAAAAGAACATTAGGACAGCATCATGGCTTGTGCCTTCAAAATAATCAGCTCAGCTTGCTTGTGATAAATGCTACAGCCTGAAGTAGCAGCTGGAAACCATTATCCTATTACGATGTCTGCTCCATTGGCACTATTGCCAGGTGAGACAGAGACCTCCGTTCTGCGCTTCAGCATCAGGACTGACAGGGCTATTTCTGTCTCTCCAGATATTCCTCACTTGCGGCGGCAGTTGAATCTAAAGAGTATTTGTCACATTTCCAGGTTTACTCAGAAACCTCTACTCTGAAATAACTGCTTCAGAAAAAAAATGCTGAACAGCTTTCACCCAAAGGAAAAGTCACCGTAAGATAAACAGGATGATGAAATAAGGATTTGGCTTACAAAGACAAAAAGCTAGTACCTACAGCCCAAGTCAACATGCTGTGTTCAGGTCATGCTGCCCCCAAAGCCAGTCTGTTTTGCTGAATAAGAGTAGCAGGACACGGCCTCCTGACTGAGGTTTCCCCACTGCACACTACCTTTAAGGACTTCTGCAGTATTCCAATTGGGAAGCCCTCGGTTGGGTCTGTAGTCAGCCAGAGGCGAAAGTCTGGATGAGGCTTTCTAATTTTCTCCAGGGCCTTTTCCAGATTGATAAGCCACCTCACCAAAAGGTGACAGTTCTGCAACATTAGCCACTCACCACGAACCACCACATTCTCCAGCATCTGCAAAGCAATCTTAAGAGACGGAAAGAACTGTCTGTGAGTAACACACCCTTTATCTTGTACACAAACTGACTCTGATGGGTTAGTGCAATGGATTTATTCCTGCTAGCCAGCACACTCAGCCTTTTAGTTATAGTAAATTTACCGGAATGTTCCTTGCTGAGAACAGACCTTTTCCAATACCACAAGAAGTTGCTCTGAGATGCCTTTTTTATTCCATTAATTCCTTTTGAAATTAAAAGTCATGCAGAGCATTGAACAAACAGTACAGGAGTGTGGATGGCCCAAAAGAGGGTGAAGATCAGAGCCTAGGAAGTGGCGGTCTAAATGAATCTAACAGGAGTTCTCCCACTGACTGAATTCACAGCAAATTCAGTCAGCTGCTAAGCTTTAGACATCCCTGCCTTAGTGTCTGTAACAAAAAGGAAAGCCACAGGAAAGACAGCAAGAGCAGCAGGATATCTTTTTGGTAACAAACACGTGACTTCAAATCAACTCATGTCCATACACAGAGACACAGGGTCACTGATTAATCTTTGAAAGGCTACAAAGTAACAGCTTTTCAGCTCAACTATTTTTTAACAGACGACAGTATCGCTTTGATTCTGGATCAGCCAATCAGCCAAATGCCCCCTTTCACATTACAGGAAAGCATTATTCCCTGGCTGGCAAATTGTATGCTATGTCCAAACCACAAAGTAACTCCCTTTAAATTGGAGCAGGCCTTTGGAAAGGAAATTTGAGCAGGCCCACAACACGAGGAGCACAATTTGCAATTCACACACCAACTTGCTGCACGCAGTACGTCCCTACCCTCCCACCACAGTTACCTTTTCTTGGCCTTGTCCCATGGCTAGGAATTTGAGTCTATCCCCTCCAAAGCCTGTCCTCTCGGCCAGTTTCATGAGGTCACTGACGGGATCAGAGCCAGGACTTAAGATAAAAACAACCGGTGAGTAAGGACTGCTCTGCTCAAAGATAGCTTCAAAGCTGATCACAGGGGGCTGCACATACCTGGTAGGAAAAGAAGCACAATAAAGCGCTAATTTACACAAGAGCAGCCATCTTGTGTAAAAGAGGACTTTTACACAAACATCAAAGCTCATTGTAGACTGCACATGGAAATGATACAGAGACAATCATGTTCTGTTGTTTAGGCAAATTACAAAGTCTTTATACCGCTGATTACAACTCCAGTTCTGTGTGAAATACCTGAATGGTTTGATTTGAATTTGAAGGAAGAGAGTGACTTACTTCTCACTCATTGTCAGAATAACATAGTCCATTACTGCCCGATATAGCCGGTCCACTCGGAAACACCGTAAAAGTAGGAGTTTCTGAAAGTTTGTGAGATTGTTCTGGTACTGCATGGGGAATGGCATCTGCTCCAGAGCATCTGTATCATACCACTGGCAAGAAAAGATGGGAGACAATGCAAATGGATCAAATGGCTCTATCAATGAAATTACTAGGAAAGCACACAAAAGCAATTTGATTAACAAGGGGCCAAGAGACACAAGGAGAACAAAGAATAAAGTCAATCAGCTGCAAAGAAATATTAAAAGATTAAGTGAATGTAAAAAATTCACCTTTTTGAGTACGAAGTATTAAAATCCAGAAACACATTCGTACTTTCATTTTATGTCAAGTAATTCTCTGGAGATACAGAAAATAGCATCTCAAGCAAAAAGTATTAACAGATTGCTAACAGAAAGACTTCGTATAAAGCAAGAAGACATGGAATGAAACTAAAGGTAGAACAAAGGAAGGTCTGTGTTTCTAACTAGCCTATAGAACTCACTACCACAAGAAGATGAAAGTACAATTTAGCAGTACAAAAATAACAGTGAAATGTTGACTGTTGAAATCAACAGCAAAAATTCCACTGACTTCACCAGGGCAAATAACTCTAAGGCATTTGACTGGAAAATTAAAAATCTACAATATACCAAGGAAGATTTTTTAGTTTGTTTTTTAAATAATAAGAGCCTTAATTCTTCTGGAAATAAGCCAATCACTAACTGAAGTCAAGAAGAAACGCAAGGCCTTGAAAGAAAAAGCCAGTGGTGAGATGCCTCCTGCCGAGTGCTATGGCACATTGCATCATACTTGAACATTTAATACCAGAAGAAAAACAAGGAGAGAGAACAGGATTGCAGAAAAGCACGTACATTTTTCCATACATCTGGATTTTTTTCCACATCATCTGGAAGAGATTCAAATTTCTCAGGAAATAGTTCAGACAAGCGAATTAGGTCTTCCCAGCCTTGATCTGGAAGCCAAGCATACGGTTTCTTTCGTGCACTCTTCTCCAGGGAAATATTGCCTAGTCACATTCAGAAACCAGAGTGAATGCCCATGTCATAAATTCTCCAATACATGACCACACATACAGTCCCACTGCACAGAGGAACCAACTGGAAATTTGTTTCTGGAAGCACTATAAGATTAAACCGGTCTGCTGAAGAAAAGATGGCATTTTACAAGTCCTTGCAAAAGCCAGAGTTTTATCTTTGCAAACATTTCTAAAATTATTTATACATATACTCAGAAAATAATGAAAGATTATTTTCTCAGGTAACATCCTAACAATTAGCTAATGTGAGATTTGTCAACAGCTCCAGAGAAAGATTAGCGCCTTCACTGTTAAACAAAGTGAAAAAAATAGAAATAGCAGAATCCACAATTTTTGTAAATCAACACAGTTCAGCTATCTTCAGTGGTTTCTCTAGGTGCTAGCTTTACAGCAAATCATATCTAGTCAAAAATCTACCTTTGAAAGATCTTTTAGCTATTGCTACATATAGCTATATATTTATATATAAATATTCACTTTACCTTTCAAAAAGAACTCAAGTTCTTCTTGTGGAACTCTGCCATCAGCTCGTTCTATCCTGACAGTCATATTAAAGGAGAATAGTAACTTCTGCTTCTCAAACAAGCCTACATTAAAAGGACAAAATTTTCAAAAATCAGCTGCTAAAACTTGTGGAACTGGAGCAATCTTTAAATCCACATCCTGCATCTGGTCACCCCACAAAGATCAGCGTGATCAAAGATGGGGCCTTACAGAGTCAAAACAGCATCTGTGAGCTACCATCCAGGGATGTGAGATCCATAGCCGCAATTTACCATTTGTAACTGTATTAAGAAAAGCATTTCTTTAAAAGTTACATTGGTGACATGCATAGTTTCTTGAAACAGAAACTGCAGGGAATAAAGTGTAAACGGGGAACCAATGCCGAGAACTGAACATTAGTGAGTTCACTGTTTGGTAACTTGGCTCTTTAATGTAAACCAGCTGAAGGCATGGCTTTTAACAACTGTTTGCACAACAGAGTATCAGCTCGTCACTAAATTGCACTAACCTGTGCAGCCATTGTTATAGGCGTTGAAAGTCAGTGTATCCATGATGTTTTTTAACCTCTTTGGAAGAATAGGACTGGGCATGGATTTCTGAAGAGAGAGTCCAAAAACCTCTAAGAAGGAGACCAGCGAGTACTGATACATGATGTTGACAAGTGCCATTTCAGACAAAACGGAGAATAAAATGGCCCCTCTCCTGGCAGCTGGTCTGTAGCCATCTCGAAGACGATCAATAACCACCGCTGTCGTCTCAGCCAGATTCAGTTTTTCAATCACCTAGACATACATTGATTTTATACACATGTAATTACTGCGCTGATCCATAGTATGTATATTATATCACAATAAGCAGAGCTATTCAGTCCCTGCCTCTCTATGTTGACTTTATAGGGAACCTGGGCAGGTAACCCTAAAGAAGTAGTATGAATTGTAAAAATCAAAAGTTAGAGAAAATTAATCCCACCCTATATATTTATGAAAAGTAAGGGCAAAGATTTATACAGAATCATGGAAATAGCGTGGGAAAAAGCCCTCTGGGGATCTTTAGTTCAACTTTCTGCCCAAAGCTGGACTACGACCACCACTAGATCAGGTCAGCTGTGGCTTTGTCCAACTACAGCCTGAAAACCTCTAAGAATGGAGATTCTACATCCTCTCTGAGTAACAAATACCTTAATTTTTCGTTTCAGATATGATACAACACAAGACAAAGGTTGTTTCAGAGCTGAAAGAAATATATCACGTGCTTTTTGCTTTAGAATTGTAAACAGCCATTACTTTGATCCTGATAACAACTTTCCCAAAGATAGGATTTGGTCCTCTGATGCAATAAAATACTGCCCAATACTGAAAGATGAGAAAACCCTCCATTTCCTTTCAAACTAATCCCTAGCTTCAAGGGTGAACGATGAAGCACAATATAAAAGAAAAGACAATGTTCTATTAGTAGATATCCTTCCAAAAAGCCCAGAGCCGGTACCTCAGTAGCTTTGTATTTTGTCTCTTCCAGGGTTTGCACCAAGTCCAAGTTGTCCAACATGTTTCCTGTGGAAGATGTCAGTACCCGAAGGAGAGAGTCTTCCAGATCTTTCAGCAAGTTTCTGTTCTCACTTGTCTCCTGGATGAGATGTTCTCTCTGTTCTTCCAGTTCCCTTCTTTCAAAACCCGTAATGACGCTGAGCAACTGATCCTCTAGGCCCTTTAGTGTAACTACAGATACAACAGATGTACACAGCACACAGTCTTCTTTTAAATACAAGGAGAGCTTTTACAAAACTTATTTCATCTCGATCTTCTCATAAAACTACAGTGATGCAATAGAGTGACTTGGTTAATAACTCCATATCTTAATTCTACAAAAGCATCCTAACCTGACAGGTGTAAGAAGAGATATTTAGCTCAGTTTCAGAATAGAAGAGAGAAGTGAGAAGGATTTTCTGTTAAACCAGACGCTAAGTATAAGGGAGGCTATGAATTTTTTAGAGTTTCATTGCTGTTTCAGACAAACACCCAGACCCTAAACTCGCACTATGGCATAATCACTACTTTGTTTCTAAAAACACACTTTTGCTTACCTGTATAATTGATAACCATACCTTTGCCAAACACAGAGGGAGAATACTTTGGGTTCGATAATTTGGTGTTCAGGTACAATCTAAAATTACTGTCATAGTCAACCTCTTTGTCACCCAGGACAATGAATGTTCGCCCCTGTGCAACTTTGATATTCTTCTCTAAGACATTGTCTATCACAGGATCAATGTATTCATCAACACCGTGCAACAAGAAAGGGCTTCCATACTTTATGGCCAGTTCTAGTTGTTTAAGGAAATCTGGGTCATTAAAGGAAGCCATCTGCAAGACAATAATGGGAAGATATGAAAAGAGAACTGATATTCAATTTGCTGAACATTATTTTACAATATTTGCCAACACTAATGAAGTTTGCTCTTTATTGCTTTTTGTCTTTCTTCTTACAGGTGATGTAAACTGCACTGGTACAAAACAGCAGAGGTGCTTTTTTTTTTCTGATTAGTTGAGAATAATTTCCATTTGGAGTACTATTCTTCAAAGTTCCAACTGTGCCTCTGTTAATTGTCCTACATGAAAATTCCATTCTGGAGCTAAGATAAAACACAATCTACACCAGACTTTCGGTTATACTATTTCTTCATGCACAGAGGTTAGCCAAAATCCCAAACAAAGCATCAGTTCCAAAGAATTGAAAGTCATGTGAACATTGATATTCACTATTTTAGAGACACAATAGTCAACACATTTGTCAGTACATAATTGGTTCCCCATTCAAAGTGACAGATATTTATGCAGCTTTTAAAACAACCAGTTTATCATTTATCATTTATCTTTACCCTCAAGTTATTTTTTTTTTCTTTCTTCTTAATCCAATGAAATGCCTGTTGTTGTGGGTCAATACAGAGTGGGAAGCGGCTTGCATATGTTGTCAGGATGCCATTCTGGATAGAGAGCTCATCTGGAGGCAATCCTTGGGAAACCCACCTGGGAATGGAATGGATCAAACACCAGGCTGGGATGAAAACTTGATGGGAGAGCAGCACATTTCATTTGTCGGTAAAATTATGCAATTCACGGAGTGTGGTGGTGCAAGCCCCCCTGCCACTCTCAGGCCTCTCGATACTTGGCGTAACTCCCTCCCAACCTGGGTCACATAATAACACCATGACCAGAACACCACAGAATGGCCTAACATTAAAGAAAGAAAGGGTGGAGAACAATGGACTAGAACACTACGGCAACTCCCTAGTGCACCTGGTTTCCATAGCTCCTACCGATTGAAGATAATGACTATAATTATTCACGCCTGGCAATATATGGATTGTGGCCACGGGGGGGGTACCAGGACCACAAGTCCTGAACTTGTGTAAACAATGGAAAGTACCGGACTATTCCATTGTCCAAGTTGGGCTGGAGTGGAAAAGTACCTGACAAAAGTCAATTATCTCAGACCCTATAAGTAGCGATTCTAATGAAGACCCTTTGAGCGCTTCTGGATCGCAGTGGGCTGTGGCCAGGACCTCCCCTGTCAGGTAAAACTTCGCGAGGACAACAAGACCAGGGCAAGCTACTTTCTCTCTCTCTCGCCTCAACAATCGCCCGTTGAGGAATGCCGGTATATTGTGAGTATTTACTCTAACTCAAAGGGGAATTTTAACTATAGACCCGTCTCTCTCGTTTCATCCACCTCTCCATTTATATGTTTGTGTGCTTTAGCTTTATGGATGTGGATGTTCTTCCATTTTCCGTGCACGTGTAGGGGTTAAAAGGGATATCCACCGACTCAATAAGTCGTGTGTATGCGTGCTTATATGCTTTATTTATATGTATATATATATATTAATCTGGAATCTGTATATTTCTATTGGTTTGGGATACCTTATAGTAAGTTAGTGTGAATCTTGCCATCTTCGAATCTGTAATTAAGTCGCTGTTGATTTATTGATTTATTTAGTTAAATCACTTTTCAAACCTTTAATTCAGTTAATGATTAAGTGCTGCTAGAACTCAATCCCTTGATCTACCTCAAATCACAAATAAACCAAATTGCTGCTAAATCATAACTGTGTCTGATACTTCCATCCCGCGACACTGAGCACACTATTTAGCCACACAAGGAAACATATAGTGTATGTGATTGTGAGAACAGTGTCAAAACTCTGACTCATTGTCGGAGTCATTTGTAACTATACTACTCAAAACACTGACTTGCATTTGGTGAGTAATCCTGCAGTAGTTGACATATGGGCTACCTGGGCATGGGTTTAATTCCAAATTCACTGAAGTCAGTTAAAAGATTCCTGTTGGGCTTTGGGTTGAACACATATTAGAGATAACTCCTTTAAAAATCTCCTAAAAAGGTATTATATGTGTCTTCGTTCAGTGAATGTCCCTAGAGTGTAAAGTACAATGGTTTGTTATAACAAATAGCCTCTGTTGACCAAAAGAAAAATAATTTGTCTCCTTGCCATCTTTGAGACATGAAAGTAAAATGGGCTCTCTCTGGTATGGCTGTGCACATACATCCACAATGCCAATTCTATGCTACGGATTCAGATTCAGACTCCCACTTCACGATTTCACATTCAGTAGTCAGTGGGCTTCTTGACTGAACATACCTGCTAACCTCCACCTCATTAGTCAGGAGGCTTTCTAAGCTAAAAGGTTGACTGAGAGGAATTTCTCGTGAGAGGATATCTTCTTGCCACACGTGATAGATCATTTCATTACGAAACTCCCAGTTGAATGCTCCTTCATAGCTCAGAAAGGCAGCACAGAGTAGACAGTCTCCAAGCAACTTCACCTTTCGTATTTCATAGTCCTCTAATTCCTTTGTCCACCTGATAGAATTATAAGGGAATTCTGGGTCAGTCTGTGCCAGGTAGATGGAATTTATGTGCAGAATTTCCAGCTGCTGCTACTTTAGATGTAGGCTGAGACAGACCCCCAAATTTACCATCGGTTGTTCTCTCACTATTATGATGGCCACAGACACTGAGTTGATCTGAACTTTCTTCCTTTTAATCTTTCATCTTTTTCTTCTGCACTAAAAATTGTTGTTATTCTTTTTCAAGAGCTAATGGATATTAGCTTAGAATGGATATTAGCTCTTCCCAGAACAAACATCACAGGAAGTGATGTTTCCAAAAACATCTCAGTTTGATAGATTTTACCCCTGGCACATGACCCTCTGATGCCAAGAATGTTCCCCTTTGAATCTAGACTTACCTCTTGTTTTCAGATCTCAAGCCAAAGATGAGCTTGTCAGCAGCATCTAGTCTTCTCTGCATAATCTCTGCTTCTTCTTGTAACTGTTGCTTTTCTTTTATTGCCTCTTGATATTTGTTCCCCAAAGCTTTAAGCTCATCCTGAATGGTAGCCAGCTCTGCCTTTATCTTTTCCAGTTCCCCCTTACTTAAGTAATAGTTCCGTTCTAGCCTAGCCACCTACATTACATTATGAAGGAAACATAAGAGTATGAGAGGAAAGAAGAGCTTTGGAGAGAAGTCTTAAGTTCTTAGATTTCTTTTGGCTATTTCATATATTTCAAAGTGTCTTGGCAATAAACAGCATAAGCCAAAATAACTGGCACTGTTTCTCACGCACCTCTCCCCATCCCAAACATATACATCATGGTCTGGTACTGCAGTTCCAAAGTAGACAAATCTCCTAGAGTTTTGTACCCACAAAGTATAATATTAAAGCATGTGAGCAGTCCTGCTGACAAAAGAGGAGGTTTGTCTGCTTAATAACAACAATATTAAGACCCCAGAAATAGTCAGACTCATCATCTAGTGAATATACTTTCTCAGTAGCCAGCTGTATATAATGACCTTTTCTTAAGGAAAGTTTCCCAGCATCATCCCACATTAGATTTCCTTTGGTAATACAGCTAACTTTCCAGTCGTTCTAAAAAAAGTTAATCAAAAGGTCTGTGCTTAAGGGACATGGATGTTGTGTACTACTGAGCTCTGCTCTGTCCAAATGCCATGTGTTTTGAAGTCTGTTTTCAGTAGACAGCTATAAACTGTTTTTCTAAGCAGGCTAGATTACAAAATTCCAATGAACCTGTTCCTCCCTCCTCCTTCAAGCATTGGCAGGGATGGGAACCCACATCCCAATATCATGACACAACAAACACAGCAATTTATAACCGACTACCTGCCCCACTCCTACTGTAATAGCTCTCCTAAACACCTCTTTTTAAACACTTCAAAGAGGAAAAATGGGCGGTCTACAAAATTGTCAAGTATTATTTTTCTCATCAGGATCATGCTTCATCCTCCTCTGAGTTTGAATCCACACACTTTACCTTTTCTCTCTTTGGCTTGACTTCTTTAACTACCTCACAGTAGCTCATCACTGCTTCAACAAACTTTAACATTCCCAGTCCTGCCCTGCTAACAAGTTCCATTTCATTGAAGGTAGTATTAAGATTCTTTAACAGAGCTAAATGGACAAACACAAAAATATTGTAAGTGAGTTGAATTACAGTGCAGAAATCCTCAGAGAAATAGCTTTCCCTACCAGCAATATCGAGCAATGCTGTGACAGACAATATGAATCATTTCTCAGAATATTAAAGAGACTCTGACCTTACGATGAAGGTACTGGGCTGTAACAATACAAGCATAATATTGCTAGTGATTTTGCAAGTTCTTTTTCCATGAAGGGAGTGCATTCAGGAGTTGTTCAGCATGTCTGAGGATCATGGTTTGTTTTCTCTGCAGCAGTGAGATGCAACTTTCTTCAGAGCCAAATTTCCCTCTTAATGGAACTACTCGGAATTACACCCTAGTAAGCATGTGCAAAGTTTAGCCCATAAGCTTTAGCTATAGCTTATGTTCTTTCTACTCCGTATACATCACATTTTAATTGCCACCACATGGATGAAGTCATAATTCTACTAAGTGGCTAAAAGCAGACAGCAGGCTGGCTGAGGTATCCTGTTTGTTTCTTGCCTGCTCTAAACCAGAGTGTGTAAGACCCTAGCTAAGGTAGTAGCTTAGGTTACACTAGATGTAACAAATAGCAGAATGTCTTTGAACTCTGAAAAATCCATTCATCCCAAAAGTGCAACAGCTGCAGCATCGTGGACAGTGCTGTGCCTTTGCACAAAGTGAATCACACCCTCCCAAATAACACTGAAATGACTGCCGCTGACATGGCTAATCAAATTAACAACATCCTACATTTATACAAGTAATTTACCTCGGACAGATTTCACTTGGCTCTGAGTAATTCCATCAAAATCTATCTCCATCAGGGATCGCAGGAAATTTGCCTCAGACATCATTCCTTTGGCTGTCTTCCAGTTTAATTCTTTGTAACCTCTGATTATGAGAACACATTCCAAAACAGCCTGCACCTGCTTAGGGGGTTTTGCAAAGGATCTAGAAAACAGATGAAGACAACAGTAGAGGAGGAAAAGGAGGAGACAAAGCACACGATGCCAGACACGGGTACTTCCCATTAAGAGAGTCATTGCAATACAACAAGAGCTAGTACATAAGACATCCTACACAAAGTGAAAAAGATAACCCAGGCCAGACAAGAAATTATTAACTAGTCAAAAGCTCAAAACCGATTCTTGTGTTCAGACAATTTGATCAATGAAATACTAAAGGATTTAAACAGTGGAAGGGCTAAAATACTGAGCCATTATATTCTTCCCTAGGGCAGTGAAGCAGCTGTCCCTTGGGAGAAGCAGTACAGGAAGAATCCAGTGATCTACAAGAGAAAGGAAACTAAACAAGTGTGGCAGGGAAGGGAGAGACGTTGCTATTTCGGAGACAGCCAAGGACTGGATGTGCTTTCATATCTATCCCCAAACACCAGATGTATTGTAAAAACACAGGAAGAACTTAATTCAGCACAGAAATACATTTTCATGCTATCAAAGCATCCCTGAAAAATAACTGGTATGTGGTACTGGTATTCACACAGAATAAGAGGAGGAATGAAGGGGTTTGGACAGCCACTGCTCAGGCAAAAACCATAGCAGTTTCTAGTGCATCAGACAGAGGGTAGAGAATTATGGGGAAGATATCAAACGAAGGAGTGGAAGAACAGGCTTGAGGAGAAGTCCTGGGCTAAGAATCAGGGGATTCTGTTGTGACCTCTGCACCCAGACAACTGATGTCCTGGCCTTTACCCACATACCATTCAGGTGAGAAAGGCGAGGCTAAGGTTCAGACCCTGCAAGCAAGCGTCTCTTAGTGAATTTCCAAGAATTTATGCTACTGTACATCCAAATGAGTCACCTGATTTCAGTAACATCAGACTTGTCAAGCTTCTGAAGCTCCAGTTTGGCAGCTTCTAAAATAGGCATGACTTCAGCCAAAGCTGTCTCAGCAGCCGCCTTTTCCATAGCAATAATCTTATTCTGTTCCTGTATCTCCACAGCTTTTTCTTCAGCCAGTTTTTTCTTCTCCTCAGCTAGGAATTGTAAAGGTGGGACCATAAATGGATTATTCAAATTTGTATACAAAACATATACCAATATAGATTTGCTCTTGGCTGAAAATCAGAAAATACCATCAACTCAGTACCTTTGTGTTACTAGCTTGCCAATGTTTACAGTTCCATCGCCCGGTTAGGAACACTGTTAATATTGCACACAAGAACATACATAAATCTCTTTTCCTCCTATGCTTCCCTCTGTTTTTTCCTCTAATAGCAATTTGCTGACTCAGAAGGTCCCTTTCTTGCTAATGCCTCTTTCCCACATTACACCCTACATCTTGGAAAGGGAAGACAAGGGCAGAAGAACATAGTATTGAGTTGTGTAAAGCACTGTAGGCCAAATATATTGCAAAGATGGCAATGTGGGCAAGATAGGGGACTTACTTTTCTAGCATGACACTAGATCAGCACAGATAGAACACAAGGGTTACCTCTAGAAGCAGCTGGAGCTCTTAGAGGGTTGTGTTGGGGTCAACCCAACCCAACACAGACTATGTGAGCCTTGTTTAGCCTTTAAACTACCTACCTACTTCTGTGTTTGCTGAAATCTCTTGTAACAAAGCCTCACAAGCAGCTGATTTTTCTGCTAACACAATCTTTTGCTCAGCAAGTTTCTTGTTCAGCTCAACCAGCTGTATACTAGCTTCCTTCAGTTTAACTAATCCCCCTTCCAGCCGTTTACATTGTGCTAGGTAGGAAAAAAAGGGACAAATGTTAGTGATTCATTGTGTACTATCACATAGCAATAGAAAATCTCACAGAAGGTGAATATGCTTATAGGTGCACTTTGCAGCAAGGCAACCTCGTTTATGAACGGAAAATGACTCAGAGATTTTTCCTTTCCTAAGCCTCCCATCCAAGGTGATGCTAATGTCACTTGAGCTGCCACATAGTAACCCTGTGCCACAACTTGCTTTCCACATTACACTGTTCATGTTTTATCCTCTTCACATATTTCAGTGCCCACTGAAGTTTGAATAAGACGTGCTGCTTGAGGAAGAATACCAAACCTTGAGCTAGGCTAGGCTGGTATTAGATTTAATCAGACTCTTCCCCAAGCAGTGTCTGGTTTGGAGATTCTGGCTCAGGTTAATGCACAAAATAATTTGAGGAGAGTCCACCGTTTGACAGACAGAGTCTGAACATTCACATGTAGCCAGGATACTGGTCCAATGTCAAAACCAGATGCCAGCACAGCACTTGAGATAGTACTGATAAAATTAATTTTGTATAATGTGGGTAATATGTGGGATTCTCACCACAATTAAAAAAAAAAAAAATTTAAATCACTTATTAAAAAGTCAAAAATATCTACACAGCCTTACCTAAAATGAACTCATTTTTCTCCTCCAGCAATTTTGAATATGTATGGATAAAATCAAGGTAATTCTTTGGCGTGACATGGTTGCTACGTCTCAGTTTCTGCACAAACCTCTTGCTGAAGTCCCCTACAGATTCATGCACCATGACCATATGCTCAATCACTGACTTGGAGCTCTCTAATGGAATGCGTGTGTTATTTCCTAAAATTGGGCAGAAGAAATAAAAAAATTCAAAGGTCTTGGGTTTTTTTAAGAGTCTGCTAATTACCATTTTTCTTATGTACTTCTAAGTCAGGCATAAAATTAGTCTTTTCTGGGGCAAAAAACAAGATCAAAGTAGAGTCGAAGAGAACCTGGACCTCCTGGTAGGCAGGCCACATTGTTTGCAGAGTTGGAAACTTGAATTTTAGCAATTTTTTTGATCTATTTGAGTAAGAAACTATCATCCAACAACATTTTTTGACTGGGATTTTGCATCACCCATTTAGACACAAACACAATGGGAAACCAAATTCATAAATCTACAATAACTGCAAAGTAAAGAATATATTTCTTAGGCTATCTCAAGGGTTAATGGGTTAAAACACTGACATTTTACATACCGACAAAGGATTGTGCAACTGCATACAAGGCCTGGGGGGGCCAGGGGAAGAACCAGTCAATACCAGTGTTGTTGACAAGACCTTAAAACAAAAGGATAGTGTTATCTGAAAAATTCCTTTGTAAAACTAGACCCTAATCTGCCAGGCAGTCCTGTGCTTAACTTTATTTGCATCAAGAATCTGCAGGATCTGTCTTATTTGACTCCTGCTTACCAACAATATTTACCATAAAGTCAATACTTCCATTTTGATAGTAAACAATCAGCTTTGCACCTGTGTCCTGCTAACCCTATTATACTATTCTTTAGGCCATACTATTCTACAGCATGCAGTCAAGTGTTGCAATAAGGTATTTTAATACCTGAGTTAGGATTCTCACCCATACCCATCTTTCACATTTCTTTTCAGTCTCCCAGGACTCCTTACAGCCACCTGCTGAAGCGCAGCATCCACCAGGCTCAGGTGTTTTTTCTCTCAGTGGATGTCCCTCTCACCATGCCCTTTTTTTTGCTTTGGATACAAAAATGTTTCTCTTACCACCATCCTAGTTTCATAACGATTTAATACCACACGTTCTTCTGTAAACTACAGAAAGGCTGCAGACATAGGCTGTATGTTTCCAATTCAATGAGGATGACTAATTGATTTCCAGCTGTTCAGCTGGAAAACGAACTGATCTGGTAAATGCTAAATCAATAATACCCACCGATATGTGGTAATTAACTGGAAAAAAAATCACGCACTGCAAATGCTTAATCATGACACCCGTGCTGCTTAGCTTTAGCTGCCAGACATCTCTGAGCGTCCACTGGAGATTTTCTCTTGCCTGCAAGCCTGTGTTTCACAAGGAAGGGACTAAGCAGTATGTACAATCAATACCTGGGAAATTTCTGCACCACGTTCTCAGACCATCCCCAACTGGAGACATTCCCAGGACAATGTGAAGGCTGTTTGCACATTTGTCTACAAAATATTGCCAGATACTCTCTTTAGCTGGGTTCACGCCAGCTTTAGTAGCTTCTTCTCCAATTTGACTTAGTATGGTGTCTTTTTCATCATCTGCAAAAAGGGCTGGCACCATTCCTGTAACATAAGGACAGAAGAATGCTAGTGAGAACAACCAGTAAGAGAAAACCATATGGCTGGGGACAGGGCAAGATGAGAAACCAGAGTCACAAATTTTAAACCTAGTTCTGCAAAAATTATTCTGGGTGGTTTTGAATGAACCAATTAATCTCTCTTATGCTTCTCCTCCTCCCTCTAGCCCCCACGGAAAATAGAGAGACAGTACTCAGGATGATGCAAAGGGATTTGGAGGAATAATTAATTCATTTTTGTTTGGGCTTCAGCAACATATACAAAATGTCACAAGAACATAAAGTGCTTCTAACTCTGCAAAGAAAATCTTCATTAGTGTCTGCAACCCATCAGTTCACATTTTCATTCTCTCAATCACATGGCTAATATTGCATAAGTTACCTAATGACACACATAAGCAGAACAGGAACAGGGAAAACTAGACCAAGGAAAGGGATAAGATTTAACACATCTGTTTTCAAATCAGACTGTGTAGAAGCTTCTATAGAGAGAGTGGTCACACAGTGCCAGCTGCTGCTCATTTTCAGCTGCTGCATACACTAAAAGACACTAAACTACAGTTTAAGATGTACATATATAAGCAGCTGCTGCAGTTCAGGTGAATGCTATTCAAAAGCCAATGGGACAAAAGGTGGGTTTGTGGTCAAATGCAGCTGAAGTTATACCTCAGTCTTGGAAGAAATCTGAGACTCCTGTAACATCATGATCAGCATGAATTAACTGTATAGCCTTCCCAGACACATATAAATTACTCTAAGAAGATGCCAAAATGTCATTATTAAGGCCAAGATCATTTCAGGTAGTACTGAAAGGTGTAACTAACTAAAGCAGCACAGGGCACAAGGTGAAACAGTAATAGCTGGATCAAGGGTGCATTTGAGATTATGAGTCACAAGTAGATACTGATCAGGAGTAATTGAGGCTGCCTGTGTCACCTGAAGTTAACATGTTGTTGATGAGTTCCAGGAAACTCTCTTCTGCTACATGGGCATCTGTAAACAAGAAGACCATCGACTTGTTCTCAATACTCAGCTTCTGGTACAAATTTTTCAAATCTTCTCGGAAATTATTTTCTCCATATCCTCGACTCAAGACGATCTCAAATACCTAAGGATGCAAATATATACTGAGAAGACACAGATGGACCCAAGACATGATGGTAACTCTAAATTTCAATTAGACTGGATCACGGGTTTTGGTTTGGCACCTATCATCAGTAAACGTGTAAATAACAAAAAAATTATGCACTACATTATTTTTTAAAATTACATTTGTACAACCCTGCAGGACTGCATTATCAAAATTGCTTTGTGTTCATCCTCCTTTTCTTTTTTGTTCTTCCATTCCAAGCCAACAGCCCCTGTAAGAGACTGAAAGTACCTCTGAAAGGGGAATATTTCCTGTCTGAAATATTGCAGTATCAATCACAACAAGGTTCCTCAAGCAGCACCGGAGTGCTGCTGTAATACAGATAAGTAACAAAAGCAGTAGTTAGGGACTATTATTTGTTCACTCCCAAACCCATCCTTGTTTTCTGTCCCCAGTGCCAAAACCCAGATTCAGGCACTGACATCTTCCTGCCTAGACCACTCACAGTCATCATCTTAGACTTCCTGGCAATCACCTCACCCTGTTTTTCTCTCCACAGGGAAGAGATGCCAGCCTGATCTTATCTTGACTGACTGACTTCCCTGCGCACTGCTAATTTAATCCTGATTACAATATTGCTTTCCTTGTCTTCTTTCACTGCAAAGACACAGGGCCACTAACCTCACATCCAGCTGTATAGGCAGCCAGTCTTGTTAGAGACTGTTTTCCCGAGCCTCCCACTCCTATGAGCAGGGCATGCCCATGATCCATCCGTATGATGCGATGTACATGGATTAAGTGCTCCAAAGCATCATCAAAAAGAACCAGATTCATTTTAATATTAACTTCATTATATTCCTCCAAAATCTCCTGTAGAGAAAAATGGACAGAATGTTACTAAGAGACCAAGGAAACAATTAATAATATTAATAAAATAACAACCCATTTAGCAGCGTTATTCCTTTTCCCTTTCTCAGGGAAAATAAGCTACTAGAAAACACTGCCAACTCTGTAGCTGATCCTCAATTTTCATTATTGCAGACCCTAAATGGGTAACAGTGCACATGGAATTCTATGTGCACACAAAAAGAGACCAGATTTCCTACAGTTTGAGGCAGGCTTCTGCCCATTCCTCAGGCACAGAGACAGAATCAAGCATGGCTCCAAACTGATGCACACTACCTGAAAGAGAGCTTTTGCTGCATCATAGTCTTGGATATCTTCATAAATACGAGGTTCTCCTTCACTCAATGCCATTCTAAAATCTCCAAAAAGAATAGGATCCCTCATGGCCTGCTCCAAGTCGTCTCTGAAATTCTCTTCAATCAGTGTTTTTATATGACCTTGTACCTTCAAGTATATGACATGAGTCAGGCAACACAAAAAACCAAATGATTCTGAATGCACTAACACTCGGAAGGGTGATAATGCAGGTTCTTGCTCAAATACTAACTGATTTCAAGGGAATTTATGTCACTAGAAGATCCAAAGACCACAGCCTCTTATTGTGTACTATGTATGATCTAAAATGATCTACTAGGCAGTTCAAGAACCATTCAAGCCAATGGACTGCAGAAGTTTAAGACAAGAAAGGATAAGCCTGTTAAAAAAAAAAATGTTCTCATATATTGGTGAAATATTATATTAATAAACCTTCCTTCATAGCATTCATGGATGTCTCGCCATCAAGACTTCTCACAACCTTTAAGTCTCAATGAATGTACAAATACAGAAAAGTTGCAATATAATTATTCTGAATTGTGAAAATTGAGCTGGAATTGTATCTTTGTATGTTAGAGGAGAAAGTTTTAAGCAGAAAAATCTGAAGTCACCTTAATCTACCTCTTTTCATCTAAGCTTCTATGTAAGTAAATTTTACCCAAATACTCCCCTAATTTTCAAGGAATAAAACTGGTGTCATTCTCTCTTATGTTTCAAGATATAATTTGGAGTGTTTTCCAGTTTGCCTAACAGCCAAAACTGAATGCATTATTTAAGGACTTTGCTCTTATCCTCCTGTTTCCTACCTGATTGTATAGTCACATTCTGATACAATCCTTCCTAAAGGAAAATACTGACTTGAAAATGAAGTGATTTCCTGAGTTTTCCCCTACACTGTTTGTCACCTGTGCCACTGCTAACCAATTTGCCTGGACAGGCAAACCAAATTACACTTTCCATTCCTTCAGCAGACCTGCTCACTTTGTCTACCATAGTCACTTTATTTTAGAAAAGAAAACTGCATGGGCCATGTTTTAAATTAATGGAGCAACATAGTGTTTAGACAAGTCTGCAGTCTGATTGCAAGACCTGAGTGCAACAGTTGGTAATGTTGCTGTTGCAAATTAGTTGCCATAGTAATAGTCAGTGACTACCAAAAATTGAAAGAAATTACTCACCAATGCTTTGTCTGCTTCATTAATCAGCCTGTCATGGAAAACCCTCAGGCACTCATTTCTCCAAACTCTCACCATCTGGGTCACTGTTGTAAACCTACATTGACATTGAAATATCAGCCTGCACCAAATGAGCTGACATGATTCCTAAGACCATATGGTTAATAATACTGACCAAAGTCTGGATTGACTTTTTTTTTTTTTCACTCTTTTTGGTTTTGTTCTTTTCATAAGGACAAATAATTAATTTTCTTGCATTTCTACCTCTGGATATCTCTTTTAAGAAAGACATCAAGAGTAGGATAGGATAGGATAGGATAGGATAGGATAGGATAGGATAGGATAGGATAGGATAGGATAGGATAGGATAGGATAGGATAGGATAGGATATTTCAGTTGGAAGGGACCTACAGCGATCATCTAGTCCAACTGCCTGACCAATTCAGGGCTGACCAAGTTAAAGCGTGTTATTAAAGTCATTGTCCAAATGACTCTTAAACACTGACAGGCCTGGTGCATCGACCACCTCTCTAGGACGCCTGTTCCAGTGTCTGACCAGATTCTTGGTAAAGAAATGCTTCCTAGTGTCCAGTTCCTAACCTCTCCTGGCACAGATTTGAACCCTTCCCACGCAGCCTATCACTGAATACCAGGGAGAATTACCTTATCTTCTCCCAGATTCAACCAATATAAATAGGTACAGGATCACTGAAGGTAACTTTTCTATTCTTACCTCTCTGGAGTTGTAAGAGTAAGTCCATTATAGACCCTGGAAAGATCCCGCAGGTTAAAAATGTAATGGAATTTGGAAGGAGTAGGGGGTAGGTCACGAATAATCCTTTTATAAAGCTCCAAAGTACACATGGTAATCCTGTCAGAGATGCCCGATATAGACTCATTAAAAATCTGAAAACATGAGAAAGAGGAGGTGTTTTCATGAGACTGTCCAGAGAGAACTCAATGCTATCAAACATACTCCACTTTCCAGCTTTTAACCCTGCTTGGTATATTCCAAATAACCGAGGGCAAACATTTTCAGAAATTCATACTGTGCAGTATGAACATTCTGCAGTTAAATGTTTTGGGCAGGGCCCATCTTCACTCCCAAGCTTGCACAGTGCTGAAGATACCAAACTCCATGACCGGGATTTCTACAGCACTTCCATAGCAGAAAAAATAAACTGCTCTTTTCTTATATAATGTTGCAGTTTACTTGCTAGTAATGCAGTCTACCGCATTATATTAAATTTTCCACTGACATTCAGGAAAGAGTAGGCTGACCTTTGTGTATTTGGTTATAGGAACTGTAACCAAATGGTTCACAGGTTTCAACCTATGAAAAGCAGCAGTTTTATAAATTATCTGCTGACTCAAAAGTTTACATATTACTCAAGAATTTATCAAAAAAATGTAAACTCATCTCCTGAGAAAGAGAAGAGGAAGGGAAAGGTTTGCATGAGGTTCTAAACAAGAAAAAAAACTCATAACAGAAGATTTCAGGTCTTGTGACAACAGAGAAACAAATATCTATTTAAATATAATAAACCTGTTGAGCATTCCTTTAAAAACAGTGAAATTACCGCGGTGTGGCCCTTCAGGATGGAGGCATAGATCAAATTCAGTGATTGCTCAGAAGGAAAAGGTATGTTAAAAACACTGAAGAGTGAGATGAATCGAGGGTCAACTTCATTCCGACCTCCTCCAGCTTTCCCCATGGCAGCAATAAAATCCAGGTCTCGAAGAAGTTTACAATTCATCTCCTTACCACGGTCGTACAAGAAACCTTTTTCTAGCAGCAGCTTCAACAAGGCAATGGGTTGCTGTGTGCCGTACTCGTCAACCTTTGTAATGCAAAAGAGTCAAGATCTTTAGAGCATAGTACATCAGCTATACCGCTATAAACGTGGAAATATTGTGCTCCATACTCAGGAGAACATTACAAGGACTAAGTGACACTTTGTAAAGCTCTAGCCCTGATTGTGAACATTCATTCCAATGTCTCCTATGGGAAAATACCTTTTCTCTGAGATAAACTAAATGCATACATAGTCTTTTGCTCTATTTGTAAAGAGAAAGGGATAGTTTCTATAGTACACAACCTGCAGCCAATATCAGGCCACGGAGACATGATTTAAATGGCATAAAGAAATGATCCAACAGGATCTCACTTATATATAGGACAAATATTGAAATATTGTAACAGACAGAAACACTCCTTACTGCACACAAGTCTAAGATCCTAAGCTGAAATCCAGTTATGGACTTACCATAAATCTCCTTGACTTGTGATTCATTGGATCTGTGTATGAAGGGACCACATCAGTGCCACCCTAAATGTTTCTACGCTACCTTGCAAACTATTGGCAGCTTACCCTTGGCATATTCATATCATCCATGAAAACAATGAGACGTTTTCCCATAGGAGGGCCGTAAGTATCTTTAGTTCGTTTCTCTACATTTGTCTCTAGGTTTCTCTGAACGTCCATTGATGTTGTACGAGAAGAGAAGTTAATTACTAGCAGCAGCTGCAAAGGGGAGGAAATGGATAAGAATGGATTTTTACCTGTTCTTTTTTTAACTAGAGCATTCAAAAATATTCTTTATGTTAGACTGTCAGACATACAGGAAAGACTTCTCTGGTCCATTTATTCACTTGAATTACAGATGACAAAGAAAAGTAATCCCATTCTTAGCACTTCGATAACATATACTTACTTTAAGAAATTGAATCTGTACACGATAGCACACAACAAAACATCTTTGATCCTGAAGGATTCTCAAATCATTCACACACTTTGGGTCTGAGCTTGCAGTTACGTTACCAAAGCCAACATTGTTACCCGCAAACTCAGGCTTCACAATGCAAATTTAACACAAGGACAAAGAACGAAAAAGCAGCTTTACAAACAAGGCAAAATGCCTCATACATACATTAAGGTCTTTGTTCAGATTGTTCAGGAAGTTTTGTGTAGTTGCTGTTTTAGATGTACCCGATTCACCTACAAGAACAATTGGGCGTTTTATTTTTACCATCTGTTCTAGTAACCAAGTAGTGCGTGTTGTATCCACTGTAGGCACTGAAAAAGATCATGAATATAATAGCAGGTTAAATTAAAATGCAGTACAGCTGGGGGATTTATATTTATAGAACAGTGCTGGATCAGACTCTCAAGGTATTAAGATGCAGTTGCGCAGACATAATCTGAAATATCAGCTCACTAACAATGTGCCGAAAGAAAATTTAATTGCTCTACTATCTCTTTTCAGCTTTTATCATTGGGATCTTTACTCCTATAGATATATTAAAAAAGAAATTAACTTCCATATAGGAGAGTCATGGACTGGTTAAGCTCCATTTAATCTCCATTTCAAGGATATAATCAGGATTTATTTGGACCACAAGCATTTTCCCAGAACTCTACAGAGATGAATTTTGTTCTATGTGAATAGCCTGCCATTAGGAGCAACTTAGAGATCATATAATTATCCCTTGTGTCAGTGAAGTTAACCTGTGCTTGCTGAAGTGTTACTATAAAGTAACCTGCATTAATTTGTCCTTAACTATGAAAAGCACCTGTCGCCATTATACAGTGCTTGAAGTAACAATCAATAACAGCCTTAAGAATGTAATTTTTACCTACTGAATATTTGAACCATGGAGCTGACATTTTTCCTAGAGTTTCTGGTAGAGCAGACTGTGAATCTTCTGCTATTCTGGCTGGTAAAAGGCATTGTTAGCTCCTAATAAGCCTTGTTAACTGAAACAAGCTTTTCATTCTTTCCTCATTTCTTTATTACACAGTGCTGTAAATATCAGCTCTATTTCTGCTAAACTACTATGACAAGAACATTGAAGAAACTGTTTTTTGCCATCACAAGAAACTGAAGGCGAGTAGATGACCTTCAGTATAGAAAGAGGATGTCTCATGTTAAGTGCCATACACTCAGTGCTGGCACATTATAAATTAAATGCATATCTTCCCTGTATTTTATCTTACACTCACCTAGAATGTCAAGAAATTTCACTTGAGGCTTATGAATATATTCAGGAACAAGTTTCATCCAAGGAACCCACTTCTTTTGAAATCCATCAAAATGAAAGTCGTACAAAGTTGGCAGCTGACCTGCAAACCATTGAGCAACTGAAGGTTTTTTAGGCCACTGAAATATTTCATAAGAAAATAATCTGATTGAGATGAAAGTGAAGAGTAAGATTCTGGACCAAGTTGGGCAACACTGTGTTCTGTTTACTTGTCATTTAACCCAGTAAGACATCAACCAAAATTCTCCTAGTCCAGCACTTGGATCATACTATCGCTTTTTAAGCACCTTCCACTGGCTTTCCTTTCATGCTTTATTTTTCCTTTCACTGTTTACCTCTTCAGCTTGACATAGGTAAGTACTGTTCTGTGAGGACAGACCAGTAGCTGAGAGTCATCTAGCATCAGTATCTCTACGTGGTTTTTCAGTGATAGTCCTTCAGAGAGCATATTTTACAGCCAGGATAGCTAGCTGGAAGGAAGAACAGTGTTCTGCCTTCATGGAAACTAACACTTTTCTAATATAATCAATGGGATTCAGACTAAATTATGACGAGATCCTACCTGGCAGCTCCCCTGGCTTAGCCAGGATGTTATCATCATGAACGGTAGACATGCAGGAAATACATTTAACATTTTCATCAAATTTAATTCTCTCAGCATCAAGAAGAGCAGCACCTAAGGAGGAATACAAAGCTTCCAAGAAAAAACACTCCAGAACATCGGGATCAACAGGCTGTACTACAAGTAGAGCTTCCAGCATCACAGTCAACTGCACCACCTGTTGCAAAACAAGACAAAACTGTAAATAATATGGTTTCAGCTGTTTGAGTATTTGCTGATCTTTTGTCCTTACAGGTGTATCTATTGATATGAGTATTAATGACAGCAGAAGAGCATCGTTAGGAACTGATTGTTTCTTTTATCTCTTGGTGCTCATAACTAGCAAACTGACGTTTCAGCATGGACTCTACTCCTGTGCTTTCTTTGGGAGGTTTTTACACACTCCACCATTTCTTTTTAGATAAACTTTTTCAACCATTACTCTCTATTCCTTACCATATTTAAATCTGTTTGAGGAACAATGGTCTTCAGCCTTTCTCCATGTCTGCCGTCCACAATTCCCTCTACAATCATATCAATAAGGTAGGGCACATATTTTTGAAAGAGGCGATTCAATTCAATTCGCTCTTGCTGAGGAATGAAAAGGACAATAATTCAGCACACAGAAACCTGGAAAGTCAATTTTTGACAACAGAGCCTCCTATCAATACCTGGCTGACCAAGTACAATTGTTCTTGCAGGAATCACTTCTACCAAAGACAAGACAGTCACATGAAGAAATGTGACACTGTTGTATGGACTGGGTTTTCAGCAGGTGAGGATCTGCATTCATCATGCGCTAGCAACTAAGTTGTCTTAATTCAACTCCCTGTGGACTTGAGTTTTTAATCTAAATGTAAGAAACAAGGACCTAAGCAATCTCACTGTTAACTCTTTGGAGATCAGGTAAACTGATTTCTTGGTTCTTCACTTCTCAGAAATAACCAGAAGTTAGAAAAGCTAGGAACGATCTTTGGCCCTCTGCTGCAGGCCTAGTGATTAGATTTATTGTCAGAACATCAGACTGCCTTTACAAAGTTGTTTTCTTACAGCTGTCTACAGTGCACTATTTAATACAGATACTCTCTGAACAAGTGCAGAAATTCCCACCTCATTTCCTCTTTCTCGGATCCACTTCTGCCAGTAGGGTTTATATTTCAGATTTTTAGGATCTACAAAGACCATTCCACAGCGGGATACTGTGGCAGGAGATGCATACTGTAAGTCACCAACCTATAAAATAATCATACAAGATAATCATACACTTAAACAAATAACAGCCACAGTAACTGCTTTTCAGACTTTGTAGACACATCTGCATCTAATCCTTCCCATGTATTAAACAGTACAGTCATTACTTACCTCAAACAACAAAGCACAGTGCGACTGAAGTCTAATGCGCTCCCCATTTGCCAGGGTCAATAGCTTGTTGTCATCCATGACAGAATTCATGTTTTCAACCCAGAGAGCATCCACATCTCCATCAAACAGAATGTACCTGTGGATACAGGAGTCAAGGGGCACTGACTAATCGCTGATTTTACTAACATATTTCAGAACAGATGTACCATCAATGGTGTCAATGTCAGTCCAGGTGTTTTGAAGCCTGCCATTCATTTTTGATAATTACATAGTTTCCATCCATCTCACTGAGGCTCGAAACTCACAGAAGACAGAAAAACCCCTAGATGCTTCCTATTTATTCAGCTTTTTGCTTTTTTTTTAATAGTGCAGTATCAAATATTTAAAATAAAATAAAATAAAATAAAATAAAATAAAATAAAATAAAATAAAATAAAATAAAATAAAATAAAATATTGATGTAAAACTCAGTATCTAAACATCATGGCAATGATTTCTAGTTGTCTACCTTCGCTCTTTCTTGTCAGTAGGCCTGTTGATATCCCGAAAAATGTTTGACAGGACTCCGTCTGTCCAGTCACGTGTGGTAGGGTCAAGGATCCCATACAGCTCAATCACACTCATAGCTTTCGGGTTCAGTGTGTAAAGCTTTGTCAATAATCCCAGCCTAGAGATACAGTAAGAAAAGCAACATTAAAATGACACAATACCATCTCATGTTAACCCAAGCAAATATTGTCAGCTATTGATCTTGTCATGACTACACGGGGCTGAATAATGCAGTCTATGCCATTTTAAAACCAGATTTCCATGTATCAAATTCTATACTCACTTGTTTTGGGCCTGGCACAAAGCGTTAATGACAACTGACTTCCCACCTCCAGTAGGTCCAACTACCATTGTAGTGTGACGAGTTAACATTGTCTCATACATCTGAACTATTTTATCCACCTGGAAAATAAATATTGATTCAATGGACTGCTCTCCGTAATTCTTCTATGGACAAGACCAGCAGCTGGTCTATATCAGCTAAGCTTTCCTCAACCCACTCCAGAGTGCAGCAATGCATATCCAGCCTAATGATTACAATAAAAACACAAGTAATTAACATTTTCTATACCTGGTCTGGCAAAACAACGTAACTCCCTTCTTCCAGCGCTTGTTCTACGGCATCATTAAAATTAGGATAGCGGATTCGAGGGCAATCCAGGCCAGGAAACAGGTCAGAGATTAGGCCAAGGAAGAGAGGCACATCTTCAAACACAAATTTAGGAAGATTCATATCTCGTAGAGCTCTCATCAATACAACTTCCTAGACAAAACATAGCAGAATAAATCTTTAGCAAATAGCTAACCAATTATTTAATATGTAATAACTACAAACATCTCTAAAAACTATTGCCTGATTACTTCAGTACAGCTTTGAGAATGTTTTCTTGGCACCAGTTACTATTGGAAACAAAGGTTATTTTATAAGGATTAAGCAGACCGATAGCTAAGAATAACACACTGCCTTTTTCTACCATATTAACCAAATGCCAAATGGCTGGAGTGGCCCACACCACAGCTACCCTGATTTGATGTTAAAATAACAAACTGTTTTATGAACATACCCAAGGTTCTGTACTCCCCTTGAGAGCATCATTTAGACCTCAACTTCCTGCCAACCTGCAATGTGCATCTGTACATAACTTTATAGGAGAGTTTCCTTCAGCTGTCTCCGAGTTTTTAAGAAATCTGAATAAGAATTTCCCAGGCAACTGGGTATCACAACCGTACATATAGAAATAAAAAAATATGTGTAAAAGAAAGCCATAAAAATCAATGCAGTATTGAAAAATTTTCTTTTATAAGTATACTGTACTACTTGAGCTACACAATTAACAACTGCATGACTGGAGCACTCTGTTCAAAAACCAGCTTTCGCTATTCATCCACAGACATTCATCTGGCTATTTGCATCCTGAACTTAACAAGAAGTAAAATACTTCATTTTCTATAGATTTCCCTACTTGGACTTGAGTTCTGATGGTAACTTGCTGGTAGAGGGCATGATGAACCCCAGTAAGAACAAAGTGAAATAATAAGACAAATAACACCAGTGCTCCTTTCCAATGCAGACAAACTACAGCAGATGTGTAAACACATCCTCTTCGTAATGAAAAAGATGATCTGTCCAGGGTAACTAAGTAGCAAATCTACCTCACTGAGGTCTGTTGATCCTCTTTTCAGTTCTCCAGCCATCACCAACACTGACTTAAGGGCTCGCAGTCCAAAATCATAATGATGTTGTTTAGAAAGTTGCTCCTTTGCCAGCTTGTATAGCACTGTCATCTTTTTGGCAAGCATCTGTTTGAGATTTAAGTTAGAGAATCACAAATGTGTAAGTCACAACCAAACACTGGCCATGCATACATGGATGTGTACATGGGTATGGGTAGCAATAAAATTTTCTTACCTTTGCCATAAGGAACCCTTCAGAAAAGAGCATGATTTCACAAATTTGCTGAAGATCTGGTACAATAACAACCACAGGCCTGAACAAAGCTTTTACAGACTCAGGGAGCTCAGTCCGGCCAGCATAACCAGGATTCATCGTAATAAAAATGCCCATTCGGCTGTCAAGGGTAATTTCCTGTCCTTCAAACTAAAGGCATAAGAAAACATTAGAACAATGTGTATTTGGAATTGAAACAAATAGTACTATTTGCTCAAAGAGAAAATCAGCAATACTGGGGCACCCACTTAGGACAACATGTTAAAATATTTAGCTTTAGGCAGTCATCCAGATACATTCATCCCACGGTTTCTATCTTGCATATAAACATCAAGACATTTCACACTTCTCGATCAAGTTTTCTGTCTGAGGGTCTTGAATTTCAACAAACATGAGTAAATAAAGCCTCACAACCTACATCAAGTTAAGTTACTGTTCTCCCTAATTACTACTATACTATTATCCCATTTACTTACTATTATCCTATTTAGCTTACTTTTATCCCACTTCACAAAGGAAGAACCTAGAAAAGGATTAGGAAAACAGCAAAGATTTAACATCTCTGAAACTGAGAGTAGATACTCGGGAGTTTGAAACGTTCAGCACAAATGAATTACAGAAGAAGCATCTAATGATGGGGTCTAACTCTGAATCTTGGCCTCAAAACCAAGATCAGTCTTCACAATGACTCTTCTTTTTTAATCTTTACCTGAAATGTTTTCAACTGATTCATTAAAGCATTTCGAATAGTCTGAATCTGAGAAGAAATGACTGAAAGCACGGAAGCATCGATACGATTGAATTCATCAAAGCATCCCCATGCTCCACACTGGGCGAGACCAGAGAAAATTTTACCAACTGCCTAGCAAGAATAACAAGAAAAACATCTCAGCAATGAATATATAAAACATTCAGCACCAGCAAATTTTGGAGTATCCTAAAACTCTTAATGACTGGGTAAAACCTCTGGATTTTTTCATATGCAGGAGCTAGCAATATGTCATAACGTCTTAAACACAGATCATCTAGGCATTGCTCTCCTGCTTGAAGGCACCCGAAATTCCTTCAAGAATTTATTCAAAATAGATATTTTTTACTGTATTTCATTATCAATCAGCATGGTATCTCTAAGGGAGGCACGTATTCAGAAGTTCAAAATATGTCCTTATCCTGGGCACTGAAAAAGAGCAGTAACTGGCACTTTATCAGAGAACACACATCTTTAACTCTTACTTTGAAATCCATGCCTTCTCCGCAGTTTGTCACTACACACAGCAAGCCCAGTGCTTTGGCCAGATCCTTGGTTGTTTCCGTTTTCCCTGTACCTGCTGGCCCTGCTGGTGCTCCTCCCAAAAACATTGATAAAGCCTTTGGAGACAGACCAAAAAACAAAGCAAAGCTTGGATTACATTTATATTAGGTTGGTAGCAAAATCACAAACGAACCCTTGGGTACAAAAAGCCTTAAATTTTATCTGTGAATGCACTCTATGTTATTTTTGGTGCAATCAGGTTAGAAGGACATCACAATCGTTTTCAAACGTATTAGGGTTCACATTGGCATCTAGGAGATAACAGAAAGTGGCAATAAAACAATTATGTGATTGCCTAGAAGTGTATTTTAAAAGGGTTTGTTAGTAAAAATCTCCTTAAACATATACCTGTGTGAGCGTAAGATAAATACGATCTGTAAGCGGGGTGATCACAAGACGTCCATTCAAACCCATATACTCATAACCATATGAAAATGTGCCTGTGCACTGCCGCACATTCAATTCATCTGGCTCTCGGTCCCAGTAAAAACGCAGCTGGCTTTCCCATTCAAACTCCTGAGCCTGTAGAATGCTACACAAGAGAGATTTGCTCACATGAGGTAAAAGGGTGGAAATACAATTTATGCATTTAGTATTTTCTCAATAGGTTGGGGGGCAGGGTTTACCTGTCTCTTACAAATGTATCAACAATGTCTCTGGCATGAACATCAATAATGAGAACAGTGTTGTATTTTTTCCTGTCATTTTTGCTCAAAGGCATTGTAATGCGGGTAACCAGGTCATCAATTTGCTTGTGCATTTTTTTAGCATAAAGTTTCATTGCCTGTTTTTCTCCCTTCTTCACTTTCCGAAAGACATCCTCTACCTCCCAAGTCCACCACACCTGATTAGCAGCCAGCACCATCATGCCTTGGTAGAGTAACATCCAATCGACTCTATGGGAAATACATATAGTGAGGGAGTCTGAGTAACTGTTTATTGTAAGTAACTGGTCAGGACAGAAAAAAAAAAAAAAGAAAAAGAAAGAAAGAAAAAGACGTTCCTCCTATTTCTGCAACAACTACAACATGAGCCAAACTTTACAGAGATGTACAGAATTCTATTAAGGTATGCTGTAGCATTTCGAAGCTTAGGAAATAGTCTGATAGAAAAGCTGCCTATTCCATGTGTAAAGATTGCCAAGTTGAATTCATAGTGAGCAAAACATACTGTGCACACAACAGTAAAAATAAAAACTCAAGACTGAGGATATTATGTGCAACAGATGACACAATTTTTTCTGGTCAGTTAAAACACTGCGTATGCATGTATTCATATCCCTCCACATACAGAAATACAGGCTAAATTGTGTAAAAATTAAAAAATTAAGTCTTTATTTTTCTGTATCGCTACAGGCTCATAATACCATATAAGGTATTTGTGTTATCCCTGACACTGATTGTTTCACCTGCTTCTGTCTTCACAGTATCGAAAAATAGCTTCCTTAGTAAGGAGTCTGTTCGTTCGTCTCATTTCTGCTAGCACTGCTGTCATCCAGTTCTCCACTCTGCCTTCTGCAGCTACAGCCTGCCGGAACTCCATCACCTCCCCCTCAGCTGATATCATGGCTGTTGCAACTTTCTCATCACTATCACCATCCTGAAACCTCAGGGAGGCTATGTTATCATACATCTGAAATGCACCAATAAAGGAAGTCAATGGCATTTTAAAAACAGAGCTTCAAAGACTTAAGTGTATCTAGGCCCTGTTTAATCTTGAAAGATTTCCATGGACTCTGAAGAGAAATGGATGTGACTGTAAGTAATCAAATACAAATGCTGATAGCTCAGCAGCCCAATGGCAGAGTAAACAAGCAGATGATCTGGCCCAAATTACGCTGATTTTTTTTCTAGAAAATAAAGATCTATCAGGAGCTACAGGAAGGTTCTTTAATGATTGACCATTCTGGTGTACCTTGAATGTTCCTCTACTGTAACTGCTACTGACCAGTATGACAGCCAGGAGAGACTATCAATCAGATTTGATTTGGTTATTCAGAAGCTTCTTCAAGATGCTGCCAGACGCTCTTTAGGGCACCCTTAACAGCATGTACAGCACAGTCTGTTAAACTTTTTAAAGCACCTAAAAGCACAAGGCACTGTGGAAAGCCAGACATTGTACCTTTATCATGTGTTCCTGGACACAAAGTGGGTTACTGCTGCCAAGGATACTAAGCAACTCCTCATCAGATATAAAGAAAAACCTTGGGAAAGCATTTCGCTTGGAATCCAAATAATCATTCAAGCTTTTCTGACATTTCTCCAGCACATCATTTATACGATGGAGGTCTGACAGACGATTTGGGGCTTCACAGGATTTTTTTATTGTTGGTTCTTTTACAGTTTCATCCATTATCTATATAGGGAGGAAAGAAAGTTTAGAAATACTGAACAGCAATGGACTATACTAAACTATATTTAACTAGTGACAAAGCACACAAGAAGCACAAGCAGTATAGGTTCTTATAGAAGTGAATTAGATAGAGTTTTAACTATGATTTCCTATTACTGCAGAGCTGTGTGAAAACATGAAGATAGTATGCTTTCAAAGCTGAGAGCATGGAGATACTACTGTAAAAACAAGTGTAAGCAAGACAAGCCTGTATCCCAAGTTATGCAAGCATAAATATACACCTGACTGCTCCTGTATACAGTGATACTTCAAGTGAAGGACAAACATAGCATTTCAGAATCACAGTACTATCTCAGTTTTGCAGATGGAAAAAAGAAAAGTAAGCCATATTCATACTGGGAGTATGCGTTCAGTATGGGAACAGTGGCATTGTACCCGTAAAGTCTTTTTAGCGTGTATGTAGGGCCTCAATCTATAGAAACATATCTAAGCTTATTATCATGGTAAAGATAAAAAGATGTATCCAGTGAAAGGAAAAGGGGATTCTGCCTGTCCAGTACTGCCAGCCAAGGATCACACCTCTGCCCAGCTTAGCTAAATCAGGAGAAGTCTTTGGTGTATGACAGATGTGAAGTAAAACACCAGAGTTCCTGGGTTCCCCAATCTCATATTCAATTCATTATAACACACCATTCTCAGTGTTATAAATGACCCAGAAGACTACAGCTAACTATGGAACTGGAATTAAAAGGCACTCATTATGCTGATCACAAGTCAAGTCAGTTACTTGCCTTTTTAAACAGTCTGTCTACGCTGTCAAATATTTTGGCTTCCTCTGGAAGCTGTGATCTGATATCTCCACCAATAAAGATGCTCTCCAGGTACATCCATTTTCTCTGGACCACCATCCAGATCTAAGGCACAAATGTTACCATCAAAGGAAAAAAAAATAAAACAGAAAACCCTGATTATAAATAATAAACATTAATTATTTAGTCCAGCACTTTCCTCCCTACCTCAATTACTTCACCAATCAATGACAGAGTTTTTTCCCAATGGTGAACAGTTGAAAGGAAAGGACCCACAAATCGACTGCTCAAAACACTCTGAAGATTGACATTGTTGTCATCAAGAATCTCTAAAATTTCATCTACAGATCCCAGAATAAAGCCTCGCTTCTCAGTGCCTTTGAAGTGCATTTGTACAGTGAATTTCAGGTGTTCCCATGTTTCTGCTATTTCCTTCACACCCTGCATGTGAGCATAAAAAGGTGCACATTTTAGTCTTCAAAAACTAGAGAACTATAATCTTAGCATAAAAATGAAATCAATTAATTCAGCAAAATTTTTGCACAGATTTTCTAACTCTGGTTTATAAAGAAGGGTCTATTTCAAAATATCATGATGGAAACAGAATGGATCTGTCTTAAGATCCTTTTACATAGGCCAAACTTGCTTATTGCAATAACAGAAATCCCATATACTGTTGCCAAAGCTAAGATAGCTAGGATTCTGTGCCACGTGGTAGCTTATTAACAGAGCTATTGATCTTAGTTGCCATCAGGTACATCATGCCAGCTCCCTGAAGATGGCCAAACTTGCTGCCATGCCAATACAAACATCTCAAATAAAACATAGACTGTTGTCATCTATGTCTTTTTAGTTTTATTATGACTTTTTACATTACCTTCTCAATGCTAAGTTCCTTAACAGCGGTTCCAACCACTTCACTGATAATGTCTGAGTGTCTGTGAAGTTCCATAGCGAACATATTCTCCAAAGTGAATGTTTCTGGTGTCATTTCAAAACTTGTTCCTGTTCTCTCCATAAGATCTTGCCAATGCCTGTTTTGAATTGACACATCAATAATTGTACCAACCACCTTGACAGAGTAAAAATGAAAACAACTGTAATTTAATATATAATAATGAAACCATGTTTAGCATTCGACTGTTTAAACAAGAACTAGTATTTTGAATACATAAAGTATCTTAGTCATCGTAGTCACCTTGCATGCTATTACACAATTTCATTAAGCAGAAAGTGAAGTTTCAAGCTGCAGGACGTGGCATGACCCCAGAAACTGAAATTAAAAGTTCTAACAAAACAAACAAAATCTTCCTATATATAGAAAATGGATTTAAATAAAGCAAAGCAAACCTTTCTCTTAAAGCTTCATTTTTCAAATCAAGCAACAAAGGAATGGAGTCTCGAAATGCCTTCATTTTTGTTTCCAAGTGAAAGGCTACTGGCATACTGCGGACTTGTTTGGGCAGCTTTCGAAGGGCTTTAAGATATCCTTCGATTCCTTCCTGAAGAAACTGGACACTGAGGTTTATCCAGAGTGTCTGAGACCATTCCTTTTTAGCTGCCTGGGAACAAAGTCATTAGGAGGAAAAATATCATGTTTCCTTTTAGTTCTGACAAAAAAAAAAAAAAAAAACTTTCTGCTACAGTAGGACCTAGAAACCATAGTCAGGATGCAGATGTAACTGTATTAACATTTTACAAACAGAGAAAGTGACACATTCATGTCCAAGACAGACTCATAGCCAAACATGACCAGTTGTATAAGAAATATTCAAAAGGAAACATGGAGAACAGGAAAAGCATCCTTAAGAGTGTACTTTACAGGGCATTTTAATTCTGGAAAAGTAAAACTTATTGAAAAATTGTTAAAATCAATTAAAGCCTGAGATACCCATTGTCATCTGTACACATACTATATCCAAAAGTAGTTCCACTGAAATGATCAGGAGACTTTTGGAGTAAAATGCGACCCCATAATTATTAGGGGCGGGGGGAGGTCTGTTCCTATCTGATAAGGATATGTGTTTGGTCTACTATGGAGACATTGTTAGTCCTGTACTAACATCATTAAAATCGTTTCATGGTGATAGTTAATTACAGGTCACAGCTTATTTCATGCAAAGGCTTAGAACAGAGTTGATAGTAACTAGAGGACAATGCAGCCTCTTCTCTCCCCTACCTTTTCCGTATGTATGTGCATGAATACGTGTGTGTCTGTGTATCCAGAGTGTACTACTTACTCTTTGTAATTCATAAATTTCATAGATCTGCTTTAGATCTTTCATATCATTCTGTGCTTTCATTAAGTCAGGGTACACTGTAACTGGCAAGTCAAAAAGTTTCTCAACACTGCCCAGTTCCTGATGAATTTTTTCCAGTTTTTCCACTTCTTTTTCAAAAACGGCCATGAGTTCCAATCCTGGGAAAGGAGAGGAATTTTTCTAGATAAACAATCCCAGGGATCATGGGGAATAAATAAGACAGCTTTTGCATATAGTTTGTAGAAATTATAGTACTAAAAATGTCACTGGTTGATCCTGGTTGATCAGTTTGCATGTTAATAAGGAAAGCATAATTTTCTTGTTTTACATAAAATTTGAAGAGTTGCCCAAAGACTAATATTTTTAAGACATCACTTTACACACATTAATCCATTTACCTTTATCGAGATTTTCCTCAACAGCACCAGGCCCCTCAGTCATGAACTTATGGAAGAAATCTTCTATCTCTTTGCTGTAGTCCTCAATTTGTTGCTGTGTAATCTAAGGAGAACAGTGTGTAAATTGTTTTCCTTTCCGTTTCTAATGTTTTTCAATATTAATTACAAATATTACCTTTGTGAATGTTCTTTTTATGCCTCCAAGGTTGTGATCAACTTCTGATGCTTCAAAGAAGAGAGTCTCCCACTTTTCCCTAATCTTCTCAGCCATCTCTTGCTCTTCTTTAGCTACCTAACACAAAACAAGTAACATCTCTCACAAGAAGTGATTAGTCACAAGAAAGTGAGGAATGTGTGCTCACATTATAAAATTGCAAAACACAAAACAAGCATTGAAGTGATCTGAATCAGATTCACAAACACATTTGCAAACACATGCAATATGTCCATTTTAAAGTGGAGATACTCTTTTGAGAAGAGGGTTTGGACTATACAGTCTCCAGACACCCCTTCTAACCTCAACAATACTGTGATTCTGTAAAATGTCTTAAAAGGAAAACATTTATTCGTTCATATGTGAGATATTTGTGCCCCTAGCTCAAATCTGAAATGTTCTGTGAGACAAGGCGTAACATGCACTTACTGGAATACCGTACATTGCAAGAGTGCGGTATCTCTCCCAGATGTCCAAATATTTCAGTTCCACCTTGAAGGACATGCCTTTGATCTCTGCAATTGTGCCAAGGACAATTCTCAGATCTTCCAGGGAATCTGGAGGTCTCTTAAGACTCTGTGATAAGCTCTGTAAAAAGTAAAAATAATTTCTGGAAGTAACACTGACAGAGCAATTAGGCAGAATTATGATTACTAGTCAAACACAAAACACAAGTAAATAACATGCAGATTCATTTTCATTTTTAGTCTATGTGATAAAGATAACACACACACCAAAAAAAATCCACAAAAATTAAACCCCAGTCCAGAAGGGATGTTTTTGCTACAACGAAATAGAAGTTGTAAGCAGCAGTTTAAAGGGAACTTCAGAATCACCAGTATGAACCTTTTGCCAGTACAGGAGTGAGAAAGTCCTGGGTTTTCATGTTACTATCTTCTGTTTCCCAGCTACAGACAGGGATAGCTCACCTCTTTACATATGACATACCAGAATACACCAGATAGTTTCAACCAATTTGGAGCATGGTTCAGATCATCACTTACTACTCTGTGCTAGCTACATCAGACAACAGGAACTGAAAACACCTACCTGAATTTCCTCCTGAAGACAGAAGAGTTCCTCTCTTGCAGACTCATTAAGCAACTTTCCAAGTGAAATCACCCAGCCTCTAGCATTCTCCTGCACTGTGTAGACTAAAGGAGCCAGCTGAAGCCTGATACATTGCTCATCTTTAATCAGTGGCTGTTGAGTCACTTCTTGAGCTACCTTCATATAGAACTGCAGCTCTTCATCAAAGGTGATACAAGCAGGCTTTTCTGCAGCTAACCTCTCCATGACTACGCCTTTGTCTAACTTCCACAGCAGGTGGTACCTCTTCCATTGTTTCAAATACTTGCTGAGAGAAGCAAGGAGTTTGTGGACATTCTGAGTGATGAGAACAGCCTGTTCAATTATCAGAGGGTTCTGGGAGACATCACTGTAAAAGCTGAAAGTGATAACTTCATCTTCCTCGACATGCTGAGGAGGGCATTCAATGCAAGTACCATGCATCCACCGTACAAAATGCTAGAATTTTCAAGACAGGATTGAAAAACAATTACTTTGTAGAGAGTCACGTTAGTCAAGTTATTCATAGAATCATTTAGGTTGGAAAAGATCTTTAAAATCATTGAGTCCAACCATAA
Source organism: Burhinus oedicnemus (assembly GCA_008921705.1). Taxonomy (NCBI): domain Eukaryota; kingdom Metazoa; phylum Chordata; class Aves; order Charadriiformes; family Burhinidae; genus Burhinus; species Burhinus oedicnemus. The sequence goes on along the minus strand of VFFE01007998.1, from coordinate 2,908,726 downwards.
ATCTAACACTGCCAAGTCCACCACTAAACCATGTCCCTAAATGCCACATCTACTTGTCTTTTAAATACTTCCAGGGATGGTGACTCAACCACTTCCCTGAGCAGCCTGTTCCAATGCTTGATAACCCTTTCAGAGAAGAAATTCATCATTATTTAGGAGACTACGTAGGAAGTAGTGTGAATGATTTCTCAAATCAATTGTTTCTTCTGACAGCAAGAAAAAAGATTACCTTTTCCCATAAACTTGAGAGAAGACTTAATTTCATCCTAACAAAACCTTTCCACGCATTACTCACTCTGCTTTTAAAATCCCCACTGAGCAACAACATAGCTGACACAGAGAAACGGGTATTAGGTCAAACAGGCTGGATGCAGCACTGGAGCAGAACAGCAAATCTGAGCATAGGAAGCACACTTAATCTAAATTTATTCATTTCGGGTGACATCTGGAATCATTTCTCCATCAGCAAGGGCAGGAACACTGCCACAATATTTGGCTTCTTTTCTGGAAAGCAATTCAATGTGAACATACTTAGGCAGGGAAATTCTGCTACATCTTTGCCAGCAAGCTAGATATTTCATCTGCTGTAAACCTGCTGTCCTAGATGCCCTTCTCCTAACATTTTCTGAACTGTTTTTCTGCTGCTTTTGAGGAGACCTGTGATATAGAGGAGGCTACTCCCATTCCTTATTCCAACAACTTATTCATACATCACAAAGCAACATCTGCAGTGCAATCTGAAAAGTATTTCCTTCTGATGTATATTGATTTATAGAACCACATCATGTCCTTACGCTGGCAAAACTGCTGAAAGTAACAAATAATTTTGCCTGACTAAAAATTGCATGAAGCTTATGGCAATTTTTTTCCTTTGTCATCAGTTTGTAAAATTAGGACAGTCTGTAAAATTAGAACAATGTACTGGATATTTTGATTTCAAGATAAAGCAATATGAATCCTCCCTATGACATTTATGCTCACCCAAACATAATTCATTATAATCACAAGCAAATGCTAGCAACAAGTAAATCTTTATCAAAAATCACCTTAGTGACCTCAACACAGTCTCGGATACATTGTACAGTCATTTTGTCAATCTCACTGGCATTAGGTTGCAAGATTATCTCGGGAACAGATAGAATAGCTTCTGTTTGGAACAGTGGCACATTTGCAAGAACAGCTGCATTGAAGGCCTGCAAATTCCTGGGAAAGGAAAAAAATCATGTCAAAGATAGTAATAATCAAGTGCTGCCCCCCATGGAAATGACCAACAGAGACTGCAGTTATTGGTTATGTGCTTAGATATGTAAGCAGATCTGTATGAAGTCAGTTACCATCGATTTCAGTTGGAAACGCTGATGTGTACCAGAGCAAAATTGTCCCACTAATACTGATTTAATGCAAAGGCTTGACTAGCTAAAAGAAGCTATTGGAAGGAATGAATGGGGATACGCTGGTGCAAAAGTACCCTGAGACTATGGTCAACTCTATTGCAAGAGTCCAGCTGACAAAGCACAGTGAAGTTAGCTGAGCGTGGACCAGATTACAAAGACATGGATCATGAGAAGAGATAGCTGAGAAGCTTTTATAACCCCGTAATGCTCTATTGTAATAATATCTTGCTTATAATATAAGCCTTTATAACATCTTGCTACAGGAACCTCCTTGGCCCCAGCTGCTACAAAAGAGGTAAAAGTAAATTCCAACAAACCTTTGCTCTTGTACTGGTGTCCCCTGCATTACAGGGATGCACCTGGCACCCAGCCACCAAGTTCTCAAAATTGTATTCTTTAGTAAAACAAAACCTTGATTTTTAAAAATAAACCAGGGATACGCAACTACACGCACTGCAGAAAAACATATCTTTTTTCTCTCTTCTGCCAACAACGTGCCAATATCCATTTTCTCAGAATTTGGGTTTCTCCTGTACCTTATTATCAGTTCTCCATTCTTCACAAGCAAAAAACAGTACAAACACAAATCCGTGTCGAACTGCAAATCACTGAGGTGTTCAAACAGAGTATCAGTATACATACTGATCAACAGGTCCAGAAAAAAATTAAGATGAAAGACTGAAAATCCATTAAAGCAAATAATTGACTTACTTCATAATTAACTGTGTCAACACCTGATAAATCCTATTTTCCCAGTATGCATAATAGGAAGTTAATTTTGGAGATTTGCCACTGTTCGTATTGGCAACTCGTCCTTCCACTTTCATTAGCAATTGTGGAATTGCAGAATACTTTCTAACCATGCGTGTCACATCTTTTGTTCTTTCACACTTAACATACTCAAAAAATTCTTTTGCTTCTGCAAAAGATACAAAAAATAGCGTTATGAACTGCAAAAGACCTAACAGACTTGCATACAGGAATAATTAGCTGGGCTTTATTTGTGAACATGAAATTGATCTCGTATACTGATAAAAAATATCTTCACTTATTAATGCTTAATTTATTACTATTTCAGCCCTCTGATTTTATACAGATTCAATTATTTCATAGCAACCAGTAGATGTGAAAGTAACCTTCTTAAGACTTACAAAGTGTTGAAAGAAATTTGATCCATCACCCACCCACTCAAGTGACAGGGAGACCTAGGAGACAATCGCCTCACTGCAATTTCCATCTGAGGAAACCAGTTCAGTTCAGGTGGCCCAGAAGAGTGCTGACACTCCGTGCAGATTGCAGCTCTAGGGCTACACTATGGCATACAAGAAGGATCAAGGGAAAGCTAGGGGTAAAGTGATCAAAAGCAACGTAAACGCAAGTCAAATGATCTGTTTGTCTCATTGACACCGTCAGCTTTAGGCTACTGAATCTCTGCTTGTGCTTCCTCTGTTACACCATAAAATACTATTGTATCTAGTTTTGGTAACAATTAAAAGGGTTGATCATAGCAACTAAAAATGCAAAGCAGCAGACAGAAAAAATAAAACATCACAGAGTTTAGAAATGGAAATATAAAGACTTACTAGGAAGTTCATCACCATTTTTTGAAAGCGGAAACTTAAAGAGATTTGTTGATTCTATGAACAGAAGCGTGTTGCTTATGTCTTCAGAATTATTATGAATCTGATGGACAAGTGATTCAAACTTCCTGATGGCTTGCGTACATCGGACAATAAAGTCACCGATACCTTCAAATAAATCACAAACATTTGGGTTTTTTTCATTTCACCAATGCAGCAAAATTGCCACAACCAGATGTGTTTTATCTCTGAGATTGAACTGATGTTCTGCAGAAAGATAGGTCTCATCTAATCCTTCATCTAGCTCCCTTACAGCTGTTATCTAAGAGTCTCTATCTTTTCCACTTAGTGTTTTAAATATAATAAAAACATAAGAAATAACCCCCTGGATCAGAGTCTGTCTAACCTAATATTCTGACTGTGACAATAGGATGTACCATTTAGGGAAACATTGCTGTCATATGACATAAAAAATAATTGCAGAATTGAAGAGATTTTTTTAACCGAAAATCAGTATCTAAGGCCATTTTAAAATAGTATCTCTATTACCTAAGGAGTTCCACTTGAGTCTTCTGTGCCCTGATTTGAATACTCTCCAGAGTTCTTGAATGTGGTCATCAAGAAGTTTGGTTTCTGCTTCATTCAGTGTTCCCACTAATTTGTGATAGCGATCCAGCATGTTTTTCAATCCATTTGTATACCTAAGGAGTGTAAGAAACACAACAACAACAAAACATAAAATCATTATTTTCTGGAAATACAGCTCTGAACTCAGATCAAAGAGAACTCAGATCACTGTCATCATTCCATTCAGACTTCCATATAAAGCAAAATTTGCAGAAATAACTAGTGAATATGTATTGGTTATAAATTCAACTCATTTCCTGTTGAAAACAAAAGAAAAATTTCATATGGCTCCAATAGTAGCTAGACAAACATCTCTCGCCTCAACTCAGAAAAAGTTTTTAAGACAGCCTTGGTGTGAAGCACATAAGCGAATTCAACAGGTGAACTTTAAAATCCAGTTAAGGCTCTTATCAGCATACCTGTGTGCTAAATGCCTGTCATAATTTGGGCAAAAGTGGCTTATCCAAAGCTGCACAAAAAGAAAGCAGCAGTGAGTTTAAATGTTAGGTGAAATCTAAATGGCACTAACAATTCATTGCAAAACAAATTACTTTCCTTGTTTTTTCTCAGATTTGACAAGATGTTAATTTGCATGACATAGTCCTAGAGGGTGAAGGATGCAGACAGCACCAGAGAAAAGCTTATTAGTACAACATGGACATTAGTAATTTTACCCCTATAAAAAAGTCACTAAGAGCTGTCATATTTCCAAAATTTGATGACTCAGGGCCCATTCTGGTTTGGAGTGAAATCACTTGAAACACTGCCATAAATCTGTATGTGAACAGATACTCTGTTACAGCCTTACCTAAGATATTTGTCTTCCTGTAAAGCCACATATCTTGCTATTTCTGGGACTGGAAACCCTAGTTGTTCCATGTACTTTGTTTCAAAGATAATCTCTTGGAGTATGGGAGAAAAATTCACTATGAAGCGGACGCTTTTCTTTGTCGTGACAGGCTTCTCTGTTACAGAGCTCTACAACACAAGAGCGAGCAGCAGAAAGGAGAGAAACACCAAACTTAAAATGCAATGAAATGTTAGCTTTTGGAGATATTTGATAAGGCATTAGGTAAAAGTCAGAATGGCTGACATTCAGAGCTTGTGGAAATGCCTTTAAAATTCAATAGCAACCTCACCATTCTAGCTTCAGAAATTATACACCACTACCTCTTCCCTGAAAGCTGGTTACAAGAAACAAACCAAAGCAGCTCTGTTTACATACGGTTGCAACCAGTTACAACAGAAATGCCAGTGGAAGTTCCTAGTCAGACAAAAGTTTACTTAGAACACGATTCTGCATGATCTCTGATGGGAACCTACCTCTACCTAACTTCAGTCCCAAGTTTTGTTGTAATGTCCCAAAGATGTTGCACCAAAACCCAAAAATTAACAGGAATTACAGCACAGAAGGACACACAGAGAAAAAACATCCACCCATTTGCCAGGTCATTCAGCAACTATGCCTCTATAGAGGACAAAAAACAATTTTGAGCTCAGAACTTTTAAAATTTTCCTTTCAAAAACTGTGTTTAAAATATTATTCTTAGAAAAATATCACTGACCATCAGATAGGTTTCAGTTCTTCCTTACAGAGAAGTCTGGTATACTATCTTCCTATATCTCACCTGCTCAGAAGTCTCCGGATTAACATGGGTTGCAGCCCCATCAGTGATGACAGTCAGCAGAGTATTTTTCAATAACAGCGGGAGTATCTGTTCTGTCCTATCTCTCCACTGATTGTATTTTTGATCTTCATACTCTTTCATCCTCTTGGCCACTTGAAGATATATTTGTTTTACCTAGAAAGGAAAATTCTGTATAAATAATTTTAAAGACCATAAGAAACGTTCAACTAGCTTGCCTTGATATGCTGTCTTAATGTGGTTTCTAATTTTTATTAGATGAGAAGGCAAGTAATGCCCTGTAATGAATGCAGGTGAATGAGAATTTAGGCTCTTGAATTCTGTCATTGATTCCATCACTGTCTTTCCGGGAAACAGTGGGAAGGTCCCAATCAGCTTTTCACGTCTAACATGGCTTGCTGTGTGCGAAGGCATTCTTGGAACTTCAACTCACATAAGAGCACTTTCACACCTTTAGAAGAGGGGTATGAAGAAAGTATTTCTTCCTTCATTAAATATCAAAAGAATTAACATACTTCCTTTCCACGTTCACTAGCAAGCAACTCCTCTACTTCTTGAAATCGAATAATAGTCTGTTTGATCCGATAGAAAAGGGATCGGGACCAGTATATTGCTCCAGCCACTGGAGGATGATTCTTGTACAAAGGTGGATCTTTGAGGTTCTGAACAAAGATTTGCTTAATATTTTCAACCTAGAAGAGAATGAAATATTGCAAAGAATCATTTCTCCACTTGCTTGTCCATGGTCAGTATCTAGCTCAGTACACACCACAAGCTCTGAAGCTAATTTCAGCAGCAGGATAAAACCAATTCTTTTTTGTTGTTGTTGTTTTGTTTTTTTCATCTCTTGTTTGTATTAATTGCATTACTGAGAATGTCTTCCTTTCTATATCCCATGGAACTGCTATTGTCGCAGTGTTTTCTGTAGATTACATTTTATCATTAAACTCAATGTTCTTTGAAATACCAAGAAAAATGCTATGACATGAAAAGCTTTCCCAACATACAGGCTTCAACGTGTCAGAAATTATTTCTGTCTTCATGGTTGATCTGTGACACCTTTTGGTCATACCATGAACTTGTTGTCCATCACAAGAAAGCTGTAGGGTATGAAGGACGTATTTTCTCAGGAAGGACTACTGTTGAACTGCTGTTCACAAGGTAAATGAATAGCCACAAGCCTTGTTATATTCAGAGTACATGCAAACATCTTTCAGTTCCCATACAGTGCCATACATACAGATATGCATATCCATTTCAGCAAATTAACCATACAATTTCTCCAACTGGCTCCAAAAAAGTGAGAGCAATTATTCTGTTTATTTTGTAAAACTTGTCAGTCTTTCAGATAGTAAATGACACTACACAGGTGTTTAGACATATATACAGATTTATGAATTTCACTAGGTAAAGGGCTTCATGTACTACATAAGAAATCCTTAAATTAAATACCTCTTTACAGTATTGGTCCAAAATATCATTGAACTTCATCATCATCTGCTTATTAATGGTTTCACGAGAGCGTATGTGTTTGAAGTTTAACAGCATGTCAAATGCAGCTTCTGCTGATCGAAGGGTCTTAAAAGATCCATCAATAAAGTTTTTGGTCTCTTCTTCAATAACCTAAACAAAGCAAGAAGGCGAAGAAAGCCTATCACTTAGAGATTCCTCTTGCAAAACCAAGAAAGGAAGGCAAAATGAAAATACTTTTTTATTATAGTGGTCAAGCATATTTTTACTATTTTTTGTCATATAAATTACTAACAAACTGATGGCTTTCCAGTAAGCTGCAGGAAATTAATGTAAACTAATGTGTCTGCTGGGCAGGTATATAAATCACAAAAAACATTGTAACAATTTGTACTTTGTGGGTATTCTTAGCTGAGGGGTGAAGGACTGAATGAATCCAGAAAAGGAATTTTTACATCTTAGTAGGACATGACTGAAACATGTTAGCACATGAGTACAGGGAGGTCATATGTAGCCTCTGTTCATCCTGTGGCAATCCTGCCAATGAACAAAAAGTGTGCTTCACCATTTTCAAGATAAAGTGGAACTATAAACAAAAACAACTTGGAAACAGAATACTGACTTTTAAAATGGCCAAATACCTCACATTTTCATTTACGTACTTATTCATATATTCTTTTCTTTTGCAAACTTACATTTTCTTTAAATTAATATGTTGATATTCTAGAAGGAATTTGTATATAGGAAGTAATGGGGAGCATCACAGCATGTGGTACTTACTGAAACTTCTTCTTTAAATTCTTCCATAATTAACTTCCAGTCATGTGCACTTTCAATGCTAAAAGGGTCAAAAGTCAGCTCTTCCATAGGACTAGTTAGTCCATTTACTGCCCTCACTAGATCATCAATACGCTTTGGATCCCCTGTGACAGCTTTCAGTTCAGGACCAAATACATTGTAAAACTCTTCACTGATCTGTTAATTCAGAAGAACATATCAGAAAGTTGTATTTTTAATGTGTATTTTTCCTGCCATTTAACACATCTTTCTGATATTATTTCCTTTAAAAAATAAAAACAGCTCAGAGAATGATCAATTTGTGCTGTGATTTACATTTCTTATACTTCTGCACAAGACACTAAGTAGTTTTATAGAAAAAAAAAAAACACTCTACAGGCCCAACACTTCAGTTGTTAAAACAGACAATACTCAGTTATTACTCTTTTTTTATTCCGCTTTTCACATATGCATTTTTTACACACACAGTCTATAGCATCGGACCATTGATGGACCACTAATACTGCTAGTTACCCTAACTTAAATTAGCCTAAACATAGCATCTCTCCATTCCTATGTTATCCTGCAATTGATATACTGATTCATATATGGTCAAATTTTATTTTATAGTATACTTAAATGGTGATTTTATCTAAAATTCTATCATTAAGCTAGCAACCGTAACAACTGCACGTTCTTAACAGCAATGTACACAGCAATATCCTTCCTCAACCAGTACCTTGAGAAGAGTTACTTTGCCTCAAGCATTAAGTTCAGCTTTGTTGGAATCAAAGGCACTGCTCAGGTCTTAAACATAAAACCACTCACAAAACTAAAGGCTGTTAACATTTCAACAACTACAATACAAAAGAATCTCCTCTACAGAATAAGACACTGATCATAAAATCCCTTTATTTGTTGTTTATATTACTACCTGCAAAATATCATACAGATCTTGACAGACTGAAGTCATATAATCTGTTTTTTCAAATAAACGTTTCCGGTCAAATTCCCAGTGTTGCTCTCTTCCTGATGCTTCAATTTGGGCACGAACAGCAAAATAACATTTCTTCCATTGTTCAAGAGTGCTTTTGGCTTCTGCTATTTTCTTTTTTGCAGCAGCTCTATCTTCTCTATTAATCAAATCAAAACAGTTAAGATACTATAGATAAAAAGACCACAGATGGAAAATTATATCTCAACTGGATTAATGTACCCTCGTTTAGCAGCTTCTAATTATAAAAGATCTAAGCAAAACATATAACTGTGAGGTCATAATTTTCAATGTGACTGATTTTGAAAGGAGATATTATTTCAGGACTGATTTTGATTATATTTATGCCACTTTTTTACCACTATAATTCTATTGGTTTTATTGATTAATGTCACAGAATCACAGAATCACAGGGGTTGGAAGGGACCTCTGGAGATCATCTAGTCCAACCCCTCTGCCAGAGCAGGGTCACCTAGAGCAGGTTGCACAGGATGGCCTTTCGAGACAAAAGAGGACAAGCACCTATTTCTTCAGGGCTGATTCAGTAATTCATGAAAATTACAAAATAAATTGACTGTTAGTTGACCTTCTAATACAACTTCAGATAGTGAAAAACGCTGAAACCTACTTGATGAAAGTGTTATTTACTGCACTTCCTGTAAAACAATCAAAGCTTTTAATAACTACAGTCTAGTTAAACAGGAATCCAGTACTTACTTAAACAGTGTGTGTAAATCCACAACTTTGTACACTCTTGTTGAAATTTCCCATGCAATGCGTTCCATGAGGGGTACCATCTGTTCATCCTTGCTGTAATGCCGTGAGATAATCCATACCATTCTCAGGGCATCCATCAGTGAAGGAATTGTATCCAAAACAACATTAAATCCAGTGCCATATGTTAAATTCTGTTAAATGTATTATATATATTGTGAATAAGATGTCATGAAAATATACAGATACATATTCTATAAACCAGTATTTGTTGTATAGATACCTGAAGTTAAGAAGTCTGTGACATTATTAAATAAATAACCCAGTCAAGGAAACACCCTGGCGGCGAAGTAACACACACGGTTAAGGACAAGCAAATCTACATCAATTGCTCCAAATGCTTTTTAGGTCCTGTCTCATTAATATACTCTTTTCTGTAAAAGATGTTCCAAGACTGATTTTGCCTTAACTCTTTATTTGGATGTTTGGATGATCTTCAATAAAACTTAAAAACTGAGACATCACCTGTAATCAGTGATAGAAGCTACCCCAAAAATGGAGTAGAGAAATCTTTGTTTTCCCCAATTCAGCTATGCTAACAAATTCTCCCAAGGCTGTGATTTACAAACCAAGCTGTTCACAGCTCTGGGCTTCTGCTTTCAAATATTAGAACTGTCACTCAAACAAAATAAGCAAGCCTGTTTTTATTAAATATAAAAATGCTAGAGTGTATCTTTATTGCTGATAAAAAGTAAAAAATAAACAAGAGGTGATTATACCAACAGAGAAGCCAAACTCAGGGAACTACAGTTAAAACTTCACAAAGTTTTCTTAAGGACACATACCTTCAAATGGCGTTCGAGAGTTGAAAGAAACTTAATATTATCTAGAGCTTCCACATGATGTTTTCCGAGGTCACTTAAGACTATCTGTAAATCTCCAATATGCTCAGATTCAGCTTCCTGTAATATTTCCAAGACTTTTTGCACTTCTGGAAGCTTTGTCTGTTCGGTAAGAGCACTTAAAGTATCATTTCTTTCACGCCAGAGGTCAACTTCTGCAAGTGGACCATTACCCTGCAAGTAATGTGGAATAAAATAAAAAATCTAAATTACCATTACGCAAGACTGAAAACCTATAACCAGGACTATATTTGTTCCTTCTTTTCAGTATGCTGTATGCTGAGAAAAACCTGACATGATTCAGCCATGCAAAAAACCCAGACAGAAGAAGATCCTTGAAATCAAGAGAGTTTTGCACACACTGAAGGGAACTGCTCATGAGGAGTATATCCCTGAGTTGGAGCTGGAGAGTCCATGCTTGCAAAAGTTATGCACAAGTAACGTTGTAGACGTGAATTCAATTCCCTCAGTATGTTTAATGATATTACTCATATGTGTGTTTGCAGAATCAGAACCTTACAATCAGCGTTGTTTTTGTTTGAGATGACTTTTTTCAAGCAAAAACATAGTCGTATATTTTAAAAAAGTCACTGCAGCTTTTAGTATTTCATGGCTATCTTTAGAAGAGTGCAGATAACAAAAGTGCCTTAGTTTTCCACAGTTATCCTGTGTGGGTAAGATCTGCAATAAGTTACTTTATATTCTATTTCCCAGAGTCACACAGTTCCTCACTACTTTTGTTCTACTTTACATCAATTAGTAAATGGCTTTCCAACAATCAAACATGAATATGGATTAAAAATGAGCACAAACCATTCAAAGAGATTCTTGTGGGGAAATTAAGTAATGTCTCTGGGAATAAAAGCAGCTTAGTGTTATAGGCAACATTACCTGTGGAACCTTTTTCAGTTGTTCCTCTAGAGTTGTGGATATTAATTTCTGCCAGGTCATTGCATAACTTTCCAGAGCTTTAACCACTTCTGGAACTGTGGCAAGAGCAGTTGCTTCTCTATCTAGATTTATAGTTGGCATCTCCAGTTTAATATTGCCTATTGGAAGAAAAGACACATAGAATTAACTGTCTTGTTCCATCAGCATTAGTAAAGTAACATCACTGAAATGGCTTATGCCTTCCATCTTGTTAGCTACTGGAGGATAGGCAACACACCACCTGCTCTCTCTATTTGAGAATATGGCAAAAAACATCCAGTTGCTTCACAGTTAACACAGCGCAAAGAAAGATATATTCCTAGAAATACATGAAAAACTCCCAGCCCTTGAGTCTTAACCCAATCTCTAACTATTAAGAATTAGGATTAGGGCTTTGCTGAAGAAGATTATCAATCTGCCTACTGTAGGCCACTATGGTCTCCTTAGTGGCATGACAGCAGCCCCTGTCAGAGACGGGATGCTAAACAACACGTGAAAGTCTCATTTGGTCTACCACTTTCTATACCCTGCTATAGCCTGAGTCCCCTGAACACTGGGTAAGCAATGAGGCATGTTTACCTTCTCTCTTGTTCTTACTCCAGACTGTTTGAAAGACTATCACTGATTTCATCCATTTCTCCATACTGCCTACTATGCTTCAGGGCAGTAAAAATACTACTGTTATCAGCAAAGAGCAACTTTAATCAGGTCTGAAGCTTCCCCAGAAACTATGTGTATTTGTTATTCTATATAAAGCCATTTCTAGGTGAAACTCTTTCTACTGTCATGTACTCTAAACACTGCAGTGCTGGCACAGGCAGAACACTCGCCTTCAGTTTGTGGTACAGTCTGCTGAATAACACTTAAGGATTTTTGCCTACTTATTTGAATCTCATTCCTCATCTGAATATTACAGTATTCCACAGGCTGTTCTTGCTTTTCTGCAAGATCAATCTTGGGTAAATTTCTTTTTTCAGAATATGTGTTTTCACTATCTGGATGAAAGGAAGTTTCCTCAGTCTGCTGCTGACTGTAGGAGACAGCTGGTGAAAACGCCTGTAATTCAAACAGGTACCATAGATTAGATGGTTCATATTAAAAAAGAAAACAGTAAAAGTCAGCTTACTAGCAATTCATTGGATATGTTGTTCTAAAATTTAAGCGCAAGTCCTTCCATTTCACCTCTTTAGCATCATTGTCTCTGCCTCAAGTTCTGCAGGGGAATAGCTCCAGCACGCTTTTACAAAAGTCTACTGGCATAAAAATAGACGTATCTGGTGTCACACTCTTAAACGTTTCTCATATAGGGCCAGACAATGAAATAATGCTCGTCTCCACATCTCACAAAAATTTGGGAAACAAAATATCAAATAAGGATTAACAAAAACTTCATTTTGGCATATGAAGGTCACTCATTAAATATTAGTATTTGTTACGCATGGTCCATATGGTCAGCAGAATATTAAATAGGCAAATCACTCATAGAAACACTCAAGACTCCACATATAAAAGCTGTAACACATTTACCTGTGAGATGGCAGTCTTTAGCATCAAAAGAGTGTCATCAGTCAGTACGCCAAACTTTATTGCTTTAGGAAGAACCTCATTAGCTTCAGTCAGGTCATTAGGTTCAGTAACTCTTTCTAAATAGTATACAAACAATTAGCATAAATCTAATTATTTAATACAGAAAGCATAAAGCCCTTTCTATAATAAGTTAAAACTCCAATAAAACAAACTGTGTTTGTAATAAACTAGGTTTGATTCAAGTCACTTTCCAAACTAGTGCTGGTTTTAATGGTGCAGATGCTTTTTCAGAAAGGACAGAAAAATACGTGTCATCATCTGACTAAGTCTTTACAATCCGGCCTTATAGTTAGGAAATGGTTTTCTGTTCAAACAAAACAGCGGCTATGATTTGAACTCCTATTCTATAGACAGAACTGCCATAAAATGACCAAATGCATTATCATAATTTTCTCTTTTTCTCAAATGTCCTGTTTCTAGAAAAACTGAAACTCATAGGCACATACAAAATACTTTGTAGCTTCAAATCCCGCATGTTGCTGCTCAGTGAGCCCACATAAACATTTATGCTGGGGTCAGTCTCTGGCACTACATTAGAGTTAATATACTGTTGATAGTTCCTAGATATAGGTGTGGAAATACCTGCTTGCTTTAGTGTAGGAGCTGTTTCCTATGGGGCTAGAGCTAGATACTAAGGTCTGATTGCGACCAGAACCAGAGCTACTCCAGACGCTGGAATAACTATTGTCATTGGTTTTATGATAAAAGTATGAACTATCAAAATAAAACATGCTGCTGTTGTGCATCAGAATTTCAGTCAGGTCAGAAAGTCTGATAACCCAGTTGTGCTTATCACCACCTTACAGTCTAACTTTCACATAAAGCTCCTCATCTTCAAAACACCGTACACCGTTCTAGCAGTTGTAGTATCTAAATCTTCTGAGTTCCTCTGAGTGCAGCATGAAAGCTTCACCCTTGCTGGTAAAATGCAGAAGATACGTAACTTCCCATAAATGTCATACGAAGAGCATTCCTGATTCCTGGTTCTACTCTGAAAGTGTTTGTACCCAGTTTATTAAACTGAGTATGCACTATCCTGAATCCCAGTCACTATCACCTTTCCTCAATGTGAAGTACTGTTTAATGCGAAGACTGAAAACGCTAAGCCTGCAGTTATTCAGGGCACATACTTTTGGTGTCTCTCAGAAAATACACAGTAAAATCTGATACAAATTCTTCAGGAATTTCATCAAGAGCCATGTAGAAACACACTTTGTCAACTTTCCGTTCTTGCAGCTGAAACGGAAAATAAAAAGGAGGTATGACTATCACTGCTGCCACGTTTCTTAGCGGCAAGAAAATGTTTGTCTGCTGTGAGCAATAGGACAGTATCATTAGTTTACCTCCATTATCGTCACATTACTGTCCAAGTAAACTACTAACATAAATGAAATGTTAAAAAAATCACTCAGCTAACAGAAAAGTCATCTGTTTTGGAAACAATGTTGATTTCCAGACCAACAGGACTAACACCATTAGTGCTTGAAACATAAGAAACCAGAAAGCACTTAAACGCCCGCCCCCCGTGCCTTTCTGAGAATGTGCAAGCACCTACTCCCCTTCCACCTGCATCTCAGTCATAAATCAAGTTTAGTTAGAAATCTCAGACTCCATCCTGACCATCTAATTAGGTAAAAGACTTGAGGTACAAAAGCCTTTGTTCACTGTTCCTTACATGCTTCTCCCATGGTGTCTTTATCTAGCAATTACTCTAACTGCAACTTTTCTTTTACAAGCAACTCTAGGAATAGCTAACGCGGTGCCTGAGTAACTCTCTGCTGCATTTTTCTCACCAAAAGTCAGCATTTTGCCAAGCAAATTACCTTTGCAATGTCTTGTCAGTCAACGTCAGGCTGTGGCAGGCACCACAGGCCATTGCTTTTGAATGGAAATTCCTGTTCTCGTAAAATGTTCTGTTCTGCTTTGAGTACTTGCTTGGCACTGTACCTGCTTAACTTGCCTACCGATTTTACTGAAACATTTGCATCAGAGAGCCAGCTTCTTCATATCCACAAAAGAACAGAGTGAAATACAACATTTACCTGTGGTGTGTGTTCCATACTGTCAGTTGTAAATCTTTGCTCCAGTTTACTCAATTCAGACCCACTAGAGAGAGTTGATCCGTGACCTGATGCACTTTCACTATCCGTACATTGTAGAGGGGATGCCTTGCGTTTTTGAGTCATCCCTAAGAAAGAGTAACACAAGAAGTCAATTAAAGAACAGGTATTCTGTGTATATAAGATGAATCCTTCCAATTTTCTTCTCAAACTGAATGACTGAGCATTTTCTTCCATCTTCAGCACCACCTTTCAACAACCAGCTGTCAAAACCTGGTATTAATCATACATTTTCCCATAGGACAACACTATTGCTGAAGAACTGAATCCAAATAAGCAGGTGACTATACTGCATTCCACAGATAACTGGGCTTTACTTAGAATATCCTTACCAGCATTTTCCAACACAATTGCAAATAATCTTTTATGACAAAATAAGTAAATTAACAGGTTTCAAGATGAAAACACTTTGTAAAAGGAAATGCAAACAATTAGGGGTTCTGTCATGCCAGATCTATGATGTGGAAAATGTTTATAGTTATGTCATGCCCAAGAGGAGATGGTGAAGACACTGTAACACAGGAACAACTGCATGAATTCCAGGGACAGTCAAGAATTTCAAACTTTATTTTATACTGTCTTTTAGAAGGTGCACCATGTCTTCTTCCCCTTTCAGCACAGGCTTTTGAACACTTAAAAGTAGTGGAAAAGATATAGTTGCATCCCCAAGTGGATCCTTTGTCTGCTGATATTATTATCAAGCAATAAATAGTTCTTCCTGTCTTACTGCTTTTGAGCATTAACCTGCAGCACTGCAGCTGCCTCCATTCAGAGGTGCAGAGTGGGAAGTCAAATTGTATCACTCCTTTAGTATACTTACACCCACACCAGGCTTCAGCACTTAACTTTTGTGGTCCTATGTTTTTTGCACAGTACGAACAAAATTCTTTTATGGATATGAAATACCAGGCCATGACTCTTTGCTTCTGCAAGTACCTGTCTGTTTCAGAAAGTTGTGGGAGCTACATACATACTGACAGTAGAGGAAAAGCGAGACTCTGAGCTATAGAAAATCATTGCTCTCTTCTGACATCCTTTCTATCACTTTTCCTTCATTTTTTCCAATTTTTTTGTGAAAGGCTTCTCTGCAATACTGCGGTTAAAGTACTGGACCTATCTTAACTCTTTACAGGACCACTTTTATTCTCAATAAACTACATCAGAATAAAGAGAAGAGCTTGCAACTCTTAAGGGGAATGAATTAATTCCTACTAAAGAGAACATACTCATTTTATTTTAATAAAATTAATTTCTAACAATCTGAAATTACAAAGCCAGTAAAAGATGTCACGGACAAAGACTGGATGCAAGATCTGTGTTTGTGGGTCAGTTTTGTTCCTCAGTCAGTCTTTTTCTTTCCATCTGTTTGGAAACGATGAAAGGGCCAAACTAGGATAAGTTCCTTTCAAAGGAACATCCTGAGGGAGATGGTCCTGAGAAAACATCCTGACCAGGACATTGTCCACAAAATCAGATCTACTTTCCTGGGAAAAGAAGCTGTTGATGTTATAGATACTGCTGGATCTGCTCAAGAGAGCCACGTTAGTCACCTTTAGCCCCCACGGCAGTATGGCCTACAACAACTACACTTTGGCCGCTCAAACCACCTACTTCCTTCCAGCGCCACAGAGGAGGCTGTTTCAGTCAACTGCTCGGGAAATGGGTTATCTGGGCCTTCCTCCTGCTGCTCCTCTGCAGACTCATCTGTGTCACCTGTGTCTGCACACACACAAAATGGCAGGAAAGCATAATATAATCACTCCGCAGCGGGGATGGCACAAATCCCACCAAGGCACAACCACAGAGGAGAAAGGTCATGGAAATGGGTGGGATAAAAGGGGTTCAGGAGGACTGGACCACAGCCCAAGGGACGAAAAGGCAAGGAAAGGGGTAAGGACGGGGTAATGGGGCTAGGACTCAGGAGATGGGGCAAACTAGGGCTTGAGGGAGGGAGAAACAGGGAGTTGCGGAGGGAAGGACAGAGCGACGGGGCTTGTGGGAGGGCTGGGCAGGCCGGGGCGGCGATGGCCTCACCCACTGCCTCCTCCCCGTCCTTGCCTCGCCGCTCGGCCCGCAGCAGCAGCAGCGCCGTTCCCGCCTCACTCGCATTGTCCCCCTCCTCGCTGCCACGGTCGAAGAAGCGCAGCACAGTCCGTCCCTCCTCGCCGTCGCCGCGGTTCAGCAGCTCGTCGAAAGCCGCCGGATCTGTCAACCCCAGGACGGCGAGCACTCGGTCCCGCAACCACCGCACCCGCACATCGTCCAGCCTCATGGCGGCAACCCCCGGGGCCCGACCGACGCCTCCCGGTGGCCACGGCAACGGCCCGGGGCGGAGCGAGGGCCGCGGCCCGCCCGCCTGAGGAGCCCAAAGCCCGCCTTGCGCGGCTGCGTTCCCGCCGCCCCTCACGGGCGTTGCTTTACCTCAGGCCCGGCCCCCGCCCGCCCTGAAGCGAGGGCGGCTCCTTCGGCGGGGCGACGCGGGAGAAGGGAAGGGCGGCTCGCCCGCCCGCCAGGCCGGCCCCCTCCAGCGCTGCCAGGGGTAGGGGGAGGGCTGGGTACGAACGTAAGGGCCGGCTCTGAACGCCGCAAACGAGGTTTTATTCGTCATTAGTACGAAACGAGCGAAAAAATTTAACTTATGCTGTTCTTATGGCACAGATGTTAAAACATTATGGTAATATCCCCATTTTCGCACTGATACAAAAAATAGTACAAAACGACCCATTTCCACTTACTCGGTATAAACTTTGGTTCAATAACATCAGATCAGTAACACCGTACATATGTCCTTACAGCCAAACGTAAACACGGATCAAGGCCAATTCTTCATTCCTGGGACAAAAGTTATTCCTAGGAGCAGAAACTGCGTGAAACCACGCTGTAAGAACAGAACCTGGGATAAAAATTTCGAGGCCATTTGGTTCTTTTCTTTGAGTCCTCACCCAGACACGGAGGTGCCGGGCAGTGAGGGGCTGCACACAGCTGGCTTTGCAGAAGAGCACGTACGGGAAAGCTCCTCACCACAGGGAAAGAAGAGGGCTAATGCTCCCAGTCTCCACTGCTAATCCTGCCTTCTTCCGTAACATTAAATATCACTGCGGCTTCTAAAAGATTAAAGTAGTAACTCCGGGCAGAACTCAGAATAAACAGCTAACGTTTTCGGTGCAATTTTAAATATGGCCAAAAAAGAGCAGGTTGCATTGCTATGTATAAATTTACATTTCATAATCCTTCTGAAATAGATACTGAAAACATACATTGCTTCCGTTCCATTGCTGAATTGTTCCCAAAGTGCATGAGATGGTAGCTTAAGTATGTGATTAGTAATGAATGTTTAATATGACAAAAAGTCTTTCAGATAACTTAAAAGTTTAAGAAAATAAACAGCCTCAACAAAAAAACCCACCTACACTGGTTTTAGGACAAGCAGTAACAACTTTTTTTTTTTTTTTAAGAATAAAATTAATTTACAACATTAGTTTATCAAGAAAAATGTACATTTGTATCTATATACTTTACAAGATGCTCCAGATCTGCTATGTATTTCTATGGGAGGTATATATTACAGAATTATTTGGCTGCATTATAAGGCAATCAGTGAAAAACACTTTGTCCTACAAGAAACCATTCATAGGTGAGATCCAACCACATGATTATTTGCAGACAATTCCAAACATTTCTGCTGAAAGCAACCAAACTATGCCGTGTTATCTTTATTAAAATGTAAAGAAATGTGCTTAAAAGAGAAAGGCGTAAACTTGTATCCTCCACCAGAGTAGAATTTGTTCTGAAATTCCACCCTGAAACGAGACAAAAAGAAAACCAAACAGAATCTGTACATTAATCCAAAATGACCTGTTGTCAAGGGATAGAACTGTGCAACACAAGAGGCTGAACAAAACCAATCCTAATCCTGTCACTTAGGCTTTCTGTGCGGCTATTTAATCTTCCTACCACAGACTCAGGCAAATTTCATGTTTCTCAGAGACCCAAACACACCAACATTGTGCTGTAATGGTTCATCTCCCACTTCTGTCTTACTAATTTGTTCTCCAGTTCGTTGCAGTTAATTATTTTGCAAATATACAATATCATAAAGACTCTGTAATGCATATAGTTCTGCCTCATGTGTTTATATATGTCTACCTTTTCTTATACTGTAAATTTTATCAGGTTTCAAACTAAGTATTTTCTGAATCCGCTCCGATGTGCAGAGCTTGTGGTATTAAGAAAGAATTAAAATACTTAAGGCTTGGCAGCCCCACTTTAGCAAAAGTTTTGCTCGCTAATATAAATAAGTTCTGTTGAACTGAATAAACAAAATAGACTGAAGTAATTCAGTGATGTAATCAGACTGAAATTAAAAATACTTATCCATGTTACTAGTATTCTACAGTGTGAAAAGGTGCAATACTATAAATCAAATGTACTCATAGTTTATACCAAAATAAACTCTGAATGTGGTAGAGGTTAATATGCATCATAAGCCAATATAATATTTGAATTTACTAAAAATAGTCCAGAGGAACAATCACACTCAACTAACAAGCCATGTATTTAATATGATTAAATAAATCTATTACAGGAGCATGAGGCTGTTGAATTTTACACTTTTCTTTTTAATAAGGCACCAAGTATTTTGACACAAAAATTCCTCTTAAACAAGCCAGTATACGCTAAAGTGGTGTAAAGAAAAAATGAACTTACCAGTGAAGTCGTATAGCATGGAGAAAAGCAGAAAGCCCCTCCATGACCAAAAGAATAAAAACCGTTAGCACAGCAAAAAAGGCTAGAACAGGGACTAGCAGTAAGACACCGTATGTTGTATCCACACGAAGACCCACTCTCATCACCATTTGCCATAGAACTTCTGATAACTCTATTAAAAAAAAAAGTTTTCATAATTAATGTTGCATACATTCACTCAGTGAGCTACTCTAACTGACCTGTATTCTACTTTAAACAATATCACAGGATCTCCTGACCATGGCAACCCCCTGCCCCAGTTAGTTGTTCCCCTCCCTCCCCTGAAACACTTTAAGATACATCTCGGTTTCAAAATATGATCTACTGATGGCACCATTTAACACCATGACACCATCAGCAAGTGCCTAAATACCTTCCAAACCAATCAATCAACGGAAAATAGGAAATGGTACCGGGACTGCTGATACACCATTATGTGAGGTCACACTGTGCTCAGATAATCGGCCTCTCTACAACACAGAGCAATCAATGAAGAAAATTACTAGGTTCCAAACAATAAGCCACAATTTTAGTTTGGGGCCTTTCCATAGATCATGATTAGTTTAAAAAGGGAATTTTTTTTTTAAATTAAGAGAAAGGTAATTTCATAGTAGTATCACTTCAACAGGCCAGCCCCCCCTTCTAACCAGCATAAAAAAAAAGGGGGGACAAAAAAAACCCAAGCAACAAAAACGCCCACTTACGTGCATGAGCAAGACTTAACGCCCAGAGTCTCAGATATGAGGCTGTATTTGAAATACATCCGAGACAGTATTCAATGGTATGAATTGCTTGATTCATAAAGACATCTGCAAAATTAAGCTAAAATATAAAAATACATTATGAGAACAAAAACATTCAACTGCAAATTTTTATACATGGAAGAAAAATTCCATTAAAGAGTAATACACTGATTTCATACCAAGTAAAAAAAGATCTGCTATGTCTAAGATTCTTATTACAGAGACAACATTAAAAAAAAAAAAAACCAGATGTTATAGTTTTCCAGTTAGTTTCCCCAATTACTTTGTGATAGATAGAACTGAATACAATTTATGTTTTCTACAAGGAATACGATCTAATATTTGAAAACTCTAAGCAGTAAAACCAGTCATGGTTCTAATTCCCATTCTGTTGATGTCATAAGTTTACAATGTCAATTTTTGCATCTTTAAAACCAGGATTAATTATTAGTAATGCTAGTGATTAACTATGTTAATACTGTAAACTCTAAATATACATACTTTTTGCTAACAAAGAGTTCCAAGACTAGATTACTGCAAGTTTCAACATTTACTTTGCATGGAACTATGACACATTTTATTTAAGCAAACAATTCTTGCATTTTCTATACGTAAGAAGCAAGAGTCTACTACCCCAGTGAAGCAAGTGCTATACATAGTCTGCACACTGGGAAACTGAAGCAATTTTTTGTCTTTCCATTCACATGAAATCAGTGGAATCAGTCAAGACCTTTAAAAACTTGGCCAAACTAAATAGCTGCAATAGCTGAGGACTACGAATGCCTCAAGTCTCCCAACCCCCATTAGCAATAATCCTCATCACAAGATGTAATTTGCAGACATTAAAAGACTTTTGTCTGGATGAAAAGCCAAGATTAATTAACAGGAAGCTGGGCAGTCGTTCTCTTGCCTTAATGTTAAGAATCCATAAAACCATCCAAATTCAAAGATTTTCATCCCACTCTTCAATTTAAGAAAAACTACAGTCTTAGATGCAAATAAAGCACTCTTCCTGTTCTCCACCACAGAAAGATTGTGGTTTACTGTAGCAATCTGAATATACCAAGAAATAATGATAAAATAGCAACAAATAAAAATAAGTAAATTGCATTCAGGCATCAAGGTCTTTGTAAAGGCTCAGCTGATTTTCTTGAAAACTTCTAGGAACTCAGTGTACAGGTTATCTTCATGATTTTCAGCTTCTAATTTGCTTTTAAGGACATACAAACTAGAGGTTAAGTAAAAACATCACCTCCTCTCCATCCCCCTCTCTGTGCCCACTGTCTGAATGACTGCTTCCTTCTTCCACATCATGAGCTCTCAGCAGAGAAAGTTCTTCTTCACTTTCTTTTCGAATTAGCTTGTAGCCACTCTGCAAAATGCAAATGCATCATGTCTTTGTCAAGAGGACTGCCAGTGTCATTTTTAAAATTTATTTAAGTAGTCGCAGGCAAAGGCAAAAAGAGAGCTAGAGGAACAAAGCACTATTATGTGTTACAGTCAAAAACTTTCCAAGTTGAGTAGAAATACCTAGTAAGGACATCACTCTATATGCAATACAACAGCAGCTGAATTCTTCTATACTGAAGCAATGTGTAAGTGTCTCTCAGTACTTACCCTGTACATTCTAATGCCTCGGCCTCCACTGTGTAACCAATATAAATAAAGTGGTTTACCAAAAAGCATTACAGGAACAGAAAGAAAAGCAATACTAAGTAAAAACCTCTGTAGAGCAACCTGTTAGGGACGGAAAGAAAGAAAGAACATCAGATTAGATCACAAAATCCAAAGCAGGAAAAGCCTTCCCATTTTCCTTTAAAGTTCAGTTTAAGCATAAGAAAAGTACTACTGATTTCAGTGAGCATGCACTCCAAACTGAACATAGGTATTTTACTTAATCAAGTCCTTAAATTGCGTTACAGACATCCAGCATCTTCAGGACTGGGTTTTAGATTAAGGCATTACTGATACTCGGTTTTGTAAGATTATTTACAGCATACAGAAAAGCATCAAAACTACAAGCATGAGACTCCGTTCTTTAGCCTTAATTTTAACCTGGGAGATTTTGTTCTAGAAACAGGTATTTGCACAAGTCACTATCTAAAATCTTACAACGAAAAGAGTAAATATGTTATTTAATCATAATGTTTATTCAATTTCCCCTTAGTCTGATACACTCCCCTTCCTAGGGGAACACTCAGGTATCAGCCTTTCATGACTGGTAAAGTGTTATCTGCATAGGGAACAACAGGATCTCCAGAAGCTTGTAAGAACAATACTAACCTGTCCGGTGTAGAAGACCTCTGTTTCACCACCAGGAAACAGGAACATGTTAATAAATTGAATCAGAATACTAGGAGCAGATGTGGAGTCCTCTGCAGAGTACGCTAGCCATTTAAAGAAGATCATAAACACAAGGTAGCCAAAGATGCACATCATGAATAAAAGTTCAGGAAGAAAAACCAAATAAATATTATACTTCTTCTTGAAATGCCTGAAAGATAAAAATGGGGAAAAAATGAAAAATAAGCTTTGCAAAGAAAGATCAAGATAAATACACAGGCCAAACATAATTTCAATAAAACAGAACAGTACCCAGCACTTCTAAACAGCAAGACTGAAATTACAATCCAGAACTGATTTCTTCATATTCAGTGAAATTTTAACCAGGTATGTCAGTGGAGGCACGTATCTCTATTTAGCAATAAGTGAAGTAAAATCTTGTATTAATCGATGTCTTCAGATTGTTCAGTGTAATACTGATCCATCATCTTATTTCTGTGAAGGAAGACCTCTCTGTTACTGTCTTTTTTTTAAGAACAGTTTTCACAATTACTATTATTCCGTTTTTAAAAAATTGTTTCCATTTCTCTTACCACGGTAACTGTTATCATTCAAGACCTGGCAAAAACTATGTCGTCAGTATTATCTTAACTTCTTGTACTTACAAGTGGTTAAATACCCCCAATACAACTCCAAACGTCATGTGAGTCACTCCAAAAATCACAGACATTTTCATTTTGAAAGAATTTAAAAAACTGAGACGATTGCTTGCCAAATTCCATATCTGAAGAAGAGACGACAAAACCAGCATTAAAGGACAGCCTAATAGAAGGAATAAAACAGCATCCTTTCTCTGTTGGAGATCAATGTGCTACCTCAAATGGGGATCACAAGTGAAATTTGAATTTCATGAAAATACTGAAGTATTTCTTTGACTCATGAAGGGAAAAGCTCTTTTTGAATGGAGAATGAAAGCAGAAATGTAATTTTTCCATAGTATGATTTATTTTCCTAACTGTCGTGGTTTCACTTGGGATAGAGTTAACTTTTTACTAGCAGCTGGTAGAGTCATGCTCAGCATATAAAGCTGGGGGAAGAAGGAAGGAAGGGGGAAGATGTTCAGAGTGATGGCATTTGTCTTCCCAAGTACCCGTTACACGTGATGGAGCCCTGCTTTCCTGGGGATGGCTGAACACCTGCCTACCCATGGGAAGCAGTGAATGAATTCCTTGTTTTGATTTGCTTGCGTGTGCAGCTTTTGCTCTATCTATTAAACTGTCTTTATATCAACCCATGAGTTCTTTCTCACTTTTAGTTTTCTGATTCTCTACC